>CM039477.1:18175376-18247804 GCA_022433065.1 Begonia loranthoides | reverse complement strand
ACCCTTTCAAAATAGCATTTTCTTCTTCTTCTTGCGAGTTATGACCCTCTCAAGTTGATTCAGCTGGATAACCCGTAGGCTCAACAAGAAATGCCTCCTCCTTTGCTCCTAGAATCATTACTTCTTGACAATTACCTACACCATAAGCAAACTGTGAGCCTAAGGCCCAGTAAGAAATAAGTTATGCAATGTGATGTACGCCTCTAACTCTTTATATCAGAAATGGTCCCGCCTCAAACTATTCTTTTCTTTACGTTTCATATGTTACTCGTACATCGAGTTGGGACATTGGAGCAATCCATGGCGGAGAGAGTAGTCTCTTGTCGGCTTCTAACCACCTATGGTAGACAATCTCTCGCAACCAAACAAGGGAAGAGCATCATTCTTCCAGTCTACCTAGTTAGATCTAAACTACCCCTCCATCCCCCAATTCCCCTTATATTCGTTTTCTTTATCCATTTTCCTCACGCAATGTATATGAGTACCAACCCAAAGGTGGCATCCCTACTTGTGTCTATTACCATGATGCATGTCAATGCTTATATGATATTAATGGAAATCATAGAAGAAAGATAACAATATTCAAATATTAATACTCTTAAAATCTAGTAGAAAATGGTAACGATCAAAATAGTGAAATAACATGTTGCGGATTCGCCAGAAATAGTAGTCAAGTCACAGCGAGTTTAACAGCAAATAAAATGTACTAATATGCTTCGAAATTGACGGAAATAACAGCCAAGTAACAACGAATTTAACAGTGAATAGAACATAATAATATGCTTTGGAATTGACTGAAATAGCAGACAAGTAACAACAAATTATTCAGCAAATAAAATGTACTAACACGCTTAATTGTTTCCCCTTTTTTTACAGGAAGTAATAGTGAGGCATGCTAGATATTCAGCAAAATGAAACGTACAAGCATGCTTAATTTGAATGAAAAAATAGTAGCTACATGTTCACAAACCTAGGCACACTTGACTATGATTTAATGGCATGGAATGAATGGGGATGTACAAACGAGAGTAGTTTAATATCCTACAACAACATGGTAGCGCAGAATGCGACATGGAAATTTATTTTAATAGTAGAAACTAAACAACAATCAATCAACAATGATCAGCAATTAGTTGAGGATTTACATGTATCTAATAGTAAAGAGTTCAGCCAATTCTTTGACAATAATTAACAGGAAATTAGCAGCTAATATAACCCAGTCTACAAGTTAAAAATTAAGCATTTATGTGACTATTTAACATTCCTTGAATTAACCTTCAATATCCACATTTAATCAATAGATGCATGGGACTTAATGACAACAGTTACAAGCAACTCAACTAGTGGTTGAACAGCAAATGACAAGAACAATTCAACCTAAGAATCGCAAACACTTAAACAAGATTAACTCATCCAGAACATGAAATATTTGAGCAACAAACAACAACCACACTACTTGTGGTGGAGGGCCTCCAATTGGCCAAGACTTACTCAATTTCTTACCTCTCAACAGTAGAAGATTAACAATGCTAGAAACATGGCACCAACAGGAATGTTAGCAGCAACACACCGGAATTTCCAACTGAAGGTCACCCAAATACACAGCTCACGGAACACTCTTCAGACAAAAAATGTGGTTCCTCACTTTTGCTTCCCTCAGACGTAGCACACAGAGCAAGTGGAGAGTGTGAATCCCCTCCCCCACGCTAACACTTATGGACGAAGAGGGAGAGAGGAAGAAATGGAATGCACAGAAGCCAGTGATTTGAGGTGACGATCACCCACACCAAGGGAAGTGGTCATATGGAAAACTCCCACATGGACGATTTGATTGTGTAGGGATAGGAGAGATAATCTCCTCGGGGAAAAAGAATAGACATTTTGTAGGGGGAAATGTCGCAGGGGAGAGAAAATTCGAAGGAGAAAATGGGAAGAGGGAGAGAGAGTGTCTGATAGAAATGAGTTTCTCTATTTAAGTTGATTTTTCAGAGGAGGGAAGGCGTCCGAGCCTCGATCATGCATTGCCCAAAATGTCCCAAAAATTGGACAGATTCAACCGTTACTCGACCGCATTCGATCGCACTCGACTGCCTATCGACCAAAAACTCATCTTATAGACAGGGTGCATTTTTGGAAATGAAAAGCCAACCCAATATCGACTCAAAACGCAGGGGGAATCCATAGCACATTTCAGACACAAAACTACAACAGCGAGTTGACCGCGGGTCAACTGAAAAATCGAAATATACCCTTTTTCCTTAAAACTTTAATACTTTGATTACTCCATAATATTTTTCCCATGTTTACACTACATTAATCAACAACATACCACCTCGCAACATACATATTAATTAATCCAAGGTTCATTACATTACATAAACGGGGAAATATTAATGGGGTATTACAATTTGCACCTCATTGGGGGACTTAGAAATTAAAGGCAAATAATAATGGATTATTGAGGTCGAACTGCATATGCAAGAGAAGTGACCAAAGCTGGTTTTTGGTCTTCCGGTCGCAACGCGGTCGCAGTACGATCAAGATGAAGTTGACACAAACCACAAGCAGATCAACCTTCCGCATTTTTGGTCGAAGCAAGGATGCGATGATACGACCAAATCTTGTAAGCTCAGCTGTCTGTGGGTTTCCAGTCGTGATGCGGTCGAAGAGGGGATGAGGAACTGAACTAAAATGTTTGAAGTTT
Organism: Begonia loranthoides; assembly: GCA_022433065.1. Lineage (NCBI taxonomy): Eukaryota > Viridiplantae > Streptophyta > Magnoliopsida > Cucurbitales > Begoniaceae > Begonia > Begonia loranthoides. The sequence goes on along the minus strand of CM039477.1, from coordinate 18,245,100 downwards.
TGAATCTGTAATATTTGGAAATTTTGCGGACAACACGTGGTCGAGGCTAGGTCGAAGTCTGCAACCAAAAAAGCACCAAATTTGAATCTGTAAGATTTGGTGATTTTGCTGTAGTGGTGCGTTTGAGGCCAGGTCGAAGTCGGCAACCAAAAATGCGCTAGTTTTGAATTCGTAAGATTTGGCGATTTTGCATTCAAATTGTGGTCGAGCCTTAGGTTTTAGCCCGCGACCGAAAAATCACAGAATTGTCTAAAGGCTAGTTTTCAAAAATCGGATGAGGTCGAACCGAAAAAGTTTGGGTCGACCAAAAAACAAAGAAATTATAAATAGAAGGCACTCCGAGGATGGAGGTACCAAGTGAAAAAGTGTCGAAACTCTACCAAAATTCCGACACGAATTTTAGCTTACAATTGCTGTACGAAACACAACTTCGACATAAGCCTATTGAGATTCTTTGTTTGTGAGGTTGTTTGTAATAGCGTGAGAGCTCTATTTTTTAGAAAATTGTACTTGATCAGAAAGGGTAACTCCCTAAGAATTAGTTGATTGTAACGGTACGATTGACACTCGTGAAGTTCAATAAAGTGTAACCTTTAGCGGTCGAGGTGAATACATCTTCAAGAGAGAACCTTGAAGCATGGACGTAGGCGTGCTTTGCCAAACCACGTTAACAACTCGGTTTTGCATTCTCTAACCCTTCTCTTATAGCTCTTAATTATTGTGCTAGATAAGATTATAATTGTGATAATTTATTTACGGTTAGAGAAATTCATAATCGCTCGAAAAAGTTTCAGAAGACACCGATCTTTCAAAAAGAAAGATATGAAACCAGCATGGGATGATAGTGAAGAAGACTTCTCATTTGATGATAAAAAAGTTGTAAACATGTGCTTAATGACTATGAAGAATGAAGTACATGATTCACTAAATGAAAATTTAATGAGAATGAATTGTTGGATGTCTTTGATGAGACATTTGAACAATTTAATTTGCTTAAATCTAAATGTAAATTTTTGAAGAAGGAAAATGTAAATTAGTAAAAAAACATAATAGTGTTACTTTATCATTTGAGAAAAAGATAAGTGACTTAAAAAAATAAAAATAATGACTTGTATAGCATAATACTTAAGTTTACTAATGATAGCAAAAATTTGAACATGCCATTGGGACAAAAAAATAATAACTTTCGATAAAGTCAATTTAGGATATCAACCATTTTAAAAGAAGAAAAATTATATAAACTTCTTTGTTGAATCTTCTACTTGTCATACATGCAACAAAATAGGTCATAAATCTTTTATATACTTATTAAAGTTAAATGATAAGAAATTGGCTACTAAATTGATATGGGTTCCTAAAGGAACCAAGACTTAGCGCTCAATGATCTAAAAAGATTTGTAAAGCTAAGAACAATAACTAATATAGTTTGTAGATTGGAGATTCTCTCGTGAAAAATGAATGATACCTTGATAGTGGATGTTCAAGACATATGACGAAAGACTCTTCAAAGTTTACCTCCATCTCAAAGAAGAAAAGAAATTTCACATTTAGAGGTAACAATAAAGGAAAAATTATTTAGGTATTGCCTTAAACTCTATCATTGACAATGTGATTTTAGTTGATTGTTTGACGAATAAATTATTAAGCATTAGTCAATGATGTGATAAAAGATATAAAGTTATATTTGAATTCAAAATTTGCATGATAGAGGATAGCTAAAATGAAAATATTTTATTAATTGGATATAGAAATGAGAATGCCATAATATTGATTTGAATAATGTTTTTTTATTTTGATAAAAAATGTTTTACTGCAAATTCTTCTCTTGATCGTTGGTTTTAGCATAAGAGACTAGGACACGTAGAAATAGATCCCTTAGCTAAAGTTTCTAGAAAGAATCTAGTAAGGGGACTTAACTAAGCATTTTGCTTATGTCATTGTACATGACTTCTCTAGTTTCACTTAGATCTTCTTGTAAAGGACAAATGATGAAAAAAATTCAAAACTTTTCTAGCTTTAGAAAGAAAGTACAAAATAAGAAGAATCTTTCTATTATAGCAATCCGAAGTGATCATGGTGAAGAATTCAAAAATGAAAGTTTTGAGCTTCTTTATCAAAAGTATGACATAGAACATAACATTTTTTTCACTGAGAACCTCTCAACAAAATAAAGTTGTTGAGAGAAAAATATAGATCCCTTCAAGAACTAGCAAGGAGCATGCTAAACGAAAACAATATTCCAAAGTAATTTGAGCAAAAAATGTTACTACAACATGTTATGTAATTAACCATATATCCATCTAGCCCATTCTTAGTAAAATCCCCTATGAGCTTTGGAATGGTAGAACTCTAAATGTTAGCTACTTTAGATCATTTGGATGCAAGTGTTTTATATTAAACACAAATGATAACTTAGGCCAATTTGACATAAAGACGGACTATAAGATATTCCTAGGTTATTCCTCAACTAGTAAAGCTTATAGAGTTTTCAATAGAAGAACTCTAGCTGTGGAAGAATCTATTCATGTAACAGTCGATGAAACCATCCAACCGCCAAACAATGTGGAGTTGAATGAAGATCTTGAAAGGAAAATGAAAACTCACAATTTGAGAGATAAGGACAGTGCTAATCAAGAGAGCACATCCTAAGAAATTCTTTCTAAGGCATTAGAAACAATGTTAATCGAGAATGACAATGAAAATTTACCCAAGCATTAGAGGTATTTTAAGAGTCATCCCATGGATGATGTTCTAGGTGATTCATCTTTAGGTGTTAAGAGAAGGTCTTCTCTTAGAAACTATTGTGTGAACATAGTCTTTATTTCTAAGACATAACCTAAGAATTTTGATGAGGGCAAAATTGATGAGAATTAGGTAATGACTATGCGAGGAGAGCTTAACCAATTTTAGGGGAACAGAGTTTGGGAGCTAGTCCCTAGACCAAAAAAACACTGTTATTGGAACTAAGTGGGTGTCGAAGAATAAATGGGACGAAAACAAGATTCTTGTTAGAAATAAGGCTAGGTTAGTTGTAAATGGTTACAATAAAAAAGAAGATGTTGACTTTGAGAAAACTTTTGCACCAATAGTTAGGTTAGAATCAATTTGTATGTTTTTTAGCCTTTTGCTTGTTTTAAGAATTTCAATCTCTATGAAATGGACGTTAAAAATATTTTTCTTAATGAGTATATCGTGGAAGAAGTATATATAGAACAACCCTTAGGCTTTGAAATTCATTATAAGCTAGATCATATTTATAAATTCAACAAGGCTCTCTATGGTTTAAAGTCAGTACCAAGAGTTTGTATAATATCTCAAAATTTTGTTATGCTAAGCATAAGACTTATATGATGATTTTGGGAGGTTAGAAGTTGAATTGGACAATTTGAAGGTATTGGTTAAGAGAAACATATTTGGAATAAGTGAATTATGATACCTTAAATTATGTTCATATTAAGCTTAGGAGGATGATTTAAGATTTATTGGAATTAACTTGGGTAATTTAAGACATTAATCAAGTGAAACATATTTGAAAATTTAGTTTTAAATAGTTTGGAAAAGTGATTTATTAAATATATATATATATGTGTGTGTGTGTGTGTGTGTGTGTGTGTGTATGTGTGTATATGTATATGTATATGTATATGTATATGTATATATATATATATATGTATATATATATATATATTATATTATATATATATGTATATATATTATATTATATATATATGTATATATTGTTTAGAATTGGAGGTTGATCATGGTTGTTGATCATGATCAACTTGTAATTTGTTTGGAAAATGTGGCAGATGATTGATTCGATGTGGTGGTTGATCACCCAAAGGATTTGTGATCAACTTGTAATTCAATAAGTGGCAGAATATGGATTGGCAGTCGATTGGAGAGAAATGGCGGTTGATCACCCACTGAAAAATCATGCAATTGGCGTTTTGAAACAAGCAATATTTTGGATGATTGTCAATCGATTGTCCAAAGGATTTGATCAACTTGCGCAATCGACCGCTGAACTGAATGGTTATGAAATTGAAGAGTTGTCTGAAAACGTTAAACTGACACTTGAAAATCAAAATGGATGACGTTGTACGCGTCTGGATGTTGAAGAGTTGCGTTCCTTTTGCCTTTCATCTTCAGTGGGATGCTGAGGAGTCATTGAATGATGCCTATAAATGGAGATGCGAAGTGCAGAATTATCACAGAGAAGAAAAACTAAGGGGTTACTCTGTTGAATTTTTGTGAGTGCTGGTGTGAGGCTTCTGACGTTTGTGAGGATGCTGTGATGTTGTGAATGAGAGTCTGTATGTTTTGAAAGAAGGTGACGGAGAGTGGGAAATCGTGGAGAGACTAAGAGAATTGGAGAGAAACGCTTCTATGTTTCGGAAAAGTGGGAAGATTTGGGTTCTACTCTCTCAGATTTTAGGTAATGGGATTTTTCTTTCTCTTCCTAATCTCTTACGGTTTTTATGATAGATGAAGGGTTGCATAAATTGTTTGGATCAATATTCTGTTAAACTATGTGAAGATTAGTGCTATATTAAATTGGAAATTATCTATGAGGTTGCTCTTGTTAATCTGGGAGTTTAAGAAGATGTCGAATTTTATGTATATACTCTCTGTGTTTTAATAATCTGTGTTGGTTACACTGTTTTAATAAATATAGTAATGAAAGCATAAAAATAATAAGGAGTTTGTTACAGCAAGAATTAGAGGATACGAGTTTACATTGGATAATTGTTAATGATGGTAGTTATTGGATTGAGGTTTGTCACTGTTGGAAATTAAGTAATAATATGCATGAATAAAATTGTGCTGCTGTTTTAATAAGTGTTTGGATAATGCTTCTGATTGGGTTATTATTATGCTAATTTGGTTTTAATTCCTTGCCATCGTTGATGTTATGGTTCAAGATAATAGATTTGGGAAATAATACTATGGTTAGAAATTAGATAGGTTTGTTAGCAATGGGTGAAGTGATAAGTTGTTGGATAAGGTCGGAAATAATTTAAAGGATATTAGTTGAAGATTAAAACTGTTAAGTTGATTTTTAAGATAGTATTAGACGAGGGTTGCTCACTGTTTGTAGTTTGAAGTGAGAATTTGTTAGTGGAGATTTATTATTAAAAGATATATGTGTTAATCATGAATAGGTTTCACGAAGGATAATTCTAAGTATTAACTCATTAAAGCTAAAGACTTCAGGTAAGTGGTACTGTATGTGTTTTGTTCGAAAGGGCCTACATCACGAGAATTAAGGGTTGTTTATTGTTTGTTTAATTGCTTGTTATGAATTGTATGTTTATTAGATTTAAGTTCAGTTCCTTAGTTAGGACGGATCACGTTTTAAGGATACGATCGAGGAACACATTAGATAGGATTGTATGTGCATGACAACGTTAAAATTTGGAATCCTAAAGTACACGAAAATGAATAAACGTAAATATATGGCTAGAGATGTGAGTTCTTGAGTTGGTCGCCTAGGTGTGAGCCATAGGATGTCTGCCTTGTGCATAAACCGCTCTACCTTATCAAGTTGACATCTCTAACACTTGGATGGGTAACTAGAACTAAATAAAAATATAACAGTAACAGAATTAAATGGAATATACGTAAACAACTGTTTTTGTGGTCTGGTTGGATATGCCCATCACAGAAACCAAAGATAAATAAATAATGATTTTTGTGGTCTGATTGGATACGCCGACGCAGAAACATAATAAATAACAGTAAAGGACAGATACAGTAACAAATAAGCGAAATAGAAGACTGTATACGAACAGTAATAAATAACAATAAAAGACATGAATAACAATAGATAAGCAAAACTAAAAGTTGTATACGATGTTACAAAAGTTATATGTGTATTTCATATTTTACGTTTATATTGCTTACTGAGCTTTAGGCTCATAGATAGGTCCCGTTGATGTAGGTGAGGAGCCGATGATTGGATAAAGCTGATAGAGTATTGCCGGGTTGGGCATTTGTGCTATTGGCAACATTGAGTTTGGGGTTATGGCTCACGGAAATGGAATAAACATGTTTAAATGGTTTAAAAGTATTCAAGTGTTTAACGACTTCAAACTATTTTAATTTAACGTTTTAACTGTGTTTACTTAATAGCTTTTATACTACTAGATTGTGGTATTTATATGTAAAAGACTTCCACTTTTTGTTACTCTGGCTTTTCCTCACAAGTGTTTTTAAAAGTAAGAAAATTTTTATACGGAATGTTACAGTTTTGTATGAAAGGTTAAGCAAAATCCTTTTAGAGAGAGAGATTTTAAAATGAAAAAAAATGATTCCACTTTGTTGACCAAGCACAAGGGCAAAGACATGCTTATTATGCAAATCCATGTCAATAATATTTTATTTGGTGCAACAAATGAATCACTTTGTAAAGAGTTTGCAAAATTAATGCAAGAAAAATATGTTAAAGAGCTAGGATAAGAGATTTTGAATGGATAACTCTAAATCATCTCACACTCCCATGAGCACTTTCACTAAATTGGACAAAGATAAAAATGAAAAGTGTGTAGACATAAAGAGAAATAGATATATGATTAGATTTTACTTTACTGAACAACTAGTAGGCCGAATATCATCTACCATTTGCATGTGTGCTAGATTCCAAACTTGTCCAAAGAAGTCCCATTTGAATGCAGTAAAAATAATACTTAAATATCTTAGTGGGACTTATAATTTAGGATTATGGTACCCCAAAAGATTTGTTTTTGAATTGGTATGATACACTGACTCCGATTATGCCATAAATTTAGTTGATAAGAATAACACAAGTCAAACATGTCAATTCTTTGGCAAATCTTTATTGTCTTGGTTCTCTAAGAAGTAAAACTTCATGGCTCTTTCATCAGCAGAAAGTGAATGCATAGCCTCTGATAGTTATAATACTCAAGTGCTTTGGATGAAGCAACTATTGCAAGTTATGGTCAAATTTATAAGAAAATTCTAATTAGGTGCAATAATACTAGTGACATTAATATTTTCAAAAATCTCATCCAACATTCACATACCAAACACCTATAGATTTGGTACCATTTTATTCGATACCATGTAACGACCCAGATTCTTAACCGTTTTAAAAGTACGCTAAGTTTTTTCTAAATAAATGAAAACAATTCTCGAAGTTAAATTTTTCCTTAAAACCATTTTCTTAAAGAATATCAGAGTGTTAAAATCTGATCGTTACCAAAGGCTCAAATTACCATTCATTAAATAGTGAAGAACTATTGTTTATGATTTGCGGAAGCGATACAAAAATTCACTTATAAAAGTTGCGGAAGCATAACTAAACCGAAATCCAACTTACGAAAACGGTCATTTTCTCAAGGAAAACTATGACTAACAATTTTAGGGAAAACGAAATTTAAAGCATCATGTAAAGTGATAATTTAACTTTAAATGTTTGAGTTTCCAAAGCTAAATCCACGTACTATTCTAGATAATCATTCAATAAGGGTAAAATGAGAATTAACGTTCACAAAATAAGTTTTGACGTTAGCCCTGACAAAAATTTTCTTCTTCTTCATGACTTAGTGTCGTATTACTACTCCCCTGGTGTCTCTATTGAATCTACCGCAGGCTCCACTGGAATGGCCTCCTCTATTGCACCTGGCACAATCACTTCATTACCTACACCACAAGTAAGGACGTGAGCTTTCACCCAGTAAGGAAATGGGACAAAACAAATGCATATGCCTCTATTTAGTTTGCTTTGGAATGGGGGCCACCCAAACCGATTATTTCATTACGTTTCGTTCTTTCATTCGTTCTTTACTCATACTTCGAGCTGGAGATTGGAAGACCCGTATGGGATGGTATAGTGAGTCGGGCCTAACCTCCTATGGGCAACTAGGTCCCATTCCCGGTAAGGTAAGGGCATTGCCTAATTGCCAGGCTAGAACCGCTACCCATTCGCCTCCCAACTCCCTTAATTGCTTTCCTTCGTCTTTTCTTATCATTTTACTTACCTTACCATGCATGTGAGTATCACCCCGAGGGGGTACTCCCTACTTTGTTTCTATTATATGAACGTATGAGGACACACCTTTCTAAACTAGCACATACATGGATACCAAACAACAATACTTTAAGGAATCTACAATAGCATAACATAGCGCATAAGGCAAACAAGGTATAGAATGCTATGATATCATGCCAACGATTAAATTAATATTAACCAAGCAAAATCATCCAACACACAAAACTTAACTATGCTTAAGAAACAGTGGAACATCAAAACATGCTTGGTCATCGATCTCAAATAAGGAGGCTCAGTCTACGAGCTATTATACGAAATCATGCTATTGAACGAGATTATACTATTAAACAAAATTATGCTATTGAATGAAATCATGCTATTAAATAAAATCATGTTAATTAAGCGAAATCATGCTACTAAATGAAATCATGCTATCAAGTAAGATCATGCTATTAAATGAAATCATGCTATTAAATAAATTCACGCTATGAAACACAAGTGAGTTGTGTACAAAAACAATGAAAATAAAGCAACGAATCATGCTTCTTGACGAGGAAATAAACAACAGAAAATTACAAGGAAGAACAGTGAAATGTGCAAATTTTTAACGACTAGATTCAGCAGCAAATATACGATACCAACATGTTTTTAATCGGTACTAACGTCAGCGAGAGATAATGAAAAGGAACAGCGAGAATATGCTTATTATGTGATAATAACATCAGCAGCATGAGTAGTGAAAATGAATGACAAATCATGCTCTTAATGACGATAGTACAACAACGTAAAGTAACGAAAATATGACGACAGATCATGCTTCTTAAACGATGAACATAATAACGGGGATAAACAGTTGATTATACTGTTAGCTAACCAACGATGCGACAGAAAATAGATGCTATTCATACGTTCAATTGACATTCAAAATAGAGGTAATATGCCACTAAATAGAGCTACAGATCATGCTTTCAAACTACTAAAAATAGCGAAATTGAACTTATTAGTGGCCATGGTTGACATGGTTTAATAACGAACAACATGACAAAAGACATATCTCACAACAACTACGGTTTACTACAACCACATCGACAATGTATCGAAACGAGCATTTGAACAACTAAGGATCCGTTAGCAACAATACTTAACCAAACAATCTTAATAACAATGAATGAGAGTAGGCTAGCATGCTGACAGAAAATGAAAATCACATTAACTATAATATCAGTAAAACAGTGGGACTAACGGTCTTGTTATCGAAAATAGCAACGAATAAATTTCAGCAAGTATGACAACAACGGAGATAATACAGCGGGCGTGTGTATCATAGAGAATAAATCATAAGTATCCAAAGGGAAGCCATGTTTTGAACAGTAAGAAACCAAGAACAACATACTACGAATGGACAATCTCATACATTTTCAATGACACATAGATCTTGGGTGATGCATCATTCACATTCGCTATGGGGTTCCTAATTCAAACCTCAATGTCAGTCATGCTTAACACTTACCCACCTAAACATTTCAACACTCATCATCAAACACTAAGCTGTAAGGTATGGGACTAATAGCAATGTACGTTTGTTTTCAAGAAACTAATTCACAAGGCAAGCCATCTAAATGAGTGAGGAAAAATCTGTAATAAAAGGGTAGAGTAATATACCCAGGGAAGACTATAGAAATGAGGGCACTAACAAGTTACAGAATTCTCAAAAATCATAACCACTCACACACACGTTTTACTTGGATGCAAGGCCTCCACCTGGCCAATACAACCCATTCATTACCTTGGAAATGATTAAGTTTCCAACAGCAGCTTCCCCCTTCAATCCCACTCTCCACGTAGAAACCCTTCCAGCAGGAAGACGATGAACAAAACTGGAGAAGAAGGTGAGAGCTGGAGAAATAGGGCTCACCAAGAGAACAATTCGTACGAGTGGTAGAGGGGAACGGTGGACAAATCCTTAGGGTCTGTCTGCCAGCTTCGTGTGATTTGGTGTCGAGAGCTGCGTTTTTGTTGGTTAGACATCATTTTCATTCTGATTTAAATCTCTATCTTCGCAGTTCTGCAATGATTCGGACGGGTACGAACGACTTGATCCCATCTGCAGTCGTCCGTAAGACCAAAACCCGTAGGCCAAATCACGCTTTTGGATGAGGAGAGGCGTCCCCCACTTTCGTCCGTACCTTCCGCAGTCGGGGTTCGGACGCCATTTGGCATCCTCACGTGTCGTCCGCATGTGTAATTAAATCAACAGATTCAATTCAGACGAGCGCTTCCTCATCCGCATTGTCCACATGCATCGTCCGAATGTGTCAAAAAATTGGACAGAGGCAAAGCGGACGATACCTTGACTCGTCCGCAGTCGTCTCGATGCGTCTGAAAGTCCCCAGACTTGGATAGATTTGATGCGGACGATTCTTATTCGCGTCCGCATCGTCCACGTCCTGCGTCCAAAACACCTCAGCACAGTGAGGTTAGGACGCCGGATGGCCTCTCGAGTCGTCCCCAAGGCATGGGCGACGTTCCAGGCGTCTTGCAGACGACACATCTCGTCCGCAACATCGTCCGCAGGAGTCCTAATGGACCAAAAGTCCAATTCCTTTGCATTTTTTATTAAGTTTTGTCCGAATTTAATTTCCACAAAACTTATACGTCACAACTTAACATGTATAGGAATGATGTACATATATATCACGCCAATTTTACTTCCAAAGTTTTATTACATCGTTTATCGGGAAAATCTAGGATCGGGTTGTTACATACCACATTCAAAAAGAAAACATATGAGTTTTACATTTAGAAAATATATTTACATTCATATGTCAATTAACCAAAAACCAATTAGTCGATATATTTTCAAAATTATTAGATGAGAAGACCTTTAATAACAATAAAAATTAATTAAGTCTCATTCAGCTTGACTCAGAAAAGATTTGATGGAAATTTTGGAAGGCTATATTTCTAGTTTTCTGAATACCTCTGTCCTAGTAAGGAGATTTGCGGCAAACACCCTCACTTAAATATCAGTTACCTATTGAATCGCCTATATAATAGGGCCCAATGCTAACTGCAAATTATGTGCGACCCTAAACTCCCCTCTGATGATTTCTCTCTTCTTCAGTGATTCCGTCGACCATCTCCATGTAGCTATCTCCATTTTTCAACTTCAAAATCATAGTTCTTTCTCAATTTTGTGATTCCACCGTCAAATTCTTCAAGAATATTGTTCCTCATTTTTTTACTCGAATCTCCTTGTGTGTCATCTCAATGTTTTCTTTATTTTTTCTTTAATCTTGTGATCAACTTCAAGATAATTGGTTTCAAAGACTACTAAGCTTACTCTTAAGAGGAAAATTGCTCCAAGCTCAAGTGGTTTGTGATGCAAAAAAAAAAACTTTTGGAAAGAAATCCCACAAATAAGGAAAGTGTTTCACAAATTCTAGATAGAATTTCAACTTCAATAAAAATAACCCAAACGAGTGAATTTTGTAATGATTTTTGAATAGTGCATCAATGAATGAATGAATGAAGAACAAATCCTCAAAATTGTACGATAAAATTTGCATAGAAGAAGATGTTATATTTGAATAGGTGAAATGTGCTCTGGAATCAGTTATGGTAGTAAGACTGTTTTGGAATGTGATTTTGGAATGAATAAAATAGGACTAAATGAATGAAGTTGGGAATGATTTTTGGACACCATAATAGACAATGAATGAAGATATTACCTTTAAAATTACATGGTAAAAATCAAAGGTAATGTGGAGATATGGTCGAAGGAATACAAAATGGTTAGAAAATTGTCTAGTTACAACTTTATACTCTCAAGGCAATCTCCAACGGAAGAAAGCAATTGAACTTGATAACTTGTGAATTTTTATAACCTTACTAAGAGGATTCACTTGTTTGAAAGGAAGTGAGAATGTTACAATAGAAAGAAAACAAATCCAAATTTCACAAAGGATTAGAAATTGAAACACAACATTTGATTGTCAACAACCGAATTCCAATGTGGGTTTTTGCACGAAAGAACAAAGAGGGGAGGCTGAAGCAACTCTATAAAATTGAATAATCTGAACAACATACAATGAGCCCTAATGAAAGCTTAAATAGCTCCTCAAAAATTAGGGTTTAAAGGCACAATGCAAAAGTTATGAAACTACTCTCAAAAATACGCATACTCAATTAGTGATGTTCATTCTTATAGTTTACAAAGAAATGAACTCAATACTTATCTTGACACTCGCCATCAAATTTCTCGCAACGAGAATTTTGATATTTTGGCTTGGTGGAGAGGTAACTCCACTTCATTTCCTATTCTTTCTAGACTGTCATGTGATCTACTAACACCTCTGGTCTCTACCGTCGCATCGAAGTTTGCTTTAGTGCAGGTGGACATGTGTACGATGATCGACGAGGAAGACTTGCACAAGAACTTATGGAGGCACTCATTTTTATGAAGGATTGGAACGACGTTGTGACGAGAGATCAACAACAAGAGGACAATATACTAGAAGAATTCAAAATTTTGGATGTCGAAGACTAGATTTTCATTTAAATTTGAAATTGTAATTTTCATTTTGATATTTTTTCTTTAACTTGTATTTTTTTGGCATTTTTCACATGATTGACAATTAGATGGGTGCCAACCTTGTTGGGATTTATTTAATATGGAGACTACATAATGTAGTGATGCAAGTGTCAAATTTACAATTAATTGTATACATATATATTTTATTCGTCTCATCAAATAGTTTTTTCAATTACTTGTTATCTATTATATTAATAAAAATATTTTTTCAATTAGACGACTAACTATAATATTTTTACATTACAATAATAAATATTTATTATATTTTTTAATTGTATAATATTGAAAATAATTTATAATATATTTATATAAGATAATATTATATATGTATATTTGGCTCGTTAAGGCTTGTTAGGCTCAAGCAGCTCGTTAGGCTCGTGGCTCACGAGCCGACTCAAGTTGAAATTTTTTTTGTGAAAAGCTTGTTATGCTCAGCTCAGCAGGCTCCATGAGCTGGACTTTTCCATTCTCGGCTCGACTCGTTTGTCATATCTAATTCTCAGTGATAATTTACTGATTTTAAGATGCACTAATCGTATAAGTTTCTTCATTAAAAAAAATTCATTAAATATGTTTTGCGGGCCCCAAATTTTTATTTTACTAGATTTTATTTATTCAAATATTTCTAGTGATATTATCTGTGTAACTCTCATTATGACACTGACATGCATATTATGTGAGAAACCTAATATTTCTTAAAAGGAAAATTAACAAATCAACCATTGAACTTTGTAATCAATGACAAATCAACCACTAAATATTTTCACTAACAACTTAACTACTGAACTATGAGAAATAGACACCACAAACATCGCTGTCACGTTTGCCGTTAAACGGTTTAATTTTCGTTCCATAGAGGCAAACTACATGTTGCTCCATCGAACATTAATGTTAAATATGATGATGCTTGTTTATTATTGCTCCAAGGAATGTCATACGTTACCCTGCAAAACGTCCTTGTTTGTCGTTCTCCCTCGCAGAACATTATGCTTTTCACCGTGGAACGTAAAAATTCTACCACGGAATGACAACTTTCTACCGTGGAACATCATGTATCCTCTGTTTTATATAAATTCACACTACACTCATCGCGATTTCCTCGGCGATTATCAAACCTTAGAGCTTTCTAAGAATTGAAGTATATCACATCCAGGCGAAGTTGAAGCGTTAGCGGTTGTTGAACACCGATGGCGTCTGGGAGTGTTTAGGAATTTGTTTACTACTCATTTGAAGTGGAGCCCATATTTATAGTTTTCGCACATGATGTATGTGCATTTGGAGACAAAACTACTATGGTGGTGCATTCTGTCTCGGAAACTCTAGACGAGGAGGAGCTCTGTTCAGTATGCAAATCTAATGACGAAGACATGGACATGGGCAAGAGTAGGCCTGGACGACTACCATAAGCAGAATGCATGTTCTTTGATATGTGTCTTAGCAACAAGTATAGTTCTTTTAATCAAATTAGAGAAGAAATCATGGACCATGCATTGAAAAATGGGTACGAGATAAAATTCACCTACAATGGCTCTCATCGGTTGAGAATTGTCTACTAGGAAGAATGCACGTGACAGATGCAGGCCTAAAAAATGCAAGGTGAACTGTCATTTCAAATAAAAAGCTATAACGATGTTCACACTTACTTAAGAAAGATAAAAAACTGCCATGGCTTTGCCAAATGGGTGACAACGCTTTACTTGGACAGATTTGAAAATCAGACTGTCTGGAACTTTTCTTCCATAATTGAGATAGTCAAGAAGGATTTTAACATGAATATTACACCTAGCCTCGCTACAAAGGCAAGAAATGTCGTTCGAAAAATGAATGAAGGGGATGACAATGAGTAATACAAACTCATATGGTCGTATATTGAGGAGATTCAGAGATCTAATCCTAGAAGCTCGATGTGTGTTCAGCTAGATATGAGTACATTTAAAAGGATGTATGTGTGTTGGCTGCATGTAAGATGAGACTATTAAACTGTGGTAGATCGGCTATTTGTTTGAATGGTTGCCACTTGAAGGGATCAACATCGAGCCACCTGCTCACAGCTGTCAGCATCAATGGGAATGATAGAATTTATTTGATTGGTATAGCAGTGGTTGAAGTAGAATGCAGGGATTCTTGGAGCTGGTTTTTGAAATTGTTGCTCGAGGATCTAAACACCTCGTCCGACAATGGGTGGACAATCATTTCTGATAGACAAAATGTACAATTGATTACTTTTGCCATCTATATTTATTTTATACGTTGTGTACAAATATTTGACTCATACTGTTAATTTTTATAGGGGTTGGTGCCAGTTATAAGAAAGTTTGCAAGGCGAGCGGAGCATTGGTTTTTGCATCTGACACCTGTATATAAATTATCAAAAAGAATTTAAAGACAGGTTGTTCAAGGATGCAATGTGGGGCGCTTCTAGAAACACAACATTAGTGCACTTTGAGAGAGAGAAGAGGAAGCTATTTTTGCTTGACCCGTTAGCTCACGCATATCTATGAGGAATAGATGCGAGATTTTGGACCAAACATGCCTCAGCTCCAACCTAAAGTGTGACATAAGTCTAAACAACTTGAGCCAGTCTTTCAACGCCTGCATCCTACTAGCCTGGGACAAATTGATTCTCAGTGAGTTCGAGATTATAAGAAAGGGCATCATGTGTAGGATCGTTAAGAAACAAGCAAAGATGATGCAGTTGACGGACCTTTTGTGTCCGCAGATCAAGAATCGCCTTGCCAGGCTACAACTTGCAGGTAAAAATTAGAGTCTTTTTTTTTTCATGCACTGCCCAATTTGAGGTGAGCAAACGTAATGAACAGTACGCTATCAATTTGGACAAGTGTACTTGTAACTGTTACCAATGGAGTTGACTGGCATCTCGTGTGTCCATGCAATCCTGTGTATGCAATTTATGAGGAGATCTCTCGAGGACTTTGTACATGAGTGCTACAATCGGAAAACATACATGACTAAGTACTCTCACTTGTCCACCCAGTTAGTGGACAAATCATATGGCCTATGACGGACCTTGATCCAACTATGCCACCACCATTTAAGAGAAAGGCCGTGAAAACAAAGAATAAGGGATGTTGACGAGGCCCCAAGCAAGAAATGTTACCCAAGAGTCATCTCAACATGACGTGTGGTTGGTGTGAGGGTGTGGGGCACAATTCCATCATGTGTCAAGGTGGAGGCCCAGAATCAAGTGCATGTGGCTACTGCAGGTCCAGAGGCAGAGTGATGTGACCCGAGTTCCGGTCACTTGAGCCCGAGCCAGGGGCTCTTTTATTCTCTAACTTTTTTTTATTTATTTTGCGGGTTTTTGAATCAAATAAACATCATTGGAGTTGGCATTTGGGCTAATGGAGATTTTACAATCTTTGGGGAAAAATTGTGAGCTGTTTTCCGCCTAGATTCTGACCTCCAGCAGTTCAAGTGGATTTTTGACAATTGGGAAGGTGTCGTTTCAACTTTTGTCCCTCATACGAATTGTAGCCAACTTCTTGAGCTTTCTCAAAGAGGTATTAAGTGTTATTTTTGGTGTTTGTTTGACGTGTCAAACGTTACCATTACATAGACCAAAAAAAGCCCATTCTCGAACTTGATTTGTGATGTATTATTTGGGGTTAGTTTTGTCATTTTATTTTAGGGCATTTTAGTCTTTATCCCTATTGTAAAACCCTAGGGTTTAATACCCCTTTTGGCTGGATGGAAGCTCAGTTTTTGAATGGAAGAAAAGAAACTTGGATTTTGAAGAGAAGCACCGCGCGGCCTCCCCCCCTCACGGACTTCCTCCCCTTCAACCCGAACTTGCTGCTCTTTGTGGCGTTTCTTGAGCAAGTTGGAAGGGTTGCTACCTCTTCCAAGCATCACTCTAGTGGCGCATCTGTAGTGTGGAGGTAGGAGAAATGCTAGATCCCTTGGAGAGCGCTTAATCCGTGATTAAGCCGATTACTTCGATCCTCTCACGTTAGGAGGTAAAATCGAACTCCACGGTTCCCTTTGTAATTTCGAAGTTTCTTGCTGACCTGTTTCGAAGCCCTTGCGTGGGTTTTCTTAATTTTATTTCTTCTGGAGATTTGTTCTTTGTTGAGTGATGAAGCTGCCTGTCAATTTTCGGAATTATTGGAGTTATATGGAGTGAGTTCTCGCTGTTTTATTACTGGTCGCTGAATCTGTCGGTGAATCGCTGAATCTGTTTACTGCATTGGATTGCTGACCTGTTTCAAAGCCCTTGCGTGGGTTTTCTTAATTTTATTTCTTCTGGAGATTTTTTCTTTGTTGAGTGACGAAGCTGCCTATCAATTTTCGGAATTATTGGAGTTATAAGGAGTGAGTTCTCGCTGTTTTATTACTGGTCGCTGAATCTGTCTGTGAATCGCTGATCAGTCCGATTGTGGGTCTGTTTTGGGGTTCTTGCATTTGTTATATTGATTATGTGTCTTCTGAAGAATTGTTCTGTAATGTGCTGGGTTACTACTGTCCAAATTTGGCATTCATTGGACTTATGAAATTTTAGTTAATTCTGTTTTAGCATTGCTGGTTCAGAATATTACAGTTTTCGGAACAGAATTTTATTTTGTGCTCTTGGTGATTCTTGGATCTTATCACAGAGGTGGGAGAGGAAGCTCGTAGGGCACATTTATGGGTTGAACAGTTCCCAACATAGTCCCCAAGACTGTCTCTTAGATAGTTCTTGACATAGTTCTCGATACGCAGGTGAGCACATTATTACGTTTACGTTTTCATGTGCTATTTTAATTATGAAAATTTTATTTGCAATGTATTATGCAGGAGTATGATGCGTAAGGTCCACAAACACAAATGTGGACCTTAACCTTCCTTGATTAGATTTGACATTATCTTGAAATATGTTACTTTGCCAGCATTTCAAGCTGGAAAGGATTCGTCAAATCCTATTTACTTGCCTATGGAGGTTTATGATTTTTCTTTTTTCTTTTTCCAAATGCTACATAGAAATTCTAACATGCTTGATTAAAAACATTTTTAATTTCAACTATGTGAGATTGTTGGTGGGCAAAGATATACAAAGAAGTTAAATGAACGACAAGTTACTGTTATTTTAAGAGTAACATGTAAGCACTCACCATAACAGGAAGATAGTATAAAGAACTTAAAAGTGCGGCATAAGCCTAAACAACTTGAACGAGTCCTTCAATGTGTGTATCTTACTAGGTCGAGACACATCGATTCTTAGTGCACATGTATTTTATATGCTCATAATGGAATTAATAATTTGGTTTGCATATGTAATGCACAAATACATTATATGATTGTAATTGAATTGATAATTTGGTTTGCGTCTCTAATGCGCATGTAGATTATATGGTTGTAATGGAATTGATAATTTGGTTGTTGATGATCAAAGAAATTGCTTAGTATGAAAATGTAATTTTGAAAAAAATAAAATTGAGACATATTAGAACTAGAGTAAGTGGAATTGTAGTCGACTGGAACTAGAGTAAGCGACAATGTTCCACCGCAGAATGACAACTTTCCAAGGTGGAAAGTTCACATTTCACCATGGAACATAATACTTTCCCCTGTGGATCAACAACTTTCTATGACAAACCATCGACATTCCTCAACGGAACGTTTGAATTCCTCTACCTTATATATTTTGATGTTATGCACATGTTGCTTAAATTGTTGCAATGAACATGTTAATTGTTTGTGGATGATGAATGAAATAAATAATTTGGTTTGAGTCAAAGTTTTTTTTTTATTTCTCTTTAAAAAAATAAAAATTTTGCAAAAGTTTCCCTTGTTTTAGTCTCTCCCCCCATGACATTATCAAAACAAAAAATAAACCAGATATTATCTTAACATAAACGTAAATACATATTATCTAAGTCAAAACAATTACCTACGAAAAGAGACAATGACTTTTTTTTTTATTATGTACAACAAAATCAATATCTCAATCTGTATCCCTACACATCAAGTGAAATAAGTTTGTGCCACCTTCTTCTTGCAAGATTTATTCCGTAAGTCAATTATCGTTAATGATATTTGCAGATCCACGTATATGTTAGACTCTTTGGCGTACAAGGAACTTTTATCAGGTAGATCTTTGTGATGGTGGAAGCCGGTTTGATGCAAACCACAGATATTAGCGATTCTAGACCCGACAACAATGCGGAATAATAACCAGGACGCCTTGGAGATTAAAACGGATTAGGAGCTCGACCCGTTATCTATAAAGAGATAGGAACCGAAACTATCAAAGAAAGGAGCTTGACCCGAACCACACCTATTGGTTGAACCAAAGTTATCAAGTTTGATCTTTCCAAGCTAACACTTGAAGAAGATCAAGTCCTCAAAGAGAACTCAAGAAGAGAATGCAAAATTGTAACGACCTGGTTTTTATTTGCTTTAAAAATCGCGTGAAATTTAAAACTTTTCTTTTTATATAAAACATCAGAGTATTCTTTCTTTATAAAACTCGGAGCGTTAAAACTCTTTACTTAAAACATTTATCAATTGCAAAACAAGTAATAAAATCCTTTTTATAAAACGCAGTGGAATTTAAAACAAAGCATTAAAGAATATTAAATAATTTTACAAACCCTTTTTACAAATAAATTCCCTTTTAAATTCTTTAGCCCAATCAACCACAAGATCCACCCATGCAAATCCTTCATCAACTGTCTTTGACCTGTTCACCTGTTGCTCGTACATACCTATATCACAAGACCTAACTAATGAGCCTAATGCTCAGTAAGTGATAAAATGAAATACAATGCAGATGATATGCGTGATCATACAATGCATTACAGAAGAGAACCGTATCTCTTCTGGAAGTTAGGGTGGAATACTCCCAGGGTCATGTGGCTGAACTATTTTACTCCGATGGGGAGATATATCCATCGGGGGTGTTCCACATGTCGGTATCCTCACTTTTGTTAAAGACGTTGGGGGTTTCAGAACTGGGTAAAGGTGAACCCAGCTTCCACGTAGCTAACTCTCATCTCACCGCTCCCTATGTGGGAGTATACTACCGTATGGAAGTGTCACCGATCACCCAAACCCCCACACACCTATTTACATATATTAATTATGTCATGCAATATGTTCGTGAATACATACAGTCCTATATGATAAAAATTTCTAATAAACGTATCATGAAAAAAACACACAGCATGCAATCCTAATTCTTGCAATGTAGGGTCCGAAGACCAAAACTCAGTAAGTATCAACTTACCTGGCGTCCATAGCGCAGTTCAAAAATTAACGTTGTCCTTCTCCTTTTTATACATTCACAATTTCATAACATTTATCATTAAAATCACAACCCATCAATCTCAACACATATTCATTTGTTACTTACTAGAATCCTTAATCCAAGTTCAACTTAGACACTTAACCGTTTCCGTCAACATTATCCTTTAACACCAATCACAACTCACAACAATATTCCCTAGTAAACCATCTATCCTTTATATTATTCTTAGAGCTATTCTCTTTAAACCATTTCCAATTAGAATGCAGCTTTGATAGAATATAACTAGAAACATCGAACCGACATATCCACATTGACTAAAATCCAACAGAACAACACTTAAATCTAACAAAGTTGGACCAATCACATAGCAATTTTTTCCTCAAATATATATCTCTCGGCAAGGACCCACAACTGAACTAAACACTTTTAGTAGACTAGCATCTCTTCATAGTGACTAACGGCCAGAACCAAAACAAGGGATAAACTCAACCATCAAACAACAGATTCCTCTTCATAATGACTAAAAGCAAGAGATAAACGCAAACTATCAAACAACAGATTCCAAACATGTATCAGGCAATAACTAATCCATCACACTCTTTCCTTCTACTGTCAACATAATAAAATCCATAAAAGGTGAGAAAGAATTCCTCATACCCGTAGTGTACCAGAGGAGGCTACTCCCACAATTTCTTCACTGCATCCAGTAACTCACTTTTCATATAGAGCTCTCGGTCCATTCACAGAAAACACCTCCCACCATCACAGTAATAATTCAGAGCACATCACCTGAAGGCCCGAGGCAATAGCTCCACTTCCACTCTTCTATCCTCTTCTTCTTCTGCTTTTTCACTGTCTCTGATCACACTGATTTATAACCGAGAGAAGGATGTCCCAGACAAAGGCTGGAGGAATTGTACACTTCAAGGCGGGAGGTCCATTGCCCAACCTCCACATGGAAGACTTGCCAGATAAGGAGCTAGAGCAAGCCAACCCCGGTCCGGTCAAATTCAAGAACACACGGATTGCGGTTCATTCTCCCCTGCCACCCGCACATCTCATCCATTTCTAGTCGATGCAATTCACGGACAAACCTTGGCCGAAATCCAACAAAATGCCAGGAAAAACACAGAACCGAACTAAATCCATCAACAACACTTACCTTGGTCTGGCATTGCGAAGCTCCACCCCCGATTTAATTTGGTCCAATTTGTGCCCACAAGTCGGACATTCTTCTGACGCCAAATCCCACCACGTTGAAGCTCCACGTGAGCCCAAGAACCATGATGCTGACCCGCAGTCTCACCGAACATCGTCCCCCAAGCCCCTGATGCCCGCTTCTCCCTCTCTCTTTCCCTCTTTGCGTTTTCCCTTTCCTGCGTCACGATTTCGGACTCTGTCTCTCCCTCTTTCTGTCTCAATTGGCCGAAGGCCAATTCTTTTAAGTTAAACCGACTCAAGAGGAACCAGTTTACTTCCCTCCTTTGATCTTTACAATTAATCAATTTCTTTTAATTTTATTTATTAAATTTTCTCTCCATAAATTATTCCAATTAATCTAACATTTAACCTTCACATAACATTTTATTAATTCCTCTTCCATATTTTAAATCCCACTTTATTTATTTTCTTTATCTTTTAATTAAAACCAAGTCACTTAATTATTTCAGACCGAGCAGAACCAAAACCAATTCAGTCCGTATTTAACAATTACGTCCTTAGTAATATCTCAATAATTTATTCGACTAATTTGAATATCCCAATTATTTTCTAATTTATCATTTTTAAATTCCGATATAAAAATCGGGATATTACAAAAATGCTCTCAAATTTGTTCTTCTAAATTGTTCCAATTGTTCTTTATGTTGAAGACATGTCCATCTATTTATAGGCAAAGAAATGGGACATAGAAACAATAAAATATGTCAAAAAATGTATAAAAGAATTCAGAAAATCAATGTTAGGTGAAGGATTGCTGAGGTGGCAATAGGAAGTCGGAGCTGGATGGCGGGCCGCGCAGCAGCAAGCGGCGGTGTGCATGGGTTGGCTCATGTGAACGCGCGTGGCAGGCACGCAAAAGGTCTGTGCTGATGGGCTCTGATCGGGCGGGCGCTGTCGGCAAGCTGGTGCGGTGTTGTCGGGGCGGTCGGTGCACCGGGCGGGGGTTAGGTATGGCAGTGTGCGCGGTAGAGATAGGGCAGTGCGTGCTGTCGGTAGGTGTGAATGCGTACTCCGGTGGTCAGGACGGTGGTTAGCGCAGTGGACGGTAGGGTTGGTGCGGCGACGGTGCGGCGGCGCGCTCAGCAGTCGGTTGAGTGGCAGCGCCGGTGTTGGTAGGTAGTTACGGCGCTATTGGGTGGTCAGCGTTGGCGGGAGCCAGTTAAGTGCAGTTGGCTGGAGCTGGCTGGCCTGATGTTGGGGAAGAACGCGCATGTCGGCCGGCGCGTTGTCAGGAGGCTGTCTAGTCGGCACTCGTTGACTTCTAGGCGGCATGCTTGGTGGGCCTAGGCCGCAGGCTGGTTTGGTCCAACTTTAATTTTACCCATTTTCTCTTCACTCCATTTCTTCCTTGGTCCTCCATTGGACTTTCAATAATGCTTATAACCCTAGTGGACCTTGGCTTGCTATTTGTTGGGTCAAAACCTTGGACTTCATTCATTAAAGATTGTATACTTTGGTCCATCTTCTTTGTTATGGACTTTCTCCATGTCCCTTTGGTCTTGGTCATGGTTTGGCTCTTGATGGATTCTTGGATTACATCACGGTCTCTTTGCAATTTCGGAGCAACCATAACCCCCCACTGGTACACTGAAAGATGGCATGCAGACTTAAATGCAAAGGGAAAAATCAGCACATAAGCAGAAAGCAATATCAATCTACACAACGAAAAAGATATATCACTCTTTGTCTGTTAGCATGACGATGAGCGCAATTGCTTCAGGTAACAACACCTGGTAAGAGTAGTGAGGTTGCAGGTCGACAAATGAAATAAAACACGGTTGCTTTGGGTGTGACTGAAATGTAAATCACACATTAGAACTATTTTAACATGAAAGACAAATTGAAAAAGTGAGATGTTTACTTAACTGAATCCACCTTATTATCATTAGTGATTTTTTAAATTGAACGTTGAAGTATCCTTTTTCATCCATTGCATAGCACTACATACAAAGAACGCAACGCAAGGATGAGTACTAAGATAAAATGTTCTGAACTAGTCAATGTAACATAACGTAATTCTCACTGTGTTGCCTTCGCTTCTTGCTTTGGGAAGATGATCTTAGTGATGTGGTACTCATCTTGAACCTAAAAATGAAAACAGTAGGTGAAATATCATAAGTATCCAGTTCAAAACACTTAATGATACAAAAAGAAAAAGAATACCTAAGTCCTTGAAAGAATTGCACACATCATTTGACCTATCTGCAATAAACACTAACAAGTTACTATCAGACTAATAAGGCATGAATAAGTGCAGACATGTAGATAATCAAATCGAAGACGTACCACGCATACAGTTTTAAGTGGTAAAGGCTACGTTCCACCCGACTCGGCTGTCGATAGAAGAATGGGAGCAACTATCTCCTGCTCTTTAGCAAACATAGCTGGAGAATAAGGTTGGCGCCTGAGGGCAATGGTGCTGTAAATTTGAGACACATTATTACGTCGCATACAAATAAAGTAAATAATGGACTTTGCATATAAACTAAATAACTTACAAGCACTCTGTGCATTCAGTTACTGAAGAGGACGCTGGAGAGGACGTTGGATAGGCTGCTAGAGGAGTTACTAGAGAGATTACTGGAGAGGTGGTGGAGGGGCTGCTGGAGGAGCTACTCGAGAGATTACTAGAGAGGATGGTGGAGGGGCTGCTCCCTGCCCCATTCTTTACAATTTGGCCAACATCTCGTGATGGCCCTTCTCTGCTCGATTCTCCATTCTTTCCATTTGGTGCAACCTCATTTGATGGTGCTCCTCCACTATTAGCATTTTGTGCAACCCCATTTGATGATGCTCCTCCATCCTTAGAAGTTGGTCCTCCATCCTTTGAACTCGATTCAATACCATTTCATGCTGCTCCTCTGCTTGCTCCTTCATTCTTTGCATCCAGCCGGCAATCTCCTCAAGCATAGACGTAAAGTGAGATGATTGAGGAGGGGGCGGAGTCATTGGTTGTAGAGTATCATCCTCCATGTGCTGTAGAGATGATGATGGATGTTATTCTTCTGAGAGGGATGAAGGTTTTACAACTGAGGGGGATGGAGGTCGTACAACTGAGGGGGCTGGAGGCTGGGAAACTTTTGCTCTAGTCTTCAATGTGGGCTTTGATGGAGTATTGCATGCCCATTCCCCTCCGACTTTATAGATTCCCATGTGGCGCACTTTCAATTTGTTATAGACGTCGATGACCTTCACTTCGATTCTAGGTTCCATATCCGAGATTGGTATCCTATTACACTCAACAATCCTCTAAATGAGCCAATTAAATGGCAGACTCTTGGCCGGGTTGTTGAGGACCTCGTACATATGACTTAAAATCACATATCCAATGGCAGACACTTCGATTCTAGGTTCCATATCCGAGACTGGTATCCTATTACACTCAACAATCCTCTAAATGAGCCAATTAAATGGCAGACTCTTGGCCGAGTTGTTGAGGACCTCGTACATATGACTTAAAATCACATAGCCAATGTTTAATTTCTTTCGGTTGAACACCTTTTTCAGCATATAGAGATCCATGTAGCTAACATGGTTTCGATATCTATCTCGAGGAAGAATAGTGTGTGTCATGATGGTGTGGATCACTCGAGTTTTGGCATTCAAATCATTGGACTTTGGCTTCTTAAACGCTGCTATCTCGGGATCACGGTACAATAATCTAAGCACTGCTAGACATTCTCCTCGTCTGATGAAATCAGGCTCCTGAGACATATGGTAATATTCCTCCCTTTGTTTCTCAATGAAATATCCAAGGAGCAGGTTTATATCACTGAGAGTCAGCCTTAACAACCGTCCAAACATGTAAGTTCGGAGCTCTAATGGTTGGGTGGACAGTTCCAAATTGGCATAAAAAAGTTTGACAATCCATTCGCAAAAACTTCCCCCCAATCTGACAACCCGGCTAAGCCTGTAATACCCCGAACTTTTATATCAGAATTTAATAAAGATTAATTTGGGAATATTGAAGTAATTGGATAATTATCAAGGTATTACCAAGAACGTACTCGTTAATTTTATATTATGAAAATTAATGTAATCAAGATAAAATAAATATTAATTAAATTAAATTATGATATGTGTGATTAAGTGGGACTAATATTTATAAGTGGGGATGCATTTTTGATTAACTGAACTGGTTTTGTTAAGGGATTGGTTCAGCATTTCTCATTTCGTCTGGCCTTCGGCCATGTGACGAAATGATAAAGGGAGATATTAAGATTTAAATAGGATTATTGGGATTAAAATGAATTAGAATTTAAAGGAAGATAAAAATTAGGTTAAGGGTTTTTATTTGTTGTTTTTCTAGAGAGAGAGGAAAAAAAGGGAGAGGGAGGAGGCGAGAAGAGGGAGAGGGAGGCGGGAGCCCGAGAGAGGGAGGTCGAGAGATCGAGGGAGATGGTGTTGGTGAGAGACGATCGACGACGACGAGGGCGAGCTCCGGTGCGCAACGACTGGCGTGTGGCGAGCAGCTTCCGGCATTGTGAGTCGCGACTGTGGTCGCGGGTCCCTGGCTCGCGAATCTGAATGGTGAAGCGACGGAGGCTCGGCGATGGCCGACTGACGACGATGGAGCAGCGACGGCGAGGGGTTGACGACAGCAACGAGCTGGACGATGTCTGGATGGCAGGGAAGCTCTCTAGTGTAGAGGTCCGAGCCGTGAAGGGTGGAGTGGTGGCCGAGAGCTTCCTGGTCTGTTGGTAAGTCTCCTTCTTGGTTGTTTGGGTTAGTTGGCTTCTGTCCCTTGGCTTGGTAAATGAGTTTGCTAACTGTCGTTGTTGCTGTGATGGGGGAGACACTCTTTGAAGGAGCTACATACTGCTGGCCAAGGAACTTGGCAGGGAAGGGCTCCTAGCCTCGGGATTTTTTTCAGGTTGTTGGTGAGATTCTATCACTTTGGTTGATTGTCTTCAGTTCTGGACATGTTTCCTATTATTGAATTTGATTCTGTATGTTAATGATGGAAATATGCCCTGTTTTCTACTGATGGTCGAGAGGTAATGGTGTGTCTGTGATGTTTGATTTTTAGTTCTGGACATTTTCTGTTATTCAATGATAAGCTGAAGTATGGATAAACACTCTGTTGGATGTGTCAGCTACAAGCCGTGAGAGTAATTGAAATGTTTATGGTAAAGTAATTAGTTTAGAGGAAGATTTTTAGGTATTGTATAAAGTAATGTTTTTCCGCTTGGTTTATAAATGATAAAGAAATGGGAATAAATATTGGATTTAGCCTCTAGTGGATTATTGTTGTGAGAGATTAATTCTGTTATTTCTAATTGTTAATGCTATTGGATAAATGAGTTGGTTAAGTTGCTATTGGGACTGTTGGAAATAAGTCGAAGGAAAATGTTAGGTGATTAGGTTCGAACTAATGATGTCACTGTTGTGATTAGTGAATTGGTGATTAGTAATGATGTGATGTTATGGATTTATGAAGGTATAGGAAGAGAAGAAGGGTAACTATTAAGAGCCAACCGCAATAAAGATTTGAGGTAAGGAAAATAGGGTGTCTTGGCCATGTGGAGGCCCTGCACCACAACTAGAGTGCGTGAGTTTTACGTTAGTGTTTTATAGCTTATTGTAGTTGTGTGATATTTCCTTGATGACTCTGTGATTTAAATGCTTTAATTGTGATGCTCTATGGATTTCCTTCGTTAGTAACTCGTCTCTTGTTGTTGGTTTTGTGAC
Organism: Begonia loranthoides; assembly: GCA_022433065.1. Taxonomy (NCBI): domain Eukaryota; kingdom Viridiplantae; phylum Streptophyta; class Magnoliopsida; order Cucurbitales; family Begoniaceae; genus Begonia; species Begonia loranthoides. The sequence goes on along the minus strand of CM039477.1, from coordinate 18,218,334 downwards.
TTTCCTTCATTGTTAGTTTTGTTATCAATGCTTTAATTATGAATGATAATTATGAATAGGAAAGGAGAACGAATGGAGGATAATGCTAAGAATGATCATGTTTATAGTGTTTAATTGTTGTTCATTTCTTGGGCTATGTTTCCTTTCATGATATGTACGTTGTTCTACTACTGGTTCCAGTTATTATTATTTGGTTACAAAATCTCGCTCTGCGTAAATCGTAATCACTATGTTCAAGAATTCTGCATAGGTAATTAAGCATGTTTAACTAGTCAGCATGTTTAATTGATTAGCCAAGCATGTAAATCGACTAATAATTTATTTGAATAACAATTATAATTTTTAGTAAGCATGTCTGCATGATTAATCGACTCAAGCATGTTTAATGGGTAACGAATCAAGAATATGTAACTATCTAACTAGTTGGTTAATTGAACTAATTAATTTGAACATGTTTAATTTACTTCTAGTGAGCATGTTAATTAACCTACTTAGTGAGCATGATTAATTGACTAGAACCCCAAACTGTTAATTGACTTAGTGAACATGTAAATTATAAGTTGTAAGCATGTAATTAATTAGAGTGAATTAACAAGTCAAGAGTGTTAATCATAATTTGTAAGCATGTTAATTGACTAGGTTAACTTATGAGTATGTTAATTAACTAATTAATTATAATGAATTTAAGCATGCAAATTACTTAAGATAACTAACTAGAATGCTAATCGTATCAACTTGAGCATGTAATCAACTTGAGCATGTCATTAATTAGGATATTAATTAATTGGAATAAAAGCATGCTTACTCAACTAGAATAAGAATTACAAATTTACAAGCATGTTTCCATTATTAGTTGTCCAAGCATGTTTTCGTTAATTGTTATTTAAAGCATGTTTCCATATTTAGTTAGCTTAGTTAACATGCATGTTTAGTTAACTGAAATTCATTGTATGTTTCATTACTGTTTCTTTACTATTCATTTACTTTCAATTGCCGTTATTTATTATATGCGTTTTCCATTTCAGTTGCTTTCAATTATAAGTTGCTTTTACTTTGAATGGCATTTCAATTATTATTAATGTTAGGTTATATGCATCATGCATCATGTTATGTTGAGATTGTATGGTCATGCATCATGTTAATAGAAACTAATAGGGAGTGCCACGAGGTGGTACGCACATATGCATGAGTGAGGATAAATGATGAAAATGAGTTAAACGGTAAGATAATAAAGGCCTTTGTGGTTCGATAGCTTAGCCCGGCACAGGCACAAAGAAAAGAATAAGGGAGTTTGGGAATGGTAGGGTAAGTACGGATCAGCCAGGTAGACAGAATTAAAAGAGAATGTTACCTTTCCCTTGTTGGGACTGCGAGACTGTCTACTCTAGATGGTTGAAGCCGACAAAGATCTACCCTACTGCCACAGATTCTTTCAATCTCCTGCTTGAAGTACGAGTAATGAATGAACGATGTAAAGAAAGTAATAAAATGGTAAATGGTAAATGGTTAATGAAATGATTGGTTTGGGTGGCCCTCATTCCAACAAGGACTAAAGAGTGGCATTCATGTAGCATAGAACTCTTTTCCTTACTGAGCCATTAGGCTCACGTATTACTTGTGGTGTAGGTACAAACGACGAACAGATAACAAAAGACGCATAAACTAAGGACGATGAACAAATAATAAAGTAGAGATGAAGAATTTGCACGAACGGGATTCAGAGCTGGCCAGGCTAAGGGTAAAAAGAGAAATAGTTGTAATCACATTAAGTTTTATTATATTGTATTCAGTTGTTTAATTTCTTTTTAAACGATTTTATTTACACTTCCGCCATGTTTTACAATGATTTACTTTACGACGCTTCTGCACATTTTATCAATTGGTTTTCATAACGAGTTTAAGGAAAGAGTCAGTAGCGATCCTGTTAGACGCACTCTGATTTGTTGCGCTTTAAAAAGAAAATTTTCAAATTTTCACGTATTTTAAGGAATTACGAAAATCTGGTCGTTACAAAGTCGGCCCCTCAACCAATTCTTCCTATTCCAATTCAGTCAAAGAATCAAACTCTACTCTTCTAGATACAATAATTGAACAATGTTTAACATAAGTTTCATACTGATCGTTCACTACAGCAAGGAGTGGGGAGTGGAACATGTCTGTAACAAGTTGGAAACAGACCAATTGACATGCTGGTCGTTGTTGAGACTGAGGTTGAGGTTGTGCTTCAACCTTGACTTGTCTAACAGGGTCAACCACGAGTGCTCCAACTTCAACCGCAGATGTTCCAACTTCAACCGCGACTAAAGCTTCAACTTCAACTATGGCTAGAACATTGCGGTGAAACTGACCAAGCTTGAAATCAATTGCATGTCTTCTGAGTTCAAGGGCCGAGTCTATTTCTGCCTGAGGTTAAGGCTGAGACTGTGACAAAATAGCTTTATTCTTGATAGTCAATTTCATTGTCTTAGAATCCATTGGAATGAATGAAATAGTGAGAAAATTCACTTAGGGCATACGAAGGTTCGCCGAGGAATTCGAGGTTCGCTGAGGAAATCGATGAACTCACTAGAGTGCAGAATGTCAATCATATATACTAGGACAACAGAAAACAGAACGATGCATGATGTTCTATGACGGAAAGCTGTCATTCTGTGGTGGAAAGTTGACATTCCGCGTGAAGGAACATCAGACAAGTATAAATTTTAATTATTATTCACGTTCCGCGGCGGACCGTTACATTTTCCGCCGTGGAATATCAATAATAAAACCTTCATATTTAGCATTGACGTTCTGCGGAGGATTGTGTAGTATTTCACCACAGAACAAAAATGAAAACGTTTAACGACTAACGTGAAATAATGTTTTCGGCGTCTATTTTTCATAGTTCAGTAATTAAGTTGTTATCAAAAATACTTTAGTAGTTAACTTGTGATTGATTACAAAGTACAATGGTTGTTTTGTTAATTTTTTTGTGTAAAAAATAAAAAAGAAAACATTTAAAACAACCTTAAACAAAATAGATTTGGTTTGGATAATTTGAGTCAATTTTACTAAATTATCTCTCAGAATTGAATATCAAACTGACTACTCATTTTTTTTGCTGCTTTTGCAAAATCCAAGGTGGTATATAACATCGAATTAACATGACAAGTTTGTGGAATAAAGTCAATTAATAATTGTTCAAGTTATTATGTTTTAAAAGCATTATTTATTGACTTTTTTTTATTTATTTGAAGATAAAATATACTTTTACCTGTTATAGTTTATTAATGATTTTAATTTAGTCATACAATTACAATTTTTTCATTAAAGTCACCATATTTTTTATTTCAACATAAAATAACGATTTCATCCATTTTCATCATTAATTTAATAATAAATATCACCTGATAATTGTTATCCTTGTTATCTATCCACATCACCATTGTATTAAATGTGCATATGAGTATAAATAATTTCTTGAAAAAGAATACGGTTCTACAAAGATTTCTTATATTGCATCTCCTAGTTCTAATAGCCCTTGAACTTAGATCGGTATTACCCATGCGCAATTGAGCTCAAGGAAGAGGGGACCAGAGAGCAATTTAAAAAGAGAAAGACGAGGGAGATCAAAGAGCAATTGGATGAGAGAAAGAGGAAAAAGGAAGAAGGGGAAAGAATGAAACATAAATGGGTTATGCTTGATTCCAAAGACCAAAAAAAAAAAACCTAATTAATTGCTAAAGCGACATGCTTATGTGTATAAAAATAAAAGGATAATTATCAATATTAATCATAAAAGTATGATGTCTTTTTTATTTGCACCTTTAATTTTTATTTTTGTTATCTAATACCTCAAAGTTTGAGGTATTAACAACAACTTCTCTCACCGTTAAGGGATCTGTTAAATAATAGATATTATTTGCAGAAATTATCATTTTTTATATGGAAAATACTATTCCACAATAGATATTTGTCTTACTACAGAAAGTAAGTTTTTGACTATAACTATTTCATGTACAGATCCACTGTGGAAAAAAATTTACCTAAAAATAGATATTTTTTCATCTTTCATACTCGCACAGTGTAGGATATTGTTTCATTATTGAAGTACAAATATTTAATTCCAGAAGGACATGTGGCTATGGAAATATTGGTGTCTGTAGAAGCGTTGATATCCACTATTTAACAAACTCCCTAACGATAAAGGTGTCCGTTGCTAATATGTTAAATTTTGAGATATTATTAAATAACAAAAATAAAAGTTTAAGGTGTACGTTAAAAAGACCTTTACATTTTAGAGTTAATATTAATAATTACCTGAAATAAAACTATAGTAATATTTGTTAAATTTAATGAAGGAAAGAGAAAATTACACCGTAAGAACTTTAATAAAAAAAAATTAAAACTATAAAAATGAAATTAAAACAACTTTTAAATTATGTAAATTAAATTCTTTTTTACAATTTATTTTATTATATTAATTAACTGACGTTCATTAATAGTAAATATTCTTATTTTGAACATCCATAGTGATCTTACACACGTGTTTTGTTACCATAAATTTAGCACATGAGACATAACAAGTATACCATAGTTAAGTTAATTACTTCAATTCAATCATAACTCCAGAAAAAATTGCAATTAAGCATTCACTAATTCATTTTGTAGCATTCACTATAATCTATTTTATTGCTCAACGCAGCATCAAAAAGTCACATGGTTTCATAATGATTGGAATGGTTGCATCTACGAGAGTGTGGTAATGGAAGAGAAAGTAGTGTGTTACCCTACATGTATCTATCGCAATGAGCCATTCATTGAATTGTTGTGAGGGAACAGTTCTCCCTAAAGTAGCGTTTTATGATCCGACAAGGGATCATGCCCTTACTACAATTCTATATATTCATGAAAAAAGTGATTTAACTCCCGAGAAAAAAACAATAAATTATTAAATCACGAAACATATGGTGAGTGGCTTGCATGTTGTGTAAAGTGTGTGTAAGGAGATTGGGTAGCCACTCATTATTAAGGCATTTCCTCTTCTAACCTTTTGTTTTGATGAAATTAATAGGCTTTGGGCTATGGGAAAGATAGTGGATGGAAGAATTGGGATATGTGAATGGGTTCGAATAAAATTTATTAGCAATCGATGGGAGCTTAATATCATCCAAAGCCCATGTGCTGGCTAATAAGTATTGTATAAAAATTGTTGGACTTCCATGACCTGAATCTTATTTGAGTAGGATTGAAGAGCCTGCATTGCAAAAGAGATGAAAACAAAATTTTAGATTTTCTCTAGAGGTTTGTAGTACATTGGTTTACACATTATGGTTTGTAAAGGTGCGGGGCATAAACATTGCAATATTGATTTGATTTAGGGAAATTAACAAAACAACTACTATACTATAGAATCAATGACAAGTAACCACTGAACAATTTTTGCTAACAACTTAAACACTGAATTATGATAAATGAACTACACAAATATTACCGTTACTTATTGAAAGAAACAGATACGCGAAGACGATGCCGAAACATACTCTCTACAATTTTAATTCTACTTCAATTTTTTGCTAAAATCATAAAAATTGAAGCAATATTACCACAAAGATGATGTCGAGAGCTCCAGTAGTCTTCTACTCTTCGAAAACAATTCACACGTTTTCGATTTTTTGAAAACGTTGTTGAACGTCATCATGGATCTTCTGGTCTATCATCGTCATCTAGTTCTCATCACCATCTTCTCTTTTCTCTTCTTGGTCCATTGTTGTTGGCCAACGCTCATCACCAATGTCTCACTTTTTGCAGAGGAAAGTAATCTTTCCGCTAGGGAAAGTAATCTTTTCTACTTTTCACTACAGAAAGTAATCTTTCCTACTTTTCACTACGGAAAGTAATATTTTAAATTTATTTACTAGAAAGACAACGTTCTGCAGTTGAAAGACAACGTTCCGCAATAGAAAGACAACGTTCTGCAGCAGAAAGACAAAGTTTTTTAAAAGAAAACGTATCAACGATGTTTGTTCTGTATATTTTTCATAGTTCAGTGTTTAAATTGTTATCAACAATTGTTTAATGGTTGACTTGTCATTGATCCATAGTACATGGGTTATTTTATTAATTTTCCTTTGTTTTATCTTGATAACTGTAGCTTTTTTAAAAAATATATATATAATAATAATAATTAAAGAAAGAAAATTAATTAAATTTAATTGGATTTAATTCCTATTGATGGGAGTGGTTATCAAAAATAAGGGATTCCTTTTCCCCTTTATCTACAACAAGCTTGGGAGGGGAGATCCAGAAAAGAATTTGAGAGCGAAGGGAATAAAAGTGTTGTGATGATCGGTGAAGGCTTGAGGGTGATTTCTTTTGCTAGAATTTGGAATTTCTATGCGACTAATCACTGGTAGGTCGTATTCATCTTCTTCATTGTTATGTCATTACCATTTCAATGGTTGAGTTTAATGGAAGTTTTAGTTATGTCTAGAGGTTGAGGAAATGCTGCTGGACCAAATTCAGACGAAGAAGAAAACTGAATTTGAAGTTTAAATCTGGTATGAATTAATGATTGCTTTCTTTTGAAAGATTTAAGGAGAAGTTTCGTAATTTAATTAAAAAACTTGTTGCAGTGAGATCAAGTTGGATTTCAATCTAGAGTTGCACTTTGAGTTGTTGGAGAATTTGCGAATAACCGAGTTTCGTAGAATAGATTTACCCTAAGAAATTCGATAGACAAATTTCCTATGGAGTTGATTCAATGGTTAGGATTTTGGGTTTGAACCATGGATTTTATTAAAATAATGTTTTGATGATTCTTCAGTTTTCATATTGTATATGTATTTTCATTAGATATGTTTACTTTTGAGTATGGATAACATTTATTTTATTAATCATCTTGGTTGTGTGAACCAAGTTTGATTAATCCATATGAGAGTCCTATGTTTGTTACGCACATTTGACGGTTGGAGGATGTGTTTGTTATGTTGTTGTTAACTTGAGTAATGAGATAATTGAATGTGTTGTATCCCTAGGCGCAAAACCCTAAACATGATCAGAGTCATTATGGCTGTTGCAATCGTCTGAGTATCGTCATTATTTATTTTTGTTATTGCCAATGGAATTGTATGTTCAGAGTCCGTGAGTGACTCTATTTTCATCAAGCTTTTATCATTTCATAGTAGTGGCCTATTTATGTACCATTATAGTGGATTGTTTCAAAACTTGCCCTATTGTAGATTTTGAACTCAATTTTTATGAAATGTTTTATATTTTCATGCTCATACATTTTTCTCATCCATATATTGAATGTAAAATTTTTCTCATATTGAATTTAGTCAACTCACCCTAATAACATTTCCCTTCAACCTTCACTTCGGAGGATCCTCAGATGTTGATGCAGGAGTGACCTCGGCGTTTACTTCTAGTTAATTTATTGTTACAAGTGAATTTCCATGCAACGTTAGACTTAGTTAATTATTCGTCGGTTTAAATTATATCTTCTCATTTAAATCTGAAACAAACATTATGTGGATTTATATTACTATATTATTTTAGATGTCACTAATGGACTTTTATTTTAGCCCATTTGGTTTGGATCATGGATATCTTATTTATATTTAGGTCTTTTGTTGCTCATTAAGAATTTTAAGTAAAAGGGCCATACAACTTGGTTTGTTTTTGGGCTAGTTCGTTCCCCGTTTTGAGCAAGGTCTCCTTTGGAGCATGACAAAATTTTGGGTTTTAGAACCATGTTGCCAGCTTGAAAAGTGATACCAATAAGATAGATATTATAGTGATATATAAGAGATGAAAAATTATTGTGCCTAAAGACATAGTGCTAAGACTGATATAAGTTAGGGTGCTACTACGAAGGCATCTTGAGGTTGTCCATTGAAGGATGACGATATTTCCCTATCCGTATGCGTGTAATTTAGAGTGGTCAGAAATTTAGTTAGAAGCGGTAAGGAATACGCTTCATAAATCGCTAGAAGAAATATTTATGAAAATATGAGTTTGTGAACTTTTCTTGGTTGTGTATGGGTCTGGGTAGTGTGAAAATAAGAAATCCATCTTAGGGAGTAGTCTAAAGTCTTAGTACTTTTTCAAAATTCAAAACTTGCCTCCTCTTAGGACCTTCTATAATGTCCCCCAATGCTCCCAGTACAATATTGTCCACTTTGGGCCGAAGCCTGCACAATTTTGTTCTTAGAGTTAGCCCAAAACACGTTGTACTAGGTAGGGAGGGGAACCCTACTTATAAACCATGTATTTTCTACTCTCCCAAGCGATGTGGAATTGTGCACCCCCACTGATATGGGTCGGACCCATACCTGGGCCTTTCCTGGCCTTCACAAGGCGGGCTGCCACAATCTACCTCCCTTAGGGACCCGACGTTCTTGTCGGCCACACATCTGTTTGGGATTTCACTTTGATACCATTTGTAACGTCCCCTAGTGCTCCCAGTACAATATTGTCTACTTTGGGCTAAAGCCCGCACAATTTTGTTCTTAAGGTTAACCTAAAACACGTTATACTAGGTAGGGAGGGGAACTCTACTTATAAACCATGCATTTTCTACTCTCCCAAGTGATGTGAGATTGTGCACCCCCACTAATATGGGTTAGACCCACACCTAAGACTTTCCTGGCCTTCACAGGGCGGGCAACACATCTTCCGTTCATAGGCTTTGGTTTGGTGACAAATTGTACCTATTTTCTTTGTTCAAAATTTGTTAGTAAAGGTTCTGAATGAGTCTTTCTTTTTTTATATTTTGGCATTAGTGTAAATTTCTATGTAGATGGTTGAAAATATTTGGACCAGGAATTGGAGCTGTTCAAGAGGAGGGACAAATTTAATAGAGGTTTCCCTGATCGTAACTTAATTCAAAACCGCTTAAAAAGAGATTGTAAAGAATTTAAAAACCAATATCAAGTGGGTGGGCATGGAATTGGTTCCACTACATTTTCTTTAGAGGTAAAGATAGGAAAAGTTCTTAAGAGTTGATTGGTCGGCTGAAGGAATAAAATGAATAGAATGGGAAAAAAAGTACGGTATGTAACATGAGATGTAAGTATATCATGATTGGTAGAAATTATAATTTGGTTTATGAGGAGTTCTCGATTTTTGAGAGATCATGTCAAGTTGTGGAATTGGCATATGATACTAAAGTAATTAGTCACGATTAATAGAGCTGTAAGTTTGGAAAGCATTTGAGGCTTTAGAATTATTTTTAGTTAAATGAGTTCAACTTTGCTTCTGGAAATGTAGTTATTTCCTATATAATATTTGAAGGCAAATGTTAATGAGTGTTAAGTAAGTAGAGTAAATTTTTGGCAAGAAACAATCTAGTCAATGGATGATGACAAAGATGAGGTAAAAGAATTTTGAGTATGTATAAGTAGTTGGATATTTTATTGTCTATTGTTGGATTGGATAAGGCAATTCATTGAAAGATAGTGGGTAAGAAAATTTTAATCTCCTCCTTTGTTAGAATGTGTTAAGCAGAATGTTCCCTACATTTAATGTTTGTTTATGCGGGATTAGAGACTAGAGCATTATAAGAGTGTGTTTACGATTAACGGTGACTACATATTAATCGGCAAGATCTATTTTTGTTTGTTGAGATTGTGTGTTCTGACGTTTTCCTTGAAGATCTGCTAGGGTTATCACCCTATCGTGAGTTTGAGTTATGTACTTATTTTGTCTCAACACTACTCTAGTTTATGTTGCTTCATACAAGATGGCTTATGCGAATTGAAAGAACTTCATCACTGCAGATTGATTTATTGTGTAATAATTTTTACCTAATTTGGTATGTCATGATGAGAGATATCATTAAATGATACATGTTTGAAAGCAGAATGATATGCTTCTGTTATTTTATTAATTGGCAAGAGTTAGCTTTAATGGCAATTAACAATAAGTAAACTTTCTTAGGATTGACAGGTTATTCAATTTGAGTGGATCAAAATAGTTAAAGATTTGCAAGAAAGATATTCGTAACTTAGCTTTTTTTTATCGAGTATGTAGATTGTTATTTGAATTAACTATCGCCTAATTGTTTAGATGAATTTAATGAAACAAGTTTTGTGGGCCGTATTTTAATTCAACTCGTTATAATGTTCGTAGAAAACATGTGGTTTTTGTTAAAACACATGATGAGCACAGAACATCCAAGATTGTGTTTGAGAATATTGTGAGATCATCGGTTGTATGCTAAAGAAGAAGAATGCAATTTTCAGATGATTAAGGTCAAAATCTTTAAATATGTGTTAATGCAGTGAAAGAGTTATTACCTAAGTGTTTAGATGGTTGAAATTCTATGAGCAAAATTATGTCAACCATAATTGGTGCTAGTGGAGATCATTTTCAGACTAGTCATGGCAAAGTTACTTTCATGACACAAAAATTGAAGTTCTTATGCCATGCAAATTTGAAGTAATTGTCTACTTAGAATAATTTGAAATCTCGACCAAAGGGGATGAAAAATATTAACTCTACTCTGGAATAATATGTTGTGCTCAATATCTTAAGTTGTCAACCCTAGGATCTAATTTATTTTTGGTAATGGGTAAATGAAATAGACCTTTGTCTATTGACAAATGAAAATTGCGGGGTCATATTGGTGATCAAGTTACTGATTGTTTAATTTGGTGACGACTCCTATTTTTTTATGTAGCTTGTAATAAGAATACAAGCTTTGGTGATGAGTTTAAGTAGAAATTTGATTAATGGAAAATGGTTACCAGCATCACACTCGATAGATTGGTGTTGGTATCTTTTATTCATTTTCTATGAATAGGTTGGAATATCTAGTAATCTGAAATTTAGATAGGAGGTTTTAGCCTGAATGTCATATGTAAAGAGTTACTATACCTAGAGGTGGCTAACGGGTGTGTTGGCTCGCTAGCCCGCTCGATCTATCACTGGAGCGGGCTAGGCCTGGGCCCAGAAAGCTGGCTAAGCCGAGCTTGGATTTATAGGCTCCCGAGCCCGCAGGTCCCAGGCACAATGAGTGGGCTTGCGAGCTCGCTGGGCTGGCCCGCCAACCACCCCCTAGCCCTTGCCAGGGGGCTCCACGGGCCCCTCCCCCTGTTAGGGGGCCCTAAGGCATGTTTTCCAACTGGGCAACATGAAGACCGTTGCCCATCTACCCCCCACCCCCCATTCTCACAAAACTTTTCACCAAACTTTCTCTTAATCTCTCAATTTCTAATATAGTTTCATTTATGCTAATACGTTCTTTCTTATTCTTTCTTATTTTAAACTCTTTCCATTCATTGAACAAGGTAGGTTTTCAATTATTTATTTAATTTATTTTTATTATTTTTAATTTAATAAGTATTTCGAACAATTTTTTTTTGTGATTTTTGTAGAATTTGTATAAGTAGAAGTGATCACAAATTCATACCACGTACAAGCCATTGTTGAGTAATTGGTGTGTGATATTATTTTATTTCTTTAATTATTTCGCAATAGTCAATTTTTATAATTATTGATCCACGTGATTTTCTTCTTGACACTTTTTTTAATGATGATATTGAGGAAATTAGTAGAGATAATCCCACATTTTCATTAGGTCAATCATTTGCACAAACATCCACGTCTTCACCTGGAAAAAAACAAAACAAAACGTCGATTGTATAGAATCATTTTGAAATGAAAGATTTTAATATTGGTGGAAAAATAAAAAGAAGAGCACAATGCAAATATTGTATTAAACATTATGCATACGAATCTAGTAGTTCTACTAGCACAATTGGTAGGCATTATAAAAAAATGTCACTTAAACAAGCAAGTGAGAGATCCTACACAAACACTCTTAAATGCTAGTTGTGGTGGCAATTTTATATATTCACATAATAGAATGAGAGAAGGAGTAGCAAAATATGTATCACAATCCAATGTACCTTTATCTATGTTCGATAGCAAGTTATATGAAAATTTTATGAAAGAGTATATTAATCCTAGTTTTAGACGAGTCCCTAGAAGTACACCAAGAAGTGATATTATTAAAATGTACAATAATATGAAATTTGAATTAATTGCATTTTTTTTTCAAATGTTCCATCTATGTCTATTTGTATTACCTCTGATTTCTGGAGTGCACCTAATGCTTTAAGATATATTATTGTAACTTCTCATTTTATTAGTGGCTCTTGGCAATTAAATAAAAGAATATTAAGATTTCGTAGTTGTGAATATCTCTATAGTGACGTTACTATTTATAGACATATTGTTGGAATTTTGCAAGAATATGCTATTAGAGATAGAATTTTTAGTATTACTCTCGATAATGCTTCTATAATCGATGTTGCTATTCTTGAATTTAAAAAGTTATTTCAATTAGATAATGCTCATAGTTCTCTTTTCCATATTAAATGTATTTGTTATATTTTGAATTTAGTTGTTAAAAATAGAATGTCATTTATTTCGCCTCGCATTGAATCAATTAGATCTGTAATTTCTTATATTACTTCATCTAATACACGACAACAAGAATATAAAGAATACTGTAAAGCTGCTTAACTTAAACCAAGAAAATTCAAAAACAATATAGATACAAGGTGAAATTCAACTTATTTAATGTTGAAAAATGCTAAGCCATATTGGTTAGTTATTTGTGCTTTTATTAGTGAAAAAACAAAATGTATTACTCTTGATCATTGTAGTTGTTCGCTAATTTGTTTCATTTTTTCTAAAATCATTTTTTGAAGCTACAAATGAATGTTCGAGAATTTATTATCCCACTACTCATCTTGTTCTCCCAATTTTTATAAAATTAAAGGGTACTTTTAAAAATTTTAGACGAATAAATGAATTTTTTGATATACTTGATAAAATGAAAATAAAATTTAAAAAATATTGGTTTGACATACCTAATATTTTTTGCTTTGCATGCATAATGAATCCTAAATTTAAATTAAAAGGAGTGTGTCTAATGGTTATAAAATTTCTTCTAATTTAGGTATTTCTTCTTTAATTACTAGCACTCAAATAAGAAATGAAATTGCTAATTTATATTCTTCTTATAAATTTAAATATTCTAATGTTACTCGTTTAATTCATTCTTCAAATATTTATGCTAGTTTAGTAGTGGTGCCGGTGGTGGAGCTCCACAAAATTTTATGAATGACATATTGGAAGAAATAGATAGCGATGTTCATTCTTATAGTTCACAAAGAAATAAACTCGGTATTTATCTCGACATCTACCATCAAATTTCTCGCGATGAGAATTTTAATATTTTCGCTTGGTGGAGAGGCAACTCCACTTCATTTTCTATTTTTTATAGAATGTCACGTGATCTACTAACACCTTTGGTCTCTACCGTAGCATCAGAGTCTGCTTTTAGTGCAGATGGACATATGTACGATGATTGACGAGGAAGACTTGCACCAGAACTCGTGGAGGCACTCATTTACATGAAGGATTGGAACGACGTCTTGATGAGAGATCAACAACAAGAGGACGACATACTAGAAGAATTCAAAATTTTTGATGTCGAAGACTAGATTTTCATTTAAATTTAAAATTGTAATTTTTATTTTTATATTTTTTTCTTTAACTTGTATATTTTTTTTTTTTTTTGCATTTTGCACATGATTGACATTTAGATGGGTGCCAACCTAGTTGGGATTTATCTAATATATAGACTACATAATGTAGTGATGCAAGTGTTAAATTTACAAGTAATTGTATTCATATATATTTTATTCATCTCATCATATAGTTTTTTCAATTACATGTTACCTGTTATATTAATAAAAATATTTTTTCAATTAGACGATTAACAATTATATTTTTACATTACAATAATAAATGTTTATTATAGTTTTTAATCGTATAATATTGAAAATAATTTATAATATTATTTATGTATATTTGGCTCGGCTCGTTAGGCTTGGTTGGCTTGTTAGGCTCGTGGCTTATGAGCCTGCTCGGGTTGAAATTTTTTTGTGAAATACTTGTTAGGCTCGGCTCGTTAAGATTGGCAAGCTCGATGAGCAAGACTTTTCCAAGCTCGGCTCATTTGTCATGTCTAGCTATCCCTACTGAGACACCAAGATATATTACTAGCAGAGAAGTCAGTATTAATAGTCTAATATAGACTTGGATGTGACTTGGTGTATGGTTAGATTATTGTATTGTTAGTAGGTTAAGGTTAAAGCATTTGAGATAAGCTAGGTTGTTTACCCTTATCTATTTTGAGTGTAAGTGGGATAAATTATATGAATTTTGCATTTTGATTGTTAGGATTTGTTATGAGGTACCTATCGTTTGAGGTGTTCTTTATCGATTATCTAATTTTTACATCATAGCTCGTGAGGGAATATTATTCTTTATTTAATTTAAATTAACTTTAAGTGAAGAATAATGTTTGGATTTGTAGTGTTCTTTCTAGTGTAATTTCAAACATAGAACCAAAGTAGTTTTGGAAGGCCCTACTAGAAGTTTTGGGAACTAAGTTGCATTTTATGCAACACATCACTTTCAAAAAGATGGTTGGTCTAAGGGTCAATGCATACTTTTGAGTCATAATGGGGTCAAGTGCTCTGAATTTTGATGATAGGTTGAAGAATTGATCAGATACAATTTGCATGTATTAATGACTTTTTTATCTGTATTAGTATATCACATTGTGAGGATTTCTTTTTTGAGAGAGGTCAAATTTGAGGCTTATGACTTCATATTTTATTTTAAAAGTTCGACCACATTATGGTATAAGTCATTGTAGTATGAAAGGCAAATAAGCTTTTGTATTTATTGGTTTACGTGTTACATGTATTGATGCTAAGCAAATATTTAAAAACTAGAAATTTTTGTTATGAAAAGTAAAATTTTCCATGTAGACTCTCCACGTCACCGTGGTAAACATGTTTCATCCTAACCCATATTCTTTTGCGATCTAATCAAGTTTAGTCACATGTAAAACCTTGGTCAAATAGTAAACCCGTAAATGTTGTGGACACCTAGGAGTAAATAAGTAAATTCGTATAAGGTGTTAAAAGACCCTACTTTCCACTTTTCTCTCATTTGCTACTGCTAACTATAGTGAATAGTGCTCGAATGCGAAATGTCCATTCAGGCAACTGTGAAAATTTGGAAATCGCTCGTGAGGCCTTAACATCCATTCAATCTTGAAGAGACATCGAGGGTAATCTTTCCTTCATCCCTTTCATGTCCATGTGTTGAGTCTTCAATTGGGTTTTTGTAACATCCCCCGGTGCTCCCAGTATAATATTGTCGGTTTTGGGCCAAAGCCTGCACGATTTTATTCTTGGGGTTATCCCAAAACATGTTGTACTAGGTAGGGAGGGGAACCCTACTTATAAACCATGCATTTTCTACTCTCCCAAGCGATGTGGGATTGTGCACCCCCACTGATATAGTCTGGACACATACTTGGGCCTTTTCTGGCCTTCATAGGGCGGGCTGCTACAATTATTGTGGTAATTAAATAACTCAATTTCTATGCTTATAGGATTATTATAATTTCTCTTAAGTAGACTATCCTAAACCAATAAGTAGATAAACACAAGAGAATGAAAGAGTAAGAGAGAATGCAAACAATATGTCAACACGAATAAGTCAATCTTGCCTACATCTGTGCTTCAAGGCTCCTGCTTAAAGATTTATTTTCTCAATAACTTTCTCGATTAGAACCGATTGATCTTCAGAGTGTCAATCAAGCCTTACAATGACTATTCCACAACGTCACGCTTCAAATGTTTCAGAAGTAGAATGTGTAGGTGTTTTGAACAATGAAACACAAGTTCAAATGCCTAAACTCTCACAAGAGTATAATCTCAAGTTATGGAATAAAAAAGTTAGGCTAAACACTAGAAAATTAAAGAGAAATGTCAAAAGTCAAGTTGACAGCACTTTGGTATGATTTCACTTCTTTTTCTTTCAAATTTGAAAGTGCCACTATTTATAGTTTTCTCTAAGGGTCCAGCAGTCAGCGTATGCGAGAAGGTTTTGGGCGTTTGCAATATATCTGTGACTTGTTAGACACGGTAAAATAGGCGATGGACTTCCATGATTTAAGTTGTGGGCTACCGTAACTTTCAGACTAGATTGGTGTGGGTGTCTGTAAGTTCAAACACCAATCTAGTCTGGATGACTACGACTGTATCAGTTTCTTTCTCAAAATGTGTCCAGACATCTGCCTTTTAGTCAACTATCTGCACTGAGTAATCTTCTACACTTCTCAATTTGATTTTTCCCATTTTCAAATTGATCATCTTAGCTTAAAGTCCTCCAATTTTATCCTTTACTGCATAGACTCAATAAATATATTAGTACAATTAAATACTCATTTTCAAGGTATTTTCAATATAATAACTTAGAATATTATAATCAAATAAGCACATTCATCATCAAAACAAATATACTTAGTTTCCTAGCAAATAGTTTTTTTTATAAGAAGTCTTGAGCAGACGACCAAAACTGTGTTTTGTCCTTGAAATGTGTTTGGAGTGGACGATCACAAGTAAGGAGCGGACATCTTGACCCTGTTATTTAAGTACATTTTCTTTAGGATTTAAACTATTTGTTTAACTCTTTGCATGAGCCATTTCAGTATAGTTTGAGACACGAGTAGAGGGTGTCTGAATATATAATGTTTAGTGCATAAGATAATGTCCAGACACATGATACTATGATCATTGTGTGATGAACTATTATCTTATATGCATATTGAGGGAGTTCTTCATATAAAGGACTATTTGATTGAGTTATAATTCCTGATAGACATGGATTGAAATGTCTGGATAATTCAAGATTCAGACACGCATTAGAAATTTCTAGTCTTGGTGAGATAAACCATAGAAAAACACAATATATGGTTTAGGATTAGACATTAATTAGAAATGTCTAGTTATTTTAATAAAAAAAACATAACATGGAATATATATATATAACCATGTGATAACATTGTGCTTAAAAAGGTTTAGCAAATGAGATCTGTGATTGAGGTGTTTCATATATACACATGTGAAATTAAGTCGTTGATAAAGAGAAATTGCATATGAGAATTGAGAAATAATTAGGCTATGATTACCTAAATCATAGGCCTAAGCATCTACACATATGCACTAAACATTTATTACATAAAGAAGTGTAACACATAGATGAGATATTAATAAGAAATATCTTGAGATTTAAATAAAATAAATCATGGGATGTGTGATCATGAGTGTTGATCAAAGATGAATGTTGAAGTTGAGGTTATGAGGACTAATCATATAGGGCTTGGTAAGTAATTAGATGTGATATTTGTATTGTTTATTGAATCTCTAGATTAGGATTTTTGCTGAGCTCAAAAAACTACCGTGGTTCTATTATTAAATTTTTCAAGAACAGGTGATAGCAATTCGAGAACAAAAAAGTAAAGATCTATTAGACAAAAAAGGTTTGTATAGTATAAGCCTAGAGTGAGAGTGTGGATTTTATTTTCTTTTATTAGTTTTAGTTCAGCCCATATTGGTAAAATAAATTTTAAATAAAATTTTGTAAAATAAATAATATGTATAACTTTCCTATTTGGGTTGGATTTTATATTGTGTGGCCCAATATTGATAATGTAATGTTCAATTGTGAGCTTCCGCTGTGAGTTTGTGAGCATTCTCTAGACAGGAGAATTCAATTCATGGCTCGGTTTCGTAGGGGATCAGGGGCTGATCGTGATAGCTACGGTCACCCAAAACAAGGCAACAGTTGACAAATTACCATATGAGGATCACATAGGAACCTGAACTAGAAGGGAAAAAGCCATGGTCACAAACTTCGCAGAGGTGACAAAATTTACCCAAAAAGGTTGTCGCGGTCATCCAAGCCAAATGTAGATGACCAGAGCAATCTTGCAGACCAGAAGCAGTAACCAATGTGAATGCCAACCCAAGTGGAGACCCCCTACTTGGACTTCCCGAGCTTCTGCAGACGCCCTACGCAGATGTCTCGCATCCTTGCAGATACCTCATCCAAAGAGGCAATCTAGCATGGATGTTCGATGCATTCTCAATTGTGGATGTCCAGCCTAATGTCATAGATGCCCATAGTGGACGTTCAGACTACAGATGTCATCGTCCACAAACAATGACCTATCGCACTTTGGATTAGGTTCGGGAGAGTGTTAGAAACATATGGTCAACCTGTGGCTGAGGAATAGTAGACTAGAAAACACATAGGTTCAAATGGGTCGCTTCTGATGATTTGTAACGACCCGGATTTTCGTAATTCATTGAAAACGCATGAAATTCGAAGCTTTTGTTTAAAACCCATTTTTAAAAGAATATCGTAGTGCAAGCCGAGCCGTTAGGAACTGTTAAAGCATTTCAGAAGTAAAACATTTGCATAAGCGTAAATAATTTAAAGAAAATGAACTAAACATTTAATTACAATTTAGAAGGAGAAAACTGAATTTAATTACAATTCAACTGTCTCTCACTTTACATAGCCTGGCTAACCACAAGCTCGCACGTGTAAATCTTTCATCAACTAATTCTTCACTTGCTGGAGAACTCCGCGCGTCATTTACCTACACCACAAGTAAGACATGAGCCTAAAGGCCCAGTAAGAAAATGAGTTATGCATATGAGATGCCGCTCTTTAATTCTTGGGATGGGTCCGCCCTAAGCCACTTTTTTAATTACGTATTTTAGGTATAGCTCGTACATAGAGCGTGGAGTTGGGGAATCCTATAGTTTCTAATTAATTATGTTAAAGAGTCTTGTAATCTCGATAAGGGAAAGATTAGTTCTTTTCCTCACTCAAGGCATGTGGCCACCCCGTGGTAGTATTCCTAATTTTTCTAACGTTATGGTGCATGAGACTACCCTAAAAGCATATACAGCATATAAGAGAGTTCATGTAGCAACAATAACGAATACAAATATGCACGACAATACATTAAAGAACAATAACATGTTTGAGCAGTTTATAACCTAATTTATTAACATACTTATATTAATTATCTTGTTTAGGTTAGCTAGATTGATTAGGTTAACATACTTAACAGATTAACAATTTGATTAGCATGCTCAATATACTAGTTAACTACACTAGTTATAATTACTCATTTTAGATAACATGCTCAAGGGATTTATTCACAACAGGAATTATGGAAGGCAACATATCAACAAAGAACATATAGAAAATCATATAGGCTAACACCAACTAACAATAAAGGGACACACTAATTTGATTACATGCTAGGAATGCTAGTTAATTACACTAGGGGATTGATTAACAGCTTTTAATAAATTAACCACTTAATCAATAACTAGTAAATTAGTTAAACTATTAATTAACATGCTTATTAATTAAGTTAATCTCAAAATGCTCAAATAGTCAATTCATAGGCTGGTCACCAACCAATTTATGTCTACAAGGCAACCAAACTAAAATGCAAGTAGACCTATCAACAAAGCAACCAACAACTAACAACAAAACTAACAGGGAGCTAACAACAAACTAATAACAAAGTAATAAAACTAACAATGAGGGAAATGTCAGAGCAACCAAAGTCTATAGAGCATTAGCAAGTCCATACAATCACTCAAGGAATTATCTACTAACATCAACAAGGAATACACGTCAACAGCCAAGCAAAGAAATGTACAGAGTATCCAAGCATAGAAAGCATTCAACAAACAAGCATATAAAACACACAGACTCTGCCACTCACGCACACACTTGCAATGTAGGGCCTCCACCTAGCCAAGACACACTCAAGTCTTACTATTTGAAGAAAACCATTCACGGACAGCTGACTCCACGGCAACACGCAAAACCCCAGCTCACGGTAGAGAGCTCTTCACCCAGCTTCCAGGAGAAATCACCCGAAAGCAAAACTCCTCTGCCATTTATCCTTCATTCAAGCCTGACAACCTCTTCAATTTATCAACTACCTACTGCCTCCTCATCAATTTGTTAACGAAACCCATTAAATTTGCTCCCCATCGTGTGTCGGCAGACCCACACAGATGGAAGGTGGAAAATTCATCATACTAAGCACGGTTCAACCCGAACCGCGGGCTAGACCCAGGCCCTTGGCTGGTCCAGTGTGAACCCCGAGCCACAAGCACTCCTCTACCGAAAATGCCAGCCCCTGCATCCCTCACAAATCATCCATGTCGATCACTCCTTGCAACGTCTGACCATCAAAACACAAGGAGGAAGAAAACCTGACCAACATACCTCCAATTGCTGCCAGAAATCACGACCCACTGGAGCCCTAATTCCCGAGCCCTAAACTCGAACCGCCGCAACTCGCTGCTCCGCCTCGCCTGGAAGTCGCGCATGCCGGACCCGTCGCCTTGCTCGCCGTCACCGTTCGTCTTTTGCCCTTCGCGATGTCCCCCGCGAACTCCCTCTCTGTTGCACCCTCTCTCCCTCTTCCTCTTTTGTTCACGATCGTCGTACACACAGAATGGCTGCAAGCGATTCTGTGTATTTACATGATGGACCAGTTCTTACTGAACCGATTTAGCCTATACTCCACTACCTAATTTAAGTTATTAAATTAACAACTATTTTCAATTTCTAATTTATCCAATTTATTCCTTAATTTAAAACAATTAAATTAATCTTTAACGTAAAACAATTATAAGTAATCCCAAATATTATAATTTAAATTCATTAAATTAATATTTATTTTAATTACAATAAATTCCATATAATCTTAATAAATGGAATTCTTACGAATACGTCATTTGTAATACCCCGTTAAAAATAATTATCCAACTTAAAATGTTGGGGTATTACATGATTTGCGATTGAATTTATGAACAGTGAATGATCGATTGGAAGAACAGTGACTTGCATCCACAGATTTGGTGTTTCACAAACTTTTTTGGAAAACTTTGACAGAAATGAAAACATCTCTAATGGACAAATTTTGATACAATTTTTTGACACAATCTCAAGGTATAAATTATAAAAAAAAAACCCTCAAAATTTACTAGGGAAATTCATAGGGATGAGCAATATATGGTCAAAACAGTGCAAGTCAATCAGAAAGTTGTTAAAAATTGCAACTTTCAACTCCAATGCAATCTCTTGAATGAAGACGATGCTCCAACTTAAGAATTTGTGAGATTTAACAACTCCACAATAATTTCACTCCATGAAAGAAGTGAAGGAGATGCAGTAAACAAAAACTAACCCAACTCTCACAAAAAGTTAGAAATCAGACATTAAAAACCAATTGTTAACAACCGAGCATACTGTGGGTTTTTTTATCACGAAGAACAAAGAAGAGAAGCTAAAGCTTTGTATTTTAATTAATCAAATTTGAAAAGAAAAAACACTAAAGAGAGCGTAAATAACTCCTCCAAAATTAGGGTTTAGAGTTCACCACATAAAAGTTACAAAATTATCGTCACGAAGACACATACTCTACTAGACATGCCATAACCGATTGACACCAATACTTGTAATACCCTTAATTCCTATATTTGTGAGTCTAGGATGATGATGGCAATGTTGAGAATAATAAGAATATATATATTGTATGATGATGGTGTTGATATAGGAATTTGTGATCTATAGTTTTTGTAAGTATGAAATTCTATATTTAGATGAGTTAGCAGGGGAGTGGTCAATCAAGAGAAGGAATTGATCGACCATAGTTAGTGCTAGTTGAAGAAATGAAGCTTTCTTATGGATTGTGGTTGATCTAGAGGGTTAGTGGTCGTTTAGCAACATTACAGAGTCGAAATAAGGAATTTAGCGGATGATCGGCTCTGTGTGTTGGTGATTGACCAGCTTCTTTAGGAATTGTGACATTTATGAATTTGCAGTCTATTATAAGGGATTACAGAGTGTAAAAGTTTGAATTGTGATCAATCGACTGAAGGTTAGTGATCGACCGGTAATTTAGAAAATAGATAGATTCAATGTTCAAGTTATTTTGCGGTTGATCCTTTGAAGGGATTGATCGATCGGTAATGTGAAGAGTCGCCTGAAATAAGTTGCGTTATCATGTAAAAAGGAAGAGTCCACAAAGAAGAAGAAGAGAAGATTGAAGAAAGGAGAAGACTCCAACTTTGGGAGGAGAACTACTTGTGCTATCATCTTCCTTAAGAAATAGAGGTAAGCAATGTTGTGTACCTTTTCCCTTTTAGGGCTACGTCACAAGTGATAGGGTTTTGATTGTTGGTTTATGCTATGTTTATTAGATGATAAATATTGATCATGATGTTACTTGAAGATGAATTGATATGTCATTGAGGTTAAGTTGTGCTGTTGAGATTGATAACTATTCAAGTAAATTGATCTTGTTGCTGTGTATGAGCATGTTGTTTAATGTTATGCTTAATAAATGTTGCGGATTTTAATTGTCAATGATGTGCTAGATGATATGGAGAATCTTGTGCATTCATACATGTTCATGCATTACATTGTTTTCAAGATATGTTACAAAAATGAGTTATCATATATATGGTTTTCATGTAATGGGTAAGAATATGAAGTTATGTTGAGGTTTTGGGTGAATTCTTCCTCATTGTGAGGCTTTGGGAACAAGTTCTCATTGTAAGGCTTTGGATACTTAACTCATTGATTGAGGCTTTGGGTGACATGGTCCCCATTGGTTGAGGCTTTGGGCGGTTTTTCCCTAATGAATGAGGCTTTGAGCTGAGTTCCATTGATAAAACGGTAATAGAAAAATGTTTTACAAAAATGCATTACATGATTCATTATGAATTTCATTTCTACTAAGCATTAGGCTTATAAATATGTCTTGTGATGTAAGTATGCACTATAACGAGAAAATGAGCAGTTGATGGAGGATTTATACCTTGCGGACATTGTGGCTGGCTAGGCTAAAGGATAAAGAAAAATGTGTTTATAACATGTAAATGGTTTTCACTTATGATAGGTATTTTTTAATTTGATTTGTAAAATGAAAATAATTTTATAGATGGCATTTCTTTTCTTTTCATTTCGTTTCAAATGCAAAGTCTTCTGTTACGCTATGTTTTATAAAAGAAAATGTGTTTGATTCCAACGTTTTAAACTGTATGGAAACTGGGTTGTTACAATACTTGACTATTAAACTTAATTATAAAATAAGTAAAATAAACCAGAAATAAACTACTAAGTCCTCATTGCTGCGATGATCCAATTGGTTGATCCTTTAAGCCCATCTTCAAATGGATATGGGCTTCAATTCTAGGTAAGACAAAATGGGCATCTTTGGTAGAAACAAATATGTGCCCCAATTTCTGGAACTTGAGCCCGAGCTAGGGGCTCTTTTATTCTCTAACCTTTTTTATTTATTTTGCAGGTTTTTGAATCAAATAAACATCATTGGAGTTGGCATTTGGGCTAATGGAGATTTTACAATCGTTGGGGAATAATTGTGAGCTGTATTTCCGCCTAGATTCTGACCTCTGACAGTTCAAGTGGATTTTTGACAATCAGGATGGCGTCGTTTCAACTTTTGTCCTTCACACGAATTGTAGCCAACAGACGGAGCTTTCCAACGAGCTCTTGAACGTTATATTCAGCTTTCATTTGGTATGTCAAATGTACGTTTTACAGAGTCTAAAAATCCCACTCGGGATTATTGATTTTGTGTAAGTCATGTCTATTTGTTTAAGTCAGGGACATTTTGGTCTTTTTTCCTTTATTGTAAAACTCTTAGGGTTTTATAAGCCCTTCTTGCTGAATGAAACACGAGTTTTGGAATTGAAGAGAAATTTGTTTCTTTGAAGAAACATAGCCGCGGCCTCCCCCTCCCCTTAGGGCCGTCCTCCTCCATCACCCAAGCAAGGGATTCTTGAAGCTTCTCAACCTTGCAATCCTTGGGATATTATCTCTTCCAATCATTATCTTCGAGGTAAAGATTGTAGAGTGGAGATAAAAGAAGATTCCAACCTTGGAGAGTGTTGGTTTTCGGCCAACCACAAAGTCGCCCCTCTAACTAGGAGGTCCACGGACTCCATTGAATTTACTCTTGCTTCTTGAAGGTTTTGTTGTTCTTTTTGTTCCTGGATATTTCAATGATAGGGTGAATGTTTGCCTATTCTTGCTTGAAGGAATCGTTGATGGATTATTGATTAAAGAAGGTCATAGTTGGATTATTGTTGTAGTGTTGAATCTGTTTTTTCTTGCTGGATTGTTGTTGTCGCTGAATGTGGTATCTGTTTGAGGCTTTTGCATCCCTTATCTCTGTTTGGTGTCTTCTGTGATTTATTCAAGATAGAGTCAGGGAGCTACCTTCCAAATTTGAACCTCGTTTGATGTATGTAACTCAATTTATTTCGTTTTGAATAATCGCTGGTAAATCTGCCCTGCTGAAACCCAAGTTTCGGGTTGATATTGAATTTGATATATCTCCTAATCCAGAGTGGTTTTTTTATTGGAATTTTGACACAACTCTTCTGAATGTATTAAGTTTACGTCCTCCAAATACAGCTCTAGTTCACGTGTATATTTGGAGGTTGATCCTTTTCATTGCTAATAGCTCGGGTATTGACAGTTTTTCGGAACAGATTTTTTAAGGCTCTCTATTTGTTTCTTGGAGCCTATCACTCATTGCTGCGATGATCCAATTGGTTGATCCGTTAAGCCCATCTTCAAATGGATATGGGCTTCAATTCTAGGTAAGACAAAATGGGCATCTTTGGTAGAAACAAATATCTCTTTTCAATTTGACATATCAAACTACTCCAAATTTAATGAAACACCCTATTATAGAAAGCTTGTGATATCAACTATAATCTTTGTGAAGTACACTTTTTCATATGAGATTGTTAAGGCTGTCAAATCTTCCAAATAGTCTTCAAAGGTCAGATCAATAGCAGTTTTGGAACGTCTAAGATATCTTCTAAACTTGTGCTTGATCTTTCACCTATGCTTTACTATGAACATCGCAATGATACACATAGATGCTAGATTGAAGATATAGATGAGTTGAGCATATTCTTCCCCTTGATCATCTATAAAATAAGCACTAAAAATATTGTTAGTTCAATTGTGATTGGAGGGAATTCGTGGCACATCACGACCACTGTAGCTGACTCCCGTAATAGAAATCCAAACAAAGACTTTTGGACCTAGATGCATAACAGAATCTTAGCTGGAGCAGCAGATCCCTGACTGGAGCAGTGAATGCGTGGAACCAATGCTCCAGCGACGGACATTACAAAAAGTGAAACATTTTCAACGATTTCCACCTCCAATTGGTTTGAAACCCTGCATAAACTCAAGACCGACAACAATAATGTATAAATAATAAAATATTATGAGTTCTCCAAGAATCCAAATCTAACATTAACAAAATTTTTAATGAAAAAAATGAGGTTTAGGAATCGACGTGCCCTAGGAGAACCCTCACAAAACTTGGAGATCAGAGCACCATGATCATGATTCTAGCGTCAGAAACCCTGCACTCGCCACATGGTTTTATCTCCCTCTCTCCCTATATATGGCACCACCAAAAGGAAAAAAGGAAACTTTCTTTCTTCTTACAAATAAATAAAATAATATTTTTTTATTAATTTATTTTTTATATATATATATATATTAAATAAATACTAATAATCCTAATCTGATAGAAATCAAAATGATTTGAAATCCAAGATACGGGAACTTGAACTTATCGAATATAATTCCATAGTTTCAAACTACAGAGAACACAAAATTCACCAGTTGACAGAACCCTTACAACTAGCTAAAGACCCACGACACATGACAAAGACAGTCAATATTTGTGCAAAACTAATACTACGCAAATGCACATGTCGTAAATCAAGTAATAAAGAGTAAATAAAGTATTGATCCCACAAGGACAAGTTTAATGCAATTTATATCTAAGTAAAATAACAAATAAAACATTGATTGGAATGGTGAGGTGGGTATTGAGCAATTAAAATAAAATGCACATAAACAATTGAAAGGTTTGATTAATGAATTAGCTTGGAATTGATTTCACTCCTTATTTGAGTTTTACTACAATTGCTAAAGGATACTACAACAATCAGTTAAATGACTTAGAATTTTCTAAACTATCAAGATTCCTTCAAATTACTTGACAACTTTCTTAATATTTTTCTTTCAGACTTTTGAAAGATAAATATTTTGAAAATTTTAATTTAGCATTATTCTAATGTGTCATGTGATTTCAAACAAACTGATGTGTAAATGCCGTTCTCTCTCAATTCAATATTAGCTTTAAAATTCTTAGTTACCAATAAATATAAGAGGAATGCCAATAATTATTCATACCTATCAACACTAAATAAACTAAATAATTGATGCATATTAAATTATTCAACCAAATTTGCATGACAAACTTTAATAAAGAAATATCTTCACATAAGTTGGTACTCTCTCTTCCTCACCATTAGAAAATTTTAGCCCATAATCAGAGTAAGACTCATCACATTAACACTATGATAAAACATAAAAATAGAATAGAAAATAGATAAAATCTTCTCTGTTAATTAGATGTTACACGATATCACAACAATAACTACGTCATTAATATTGTAGAAACAAACAGACTTCTTGATTAGCAACCTCTACAATTTTTTCCTTGTTTTTATCTTCGACTTTCATCATCAAAAAACTCCTCTTTTCTATGCCAGATGGTCTCTCCTCTAGGGGTCCTCTCCTTTTTCTTCCGAAAGCTTCTTCTTTTTTATCCTTATTTGCTCATCGCTTTCCTAAATTATTTTTTCCCATAATTTCCCCAATTAGTTTCCTCCTTATTTAGCATAAATGATTTAAATATTTTCTTTCTCATCATTCATATTAGAATCAACTCCTTATCTTTCTCCATAAACTTTGTCACTTAATCTTCCTTATTTGCTTCAAGATTTTATTTTCTCTCTCTTCCTTTAAATCTTCTATTGGATGAATAATTAAAAAAAAATTTTATCGTGATCCATCTCCACTTTATTTTTTGCAATCAACTGAATCTGCATTAAATATTAATTTTTGTTAGTTATATTATAAAAATAACATAAAATCAATTATTGTTTGTAAAAGTGTGATGTTATATTAACGTTGCAATATTCGGTAGCAAAAGTTTGATTTTTATTTATTATATCACTGCTTTCCAACAATTTTCACATAAAATATACTAAAATAATAAGTCTTTTTAAAGAGTTATCAGTCAACAATCCCAATTAATAGGGGTCGGAATCGGTCCGGTTCGAACCGGGTAACTGAACCAAACCGAACAATTTTGGTAGGTTCGGTTTGGTTCTATTGAAAAAAATATTAGTTTATAACCAAACCGAACCGGTTTGGTTCGGTTCTCAGTTTTGGGTGGTAAGACCCGGGTAAAACCGAACCAATAATTTTAGAACAAAAAAACCTTGGCCTTGCGGCCACTTGCCCGAAAACCCAATCACTCTCTTAATCTCTCTCAACTCTCACTCTATCTCTAGCTCTAGCCGCAGTCTTCACCTCTCTCCATCTCCTAAAGGCCAAAACCACTGCGACACGCTGAAGGCAGACATCGGCGCTAACATCTCCGTTTCTCTCAGTCTCTCTAACCGAAGGCGGACATCGGCAACGACTATTCGACCCCACTCTAAACTCTCTCTCTCACAGTCAAACTCTCTAGCCCTAGCTAGACATTGGTGATTCAAACTCTCACGATGCATTACGATCTCCACCTAGCGCAGGTCAAAGTCTCACGGTGCAATCTTCACAGTTCACAGGTTTGACTTTGTGTTTAATTATTTTGCTGTTATGTTTGAATTTGTGTTTTGCTATTATGTTTGCTTTCATTAGGGTGTTTTGCTCATCGTGAACATGTATTATTTGAGACCTTTGATCGTTTCTTATTGATTGGTTCTCTAAATCAGGGAAAGTAGCTTCCAACCAAGAGATTACCAAATTAGAATTATTGATAGCTATTCAATTGGCTTATTTAGAACCAAAAGTTTGAGCATCAATTTAAATCTCCATGATAGATTCCCATTTGTGGAAACTGTAATAAAATATAAGTTATAAAACATCCACATTTGTGAAAACAAGAAATGTTTGGCTTTGTGTTGAATTATTTTGCTGTTATGTTTGGATTTTGTTGTTATGTTTGGATTGCTATTATGTTTGGAAAATTTATTCTGTTTGTTTGTTTGTTTTCATTATTGTCATTGAAATTTGTTCTGTTTTTAAATTGGTGATTAACTCTGTGAACTTTGCTTTATAATACAATTGGATTGGCTTTCTTCACACAGTTGTTAGTGATTGGTTTGTTGCATTGTCCTTTGTTCTGTTTTTTTTTTTTTACTGATGTTCAGTTATTTAATTATTTTGATGTGATGTTTGGATTTCAATTTTCTAACTAAGATGTTGCAACATTTCATTTATGATGTTAGTATTTTATAGATAATGCAAAAACACAATATGATTTCATTACTTTGTTGCAAATTTGATTAAAATTGATAATTATTTTTTGTTTACTCATTTTTTTTGTTGCATAATGTAGAAACACAAAATACACAATTTTTCTGAAGGATTTGGATTCAACACCTACTTGTTTGATGTTTTGTTTACTACCATCATTTTTTTATCCATTTCTTCCATTGCTGCATTTTTTTTATCCATTTATTTCACTGTCTGCATTTTTTTATCCATTTATTCCACTACCTTTATTTTTTTGTCTATTTCTTCCACTATCTGGATTTCTAATCACTTTTGGTTTGCCATTAATCATTTTTCTTACCAAAACCGAACCGAACCGGTATTTGCACACCCCTAATCACTTCTACCTTTAGGTTTGTTGAAAACATAAAGAACTGAACTTCAAAACTGATTACAAACGGAAAAATCGAAGCTAAAAAATAAAAAATGGAGACATGAAAAATCTGAACCGAAACCGAAATCGAACCGATGAGAACCAAAACTAAGGTTCGGTTTTTGGTTCGGTTTCTCATCATCCTCGGTTCGGTTTTGATTTTTCAAAACAAAAATCGAACCGAGTTTCGGTTCTAATTCGATCAAAAACCAAAACGAACTGATTCGAGTCGGTTCGGTTCTAATTCGATCAAAAACCAAAACGAACTGATTCGATTCCAACCCTACCAATTAAAATGATAATTTTAATCATAAAAATATAAAATCCAAAAACTGCAAATTTTCCACGCAGTCTAGGTTTTGTGTGGGTCACAAACTATAAACCCTATTAACGTTGCGGTCCAACCTCTTTTTGGTCGCGGTCCCAAGCCTATTTTTGTGTGCATATATATATATATATATATATATATATATATATAAATGTATGTATGTATACACACACACATGTAGTAATAGTACTACAAATAATAAAAATTAATTACTTAATTATAAAAAAAATTATGAATTTTAATGTATAAAGTTTAATCCAAAAATTTGACAATTTTATTTTTACTTAGTTCTCAAAAATTTAATTTAAAAACCGTGGACTCTTAAATTTGAGTTTTGAGGTAATTGGGCATTGGCCGGTGGTAAGCTTACTTCGAGGTAGGAATTTAATTTTATGTACAATATTGCACGATTTCTAAAAATAGTATTTTGAGACATATTCTCATATAAAATGACATATGGATATTGTAAGACTTTATTGTTATTATTTTATTCAGCACAGTTATTTCTTATTTATATTACCATATTATTTTGATGTCGTTTGTTGGAGTTATTTAATGTAAATTGTTAGCAAGCCTGGGCTTAAATAAAATATTAGGAATTTCATTGCTATTTAAGATAATTAAAGAAAAATGGTCGAATGATTCGGTTCTTTTGGGTATGGTCATCCCTCATTTTGTCTTGGATCCCTTGCAGATTGTGACACAACATATTTGTAATGCATTCTTAAAGTTACTTATCTTAGATGAAACTATTCACCAAGCTTCCTGTACAGATACTTTAGAAAAAAAAAATGATGTTGGTCATTTACTCTTTTTGTCTGCCCATGTTCCTAGTGAATTTTAGGAAGAAACAATTCTCACTGCTACTCACTTGATTAATAAAATTTCAACAAAACAAAATTCAGCTCTGTCACATTGTGAGAAAATTGTATGGATAGCCTTCTAATTACTCATCTTTGAGTGTTTTTGGCTCTACATGTTTTGTTCTTTGACCTCATGTTGAGTGCAGTAACTTATCTTCACAATCTATTATTTGTGCTTTTCTAGGTTATGATGCAGGTAAAAAAAAATGTATCATTATTTCGATCTATTCAGTCAGAAATTTATCACTCATCATGCTGTATTTCTTGAACATGTTCCTTTTTTCCATTCCAACCAATACTCATAACATGACTGCGCCTAATCTGATTCATTTTGATCACTTCACCTTTGACAGTGATCCTCATTCGCCTAATGTTTCTTCTTCACATACTTATGCTTCATATCAGTCTTCCTGCAAAGTTCCATATGATAACACAATAGATTATGGTATTTTATCTACTTCAATTTCTTTTGTCTCCCTCTTCCTACTGATGTAACTTCACCTCCTATGAATGTGGCCACTCCTTGCCATTTTATGTGCACTCATAAGTCTACTAAACTACTTGATTTTGCTTTCTCTTGCTTTTCCAGATATCTATTTCTTTTTTAGCTTCCATTCACTGTCAGTTTGAGCCCTTATTCTACAAGGAGGCCATTCTCGATCCACTTTTACGGAATGTCATGGTGGAAGAATTTACTACTTTGCGTCAAACACATACTTGGGACTTGGTTCCTTTACTACAAGGCAAGCGTGCTATTGGCTTTCGTTGGGTTTATAAGATTAAAACTAAGTCTGTTGGGTCCATTGAAAGATATAGAGCATGATTGGTTGTCAAAGGATACTCAGAAGTATGTTATTGATTATGAGGAGACTTTTGCTCTTATTGCAAAAATGACTACTATTTGAACCCTTATTGTTGTACCATCCATTCACCGATGACACATATTTTAAATGGATGTTAAAATGTCTTTTCGAATGGAGATCTTTAAGAAGAAGTCTCTTATATTATCTCCTCCTAGTATTTTTCATCAACCTAGTGAAGTTTGTAAGTTTTGAAAAGCTCTTGATGATCTCAACAAGCACCTCAAGCTTGGTTAGCAAAGTTCTTGGTTTGTTGTTGTAACGTCACCTACTATGAATGTGCATGACCATATTGAATTGCAAAGCTTTACTTCTTATCCTAGAATAAACTTTTGAATTTGGTGAAACTTGATAACTCTTTCCTTCTGACAAGTATGAGATTCGATATTTTCAATATTATTAATCATATTGCAAGTAGTCTTTTTAGTTGATATTTTCAAATCATGGTATATGTTGAATTTCATTTTTTCTTCATTTTACCCTCAAAGTTAGTTCGCCAAGCTGTGCTTCAATTAGTGCATGTCTGAAAATTAAGAATAGTCTTCCCAAGATTAATGAAAATTCATGATCTTCTTCCACATCTAAGACAACTAAATCTGTTGAAATATAAATTTATCAACTTTGAACATAACATCTTCTACAATTCCCCATGTATAAGCTTAGGATCTATTAGCTAATTCTAGTGTAATTGTAGTCGGTTTCACTTCTCCAAATCCAAGTTTCTTAAATACGGATAGTGACATCATATTGATGGAAGTTCCTAAGTCACACAATGCTTTGTCAAATAGAGAGTTCCCAATAAATAGTACATGGTATTGTAAAACTTATAGGATCTTTCAATTTCTGAAGGAGTTTCCTCTGTAGAATGTCACTACATTCCTCTGTTAATTATACAGTTTCAAACTTATCAAGCTTCCTCTTCTTAGACATAATCTCTTTTAGGAATTTAGAATAATTTGGTATTTATTCTAAGGCATCAACAAAAGGATGTTGATGTGAATCTTCTTGAATATTTCAAGAAACTTTCAGAATTGATCATTAATTTTCTTCTTATGAAAACATTGAGGGATTGGAAGTATGGATTGTAGAATTGGAGGATTTTTAGAAAACAAATTGATTTGGGCATTGTTGCATCCTTTTCAATTTCCTCAATTTCTTGTGACTCATTTTGCTTTGAGTCGACATTTATATGCTTTGTAGTTTTTTTTTCTTATCTTTGGTGATTGTAAGTCTATTCTGCTCTTGAGTGTTGCTCAGAAAGACTCCCTTGTTTGGATTGTTTATGACGTTGGCTAATTGGCCAATTGGCCAATTTGAATCTCCAATGACTTGATAGATGCATTCCTGTTGCCCAAATGAGTGTTGTAATTATCAAGTCACTCTTCATTTTTTGTAACTTTCGCCCTAGTTTCAACCATGAAAGTGCTCACTAGATCTTTAAGAGAGGGTTTCTTCTCATTTGTTTGGCATGGAAAACTAGAAGGAGGATTATGAGGATTTTGAGGGTGCAAGGATTTCCTATTGTTTGTATAACTTAAGTTCTCATGATTTTTCAATATTGGTGGTTAATAGTTAGGCAGATTATTATTTCTAAAGTTATTGTAGCCTCCATTATTTGCATATGGAACCTTATCTCTATTCTCTTCAGTTGCCATGTATGATCCAATAGGATTTGATGATGATTCTCTAGCCACAAATCCTCATCTACCTTCCAGATTTGCAATGTGGTGCGTTAATGATGACATTTGTGTCATGAGAGCTGTAAAAGCATCTTGCTACTTTTCTCGTTGTGAATCTTTCATTTGGCCATTAAAAGGAATTTGAAGTTGTCTTCTAGGAAAGAGCATGCATCTTCAACAGTTCTGCCCTGCGTGTGATCCTTCATTTGTGGCATTGACAATAGTTCTAGTTTGTCTATTCAATTCATTATAGAAAAGTTGAATTTGCAGCCAAACTGGAAAACCATGTTGGGACATTTTCGAAGTAAATCTTTAAGTCTTTTTAAATATTTGTATAAGGGCTTAAAGTCAGGTTGTTTAAACTGCACAATTTCACTCCTAATTTGGGTAGTTTTTGTTAAGTGCAAAAAATTTACCTAAGAACTTTTTTACCATATTGTCTCATGTTGTCATATTATCTGATTGTAGACTTTGCAACCAAACCTTATTTTGTCTCTTAGTCAAAAAGGAAATAATCTTGATCTATTGACATAACTAGAGACGCCATTCATTTTAATTGTGTCACTTATTTCACGAAATATTGCTAAGTGAATATTAGGATCTTCATTTGAAGATCTTCCAAATTGATTTTGTTGTAGCATATTAATTAAAGTAGATTTTAATTCAAAGTTGTTAGCATGAATTACACAATAAGCACTAGTTGACAAGTTATTAGTTACCACCAAGTTAAAATAGTCTCTGATCACTCACCTCAGAATATCTTTATTTTTCTCCTATTCAACCATTTTTTCACCCTTTTCACTTTTCGGCTTGTTCTCTGGCATTGTCTTTTCAATTTTTGAATTAAATGGAACTAATTTTAGCACTTTGCCACAACACATAAACTACAAAACAAAATAAAATAAAAGTGAAACTAAACAAAATGCAAATTAAAATCAAAATCAAACTTTCAGCTATATTAGGAAAAAATTATAAAGTAAAACACTTCCCAACAATGACGCTAAGAACTTGTATGAGAAAATACCGTAATAATATTAATGCAAGTGTACAATGTCAAGTTTTATAGTATAGCAATAAATTAGATTGTGGAATCCATAGATAATATGTAATTTATTAATTTTACTAAGTATTGCTCTGATCAATTTTAATTTTATCCGAACAACAAAACAATATGATTTTTGAAAACTAAAATAAAATAAACAATGAAAAAACATATTACCAACAAAAAAACTTTAATTTATAATAAACCAACAAATTGATTTCACGAATACGTGTCATGTTATTTATGAAACCAATATTCTTCAATTGAACAATTATTTATAAATTAAAAATTCTAATTGTTAAACGCCCTCTTTTGAGTGTCGAGCTAACTTTAATTTCTAAAATCACAATTTCAATATATCTATAAAAATCATGTTTTAGTCATTTAATAAAGTTCAATGGTGTTCTATGATTTCACAAAACTCTAACATTCTATCGAATTGTTAAACTTTTATGTTGTAATATCCAGATCATATTTAAAGTTACCTCTATCGAGTATCAAATCCTAAATATAAATTTATTCAATAAGTGACCAACAAATTGAAAGCATGACGAACATAATATTACAAATAAAAAATGAATCCAACCAATAAAATATTTAATTCGCCAAAATAATGCTCTAAATAAACAATTCATCTCTCCTCGAAAGGGAGAGAGTTAGTTCAATATAGTTGAAATAAAAACAATAGAGAACGTATTGAACGTAATGAAATTACCATCATGGCGTATTGTGTGAGTCGGTCTCCTCATTTGGTGTCAAAAATCTTTTCCGACCACTCGCCGAAATATGTCTAAAGGTTGTCGAAGTTCCCTTTTTCGCCTGATCATTTCATATTTATAGAGTCTTGATTGGGGTTTCCAAAACTCCAGAAAAAATCTTTCAAAACACGCAGGATTTTGTGATTTCAAAAAGTAAATTTGTTCTTAGGCTATGACTTAGCCCTTTTGATTCGCAACTCTAGTTCAATTTGTGTGGCTGAGTGTCACGGTCCTACTTTCGAGAGACTTTATGATGGACCATGCGGCACCCGTTGTTAGGGGGAACAACGAGTCAGCCTACGAAGTGTACTAACAACACCAATTGCCCACGACGTTAGAACAAGCTTGATGTCTAACGAGCAAGCAGTAAGCGAGCAAGATTAATGGAAAAGAGCGTCATTGAGCATAGTGAGTATAGTTTGAATGTAAAAAGCCCTATCATTGATTGTCAGCAAATTACATTGGGTAGGGGGGTCTATGTGCAGTCATGCCTCTCCCCCTAAAGAGCAATCCACACCATCTCCACCATGGTAGGAATGAACATGCTATGGTGGTGAAGAGTCACTTGCCAAAAATAGAAAGTAAAAAAATACAAAGGAATTGCCATAAATAGAAAGCAATCTAACTTAACAGCATGGGCAGCCATGGACAACACATCTTGGACAAGCCCAAATTCTTACATTCTCCCCCAACAAAGCTGTTGACGTCCTTGTCAACTTGTCTTCAGCTTGAATTCTTCAATCTCTTGTGTGGCATTCTTCAACTTGTCTACTTTCTCCAACGTGACTTTATCATCTCCAAGTCCCTCCCATCTGACCAGGTACTCCGTGTATAGGCGGCAGCCTGTCTTGACACTCCGATCTGCTAGAATTTCTTCGACTTTCTTTTTCTTCCAGTAGTTGAGGGCGATGTCTGGTCTTTGCGATGTTGTTCCTTGTCTGGTCTTCATCGTCTGGATGGTATGGCTTTCGGTTGCTAATATGGATTACCGAGTGGATTTTAAGCCATGCAGGTAGATTAACTCTGTAAGATGTCCGCCCGATCTTTTCAATGACTTGGACTGGACCTTCGTATTTTCAGACAAGCCGCTTGTCTCTCTTACCTCTGAATCGGAGTTGTTCAGGCAATAACTTTACCAACACCAAGTCTCCAGCTTTGAACTCCACTGGTCGCCGCTTTTGATCCGTCCACTTTTTCATGTGCTTGGAGGGTCGTTCCAAATATGCCCAAGCTATTTCATTATTTTGCCTCCATTTTTTAGAGAAGTTGTTTGCCTTTGGACACTTCCTAGAGTATGGTTGGTCGAGTGTGTGGGGCATCATTGGTTGCCGTCCGGAAACTATCTCAAATGGGCTCAATCCAGTCGAAGAGCTCTTCTGGCAGTTGAAACAAAATTGGGCCACGTCTAGGAGACTCGGCCAATTCTTTTGGTGGGTATTGATAAAATGCCGCAAGTATTCCTCGAGTAAGTTATTGAAGCACTCTATTTGTCCATCAGTTTGAGGGTGATAATTGGAAGAGACATTCATACTTGATCCCAGTAACTTGAACAATTCCACCCAAAAGGATCTTGTGAATCTCGTGTCTCTATCACTGATGATGCTTGAAGATATACCCCATAATTTGACAACATGCGTGAAGAAGAGCTGCGCCATTGCTTCAGTAGAACAATACTTTGGGGCAGCAATAAAAGTTGCATATTTGGAAAAGCGGTCGATGATCACCAAGGCTACTTCAAAGTCACCTGTGGATGGTAAATTAGAGATGATGTCTAGAGATATGCTTTCCCAATGTCTTGTTGGCACCGGTAATAGTTCTAGCAAACCCACCACTTTGTCTCTTTCCACCTTTTCTTGCTGACATACCAAACAAGTCTTGGTATATTGCATCATGTCGTCTTTCATGTGAGGCCAATAATATCCCCTCTTTAATAGGGCATAAGTTCTTTGCCATCCCGCATGACCCACCCACAAGGTGTACTGGAATTCCCTCAATAGGGTTCGACGTAGGTCATTACTCCGGGGCACATAAAGACTGTTTCCCTTGGTTAATAACAAGTCTTCCTTGATCTAGAATTGTCGGGTCTTCTTTTCCTTTACTAATTACATGACCGCCAGAGCAGCAGGGTCATCTTGTAGAAAATCTCGAATGCGATCTCTCATAGACCCAGTAATTCTGCTTGCTTGAAGTTGAGACAAATAACAAAGATTGGCACACTCTGCTTTTCGACTGAGGGCATCAGCTACCCGGTATGATTGGCCCAACTTGTGCTCAAAATGAAAATCAAATTCTGAGATAAGTTCGTGCCACTGCACTTGTTTGGAGGTCAGCTTTGGCTGTTCAAAGAAATGACAGATTGCGCTGTTGTCGGTCTTTACTATAAATTTTGATCCAAGCAGGTACTGTCTCCATACATGAAGGCAGTGTACTACGGCTAATATTTCTTTCTCTGAGGCTAGGTACCTTCTTTCAGCTTCTTTTAGCTTGCGACTTTCATAAGCGACAGGATGGCCATTTTGTAGTAAGACTCCCCCAAGTGCGAAGTCAGATGCATCAGTTTCGACTTCAAATGGCAAAGTCACATCTGCTAGAGCCAAAATTGGACTTTGTATCATAGCTTCTTTTAAATTAGCAAAGGCTGTTTAGCATTCTTGGTTCCACTCCCAGAGGACTCCCTTCTTTAACAGTTCGGCGAGCGGTGCTGCTTTCTTGGAAAATCCTTCCACAAACCGCCTATAATAATTTGCGACACCGAGAAAAGAACGTAACTCTATAACTGAAGTCGGGTTTGTCCATTCTTGGATTGCCTTGATCTTGTCAATATCCATGCGAAGCTGTCCTTGTTCAATAATGTGGCCAAGGAACCCAATACTTTTCTGAGCAAAGGAGCACTTTTCCTTCTTTACATATAACTGGTTCTGCCCTAGCTTCTCGAAGACTAGACGAAGATGAACTTGATGTTCTTCAATGCTCTCGTTGTAGACCACGATGTCGTCCAAGTATACCACCACGAATTTGTCAAGGAATTCATGAAATACTTGGTTCATTAGAGTACAAAAAGTCGCAGGAGCATTTGTCAGTCCAAAGGGCATCATCAAGAATTCAAAAGCTTCGTATCTAGTCACACAGGTCGTCTTTTGCTAGTCGCCTTCTGCAATCCTGACTTGATAATAACCTGAGCGCAAGTCGAGCTTTGTGAAATATTTGTCCTTGTATAGTTGATCAAAAAGATCTGTGATGAGTAGGATGGGATACTTATTCCGAACAGTGACCTTATTCAGGGCCCGATAGTCAATACACAACTGTAAGCTACCGTCTTTCTTCTTTTGGAACAACACAGATGCTCCAAAGAGTGCCTTTGCTGGTCTGATGAACCCTGCTTCAAGTAGTTCATCTACTTGCTTCCTCAATTCCACTAGCTCTAGTGGAGCCATTCTGTAAGGCGCTCTTACAGGAGGTTTAGTCCCTGGGGTCAATTCGATTTGATGATCACGCGGGGGTAATGTTTTTTGTAGGCATTATGGCATAGTACTCTTGTACTCTTCAAGAACTTCCATGATTTTAGATGACACTATTTCTTCTTTGCCTTCATCCATGATCAAAGGAACAAAGATATATGTGGGTTCTCGATTCTTCAATCCCTTTTTGAATTGCATTGCAGAGATCATCTTTATGTTGCTAGCACTTGGTTGCTTGAGAATAGTGGGAACTACTATTGGGTTGTTTCTGGTAATTACCATGCACTTAGCCGATGGGATGGTGATGACTTTGTGTTCCATCAAGAATTCCATCCCTAATATAGTATCAAAATCATCCATTTGTGCCACAATGAAGTCAATTGATCCCGTCCACGTGTTGAGTTTTAGCTGAGCTCTTTTTACCACCCCAACTACTGGCATTGCTTTTGCATTCACCGTTTTCATCCTGCCAGCATTTTTTTCCAACTTTAGGCCTAAACGGTGAGTTTCCTTTTCTGTGATAAAGTTATGTGTGGCTCCCGAGTCAATCATAGTGCTTATGGAAGCCCTATTATTGACAAGACTTTCTACATACATGAAGCCTTTATCTGAGGTCCTTTTCAACTCTGCCATTTGTTGTTGAACTACTGATAAGAAGGTCATTGTCTCTACTTCAGCCACTTCCATAGGCTCTTCTTCGGCAACCCCTTCAGCTGGGTTGTCGTTATGGATCGAGGCTTGTAATGCTGTTAATGCTGACCTATGAGGACATTCTGCAACTCGGTGAGGTCCCTTGCATAAGAAGCAAGACATAGGTCTATTCGGTGGTCGTTGATTACTAGGCCCTTTCCATGGCTCTTGGCTTTCT
Organism: Begonia loranthoides; assembly: GCA_022433065.1. Taxonomy (NCBI): domain Eukaryota; kingdom Viridiplantae; phylum Streptophyta; class Magnoliopsida; order Cucurbitales; family Begoniaceae; genus Begonia; species Begonia loranthoides. The sequence continues at coordinate 18,179,728 of CM039477.1, read as the reverse complement.
CTTGGGACAAATGGCTTTCTTTCAGTAGTGCCTGTAGTCGGCTTTGGGCTTCTTGTATTGCTTGAAGTGCTTGGAGCGTTCTTCTTTTGGCCAGGATTTTTGTTGGTATAATCGAACAGTCTTTCAGCTGCAGCAAGAGCACTCGAGAGGGTCTGTACTCTCTGTTCATATAACTTTGTTCTGGCCCAAGGTTTCAGTCCTTCAATGAAGGTGAAGATCTTATCTTTTTCTGACATGTCTGAAATATTCAGCATGAGGCCTAAGAACGTTTTAACGTATTCGGGAATGCTGCTAGTCTGTTTTAGTTCTCGTAATAATTGGCGTGCATTGAACTCAACATTTTCGGGAAAGAACTGATCCTTCAACTGCTTTTTGAGCTTTTCCCAAGTATCGATGACACAATCACCATTACAAATGTCATTATATTTTGACCTCCACTGGAGTTTTTCATCTTCAGTAAGATGCATCGTGGCCAAGGTCACCTTTGACTCTTCATCAGTTTTAGCTGCTTTGAAATATTGTTCCATGTCAAAGATGAAATTTTCAATTTCATTGGCATCGCGAGCTCCCCCAAAGGATTTTGGCTCGGGGATTTTCACCCGACTACGTTCAACCGAGTTTGAAGCTTGTTCTTAGTTTTCTATAGCTCTCATAGTGACATTCAATTTGATGTTCATTTTGGCAACCTCAGCTTTGAGGGATTCGAACATCACTTTGAAATCTTTCGTCAAGACAGTCAGGGTGCTGGATAGTTGAGTATGAACATTTTCAATCTCTTCGACGCGCTCTAGGACCCTAACTATAGCACTCATGCAACTTTCTTCACTATTTACCCCTTTTTCCTTTTCTCTTCGAGACTCGAGGTTCTCCACGGGATCTAGCAGCTCTTGGATCGAGATGGAGTCTATCTAGTTATGGATAGCAGCTATCTCATTAAGAAATTCAGCCATTTCCTTCATTCGTTCCTCTAGGAAACAAACCCTATCAGGTATCTCTTGGAGGTACTTCATCTCCTCTTCCAACCCGATTAGCCGTTCGAGTTGGTCCATTGACAAGCTCTCCTTTTCCGATGAATTCTTTTTCGGCATGGTTTCTTGCGATTTGAGCCAACTGGGCTCTGATACCAACTATCACGGTCCTACTTTCGAGAGACTTTATAATGGACCGTGCAGCACCCGTTGTTAGGGGGAATAACGAGTCAGCCTATGAAGTGTGCCAATGGCACCAATTGCCCACGACGTTAGAACGAGCTTGATGTCTAACGAGCAAGCAGTAAACGAGCAAGATTAATCGAAAAGAGCGTCATTGAACATAGTGAGTATAGTTTGAATGTAAAAAGCCTTATCATTGATTGTCAGCAAATTACATTGGGTAGGGGGGTCTACGTGCAGTCATGCCTCTCCCCCTAAAGAGCAATCTGCGCCATCTCTACCATGGCAGGGATGAACATACTATGGTGGTGAGGAGTCACTTGCCAAAAATAAAAAGTAAAAAAAAATACAAAGGAATTATCATAAATGGAAAGCAATTTAACTTAACAATATGGACGGCCATGGACAACACGTCCTGGATAAACCTGGATTCTTATATTGAGCCACGGATTGGTTGCTGCTTTGCGACACCAAATTTTTTTTCTTTTTATGTCACATCTTTGACTTCTTTGAGCTACAACTCGGCTTCCAAAATTTACTACTTTTCGTCTTTATTTCACCTGTTTAATTATATATCTACATCAAAATTTAAAATAAATTAAAATTACTAAAATTCAATAATAATCATCAAATTTTACTTAGAAATATGACAAGAACTCTACTTTTCATAGAATTATCAGATATCATTTATTGTTCAAGTTACAAGTAATCTTCTATGTAACTGCTTACTCAAGCGATAATTCTCATCAAGCTTTAAGATTGTGTGACTTGAAATATATGTATGTGTAGGTAGTGTTGTTTGGCTTTAATCTTTCATTCTATTCTCCTCTGAAGCATAGTTTACATGTTATTCTTCAATTTGGATAAATTATCTATTATTTTAATCACACCGTGAGTGAGTTAGCTCACCTAATCATCCTGTTCAGTTGAAAAATTGAACTTCAAAAAGTTCATCGCTGCAGTGTTTGAAGGTGGATCAATTTAGTGGCCTAATTTCTGCAGAGTAGTTGGTCAGATGATTCATATTATAAGCCACCAAATCAACAAATGATTCTAAAATATGCCATCTTCCATAAAGATTTTCACTAGTTGCCTCAATTATCAGACGTAATTTCAACACATTTTGTGAAATTCTAGTGTTGGTGAAAAGAAATAACCATATGATTGTGGTTGATCCACACTGAACATTGTTTGAATGCTTGGCACGTCCCTTTTATGAGTTTGAGGCGACAATAGAGGTTTGGTTCCGTTTTGGCTATTTTTTAGTATCAAATTGAAATCAAACCAAACATACTCTCGACCCAAATTGAATCAATAAAACCGAATCGAATTAAACCAATTTTTCGGGTTTCATCAGTTCGACTTTGACTCAATTTAGGCTTGACTTGAGTTGCAGTTCAACTCAATTTTGTCTTGATTTTTGGTTGGTTATGTACTGGATTTGGCCGATTTTTTAGTCAAATTTTAAACTAATTTTGATTGGGTCAGGTAGGTTTGGTTCCCATCGTTTCGGTTCGGTTCAGTCAATTGCAGTTCTTGTCTCCCCCCATGAGATGTCCACTTGGGAAGTCGAGGATCAATACAGTTGGAGAAAATCATGGAAATTATCTTTTGGTGTAGAAGTTCATCTTCCTGAAATCAGCCTATCTGCTCGGAAAGTGGTTTGGTTGTGTGTAATGGCGTCATCCTCCTGCTTAACAGCGGTTGTGTGTAATGGCGTCATCCTCCTGCTTAACAGCCTACCAACTCATTTCCCTCGACTCTAGCCCATCGTCTTTATGCTCTGAAACCAAATCAAACGGAAAAAACGAATCTTTCAATTGCTTAATCAATTTTTGTCCGAAAGAAGAAATACCCAATTCTTTTTGCCACTGTGCAATCCGAATCCAGTTTTTATGTAATTTCTTTTTTTTTTTTTTGAAAAAAAAAAAGATTCCCATCTGCCACCATAACCCGTAGAAAATGGTGAACAAAGAGCGCACGTTGGTTGCTGTATAAAGCACAGAGAAACGCTTTGTTGTCATCGTTCTTCTTCCATTTCGGAAAGATGGGCGTTTCGGACAGTTTTGGACTAGACGAAGCGTATCGGCCCCTCCCTGCCCTATACTTCGTCTTGTTGTCTATCTGGTTCATTTTAACCTGTTCTTGGACCATTATCACTTACAAAAACCGCCATTTCCAGGTCATTTTCATCAATTTTTTTCGCCCCTTTTCGACTTTGATTTCGCGTGAAATTTCCTTGTTATTACTATTTCTTCGATTTTAACGATGGGTTTTCGACGAAGTGCAGGACTTTCTAAGCTAGTTGTTTGCTGCTGATTACTGAATCTTATTATATATATTTTATGCTTAATAAATCTATGAAGGCTTCCACTATATCTGCATTTGCACCATCTATTCATCTTCCCCAAGCTTATTCAGTTGCTTCTCTTGCAACGAAACAACATATTTTCCCCCTAGATTACTGGTATTTTTACTCTATTTGGTGCTCAGAAATATATTTAGGGCCAGTGGAAAAAGCTAGTCAGTTGGATTGATTTGGAATTTTTTTCAATTACTAAGCTCATGTGAGTGACTAATTTTCTTCTATTAGGCCTTATCTCTTCAGAAATCATAAAATTCTCACCTTTTCATCGTCTCCCACGTTACTAGGTGATCAAACAGATCATCAGTTTCAAACTTTGATGAAGTCTGGTTTTGGTTTTCCTAGTTTCTTGTTGCGGAACCTTTGATTTTGCATATCTTCTATCAACATCTTGTATTGATGTGTTTTAGTGATTTGAAGTTGGTGAATTCTAAGGCGACATTAACCTCGGTTTTCTTGTTTGTGTTTAGAGCAGACTTACAACTTGCAATGTACATTCGCTTCGGTTCAATTTATCAAGGCACTACAACTTGCCTTATCGTTTCTCTTCTGGTAAGTTAGAGTCTTGTAAGAAAGATGAAATGGATTATATAGCACTATCTGAACTATAATAATTGACCACCAAGAGCACGCTTCACAGCAAGTCAATGCACTCCCGTTGGGCACCTTTTTACTATGCGTATTTATGTTTGCAAGGAAGTTTCTAATCTTTAAGCAAAATCATTGTTCGACTTTCAGTTCGCCCTTTTATGCTATTTCTGATTCGAAGCAATATATGAGAGGGGGGGAAGAATTTGCTGTGGAGGGTAGATTTTAGTCATAAACCAGCATTCTGA
>CM039477.1:18129569-18175367 GCA_022433065.1 Begonia loranthoides | reverse complement strand
GAATTAAGGAGCTTTTCTAAAATTGTACTAACTCAATAGCATTGGACGAGTTCTAAGATAGCCGATAACACTGTAAAGACCAAGGATTTCCTCCGCCAAACACCTCAACAAAATCACGCAAATTGTAAATTACTAGCCACCAATTAAGGATGAAAACCTTTTACGGACTAATATAGATGAATACAAAAATGAAGATTAATGGATAGAGCATAACAGTGAAATATTTTTCCAATATTGGTAAACTAATTCTCACATTAGCACACACGTTCAACACAACCTACTTTTTATCTAACGAATTAGTATAAAACTTATTCGAGACAAAAATTCAATGACCTAAAACAAGTCGCTTAATTGATCTAAAATAAAGCAACATCTATCATCGTTATCTTCTTATTCTACTTACAAGTCTTCTCCTCTCAGTTGTGTTAATTTTTTCATTAGAGTTCAGTGTGACCCGAATTCTAGTTGGGTCGGGTTGGGCTCAGTCGCAAAACTCATTGTACCTTTGTTTTTAATTAGTGAATTTCTCCTCTACCCGTAGTTTTTTCCTTGTAAAGGTTTTTCACGTAAATATTGGCGTCTCTATTTCTGTAGTTTTCTTTTTTCATTTTGCATTCAATTCTCAGCAATTGGTATCATATCGAAGTTTTGAGTTACACTACTCGGATCGAACAATCTTTGAGTGTTTGCAGTTTTGTGAAAATTGCAATTTGAAAAAGGAAATTAGAAATTAAAAAAAAAAAAAGGTGAAGAGGAGTAGCGAAGAATAGAGTGCTGCCCATCGGTCGATTTGTCCAGAGAAGAAGATGGTGAATCGCGCCACTATCCATCGTCGACCAAGTCATCGCTAGTCCTGCTTAGCCGCCTCTTCTGAACCTCCAGCCATTGTCGTTCGATCGTCGAACCTTCCGTTGCCCCGAGAGAAGGAAATCTTCTCATCGCACAGAACTGACCAAATTCCCTTTCACAGAAACCATCGCGTCGATTCACACTTCACCTAGCCTGTGTCGTTGCCTCGTAGCCGAACAACTACAAAAGTTATCCTCCTCCAATCAGAACAGAGTTCTAGACCGACCGCCATTGCCTTCGTCCTTGTGCCTCGCCGTTCGTTCAAGGATTGATATTAGTGAATTGCTGGAGTAATTGTTTTCTCAAAGGTTGGATTTTTTTTGCTAAGTTTAGTGTTTTACAAATTGTGTGGTTGATTTATTTGATTGTGAAAGCTGAATTTTGGGTTTGAGATATCGGTATTTTTTGGCATCAAATATCAAAGCGGATATTTTGGGTTCAAATATTTTTTGGGGAGATGAGTTTGTTGAAATTTGATATTCAGCTGTTGGATTAGAATACAATATTTTAGTTATGACAAGTGAATATGTGATACATTCTCTCACAGATGCATTTAGACGATGTGTTGTTAGAGCTCGATAAAATGCCCAAGTCATGGAGTGAAAATGAGAAACTTCGAAAGAATAAAAAAGCCTTATCTTTGATAGGCCTGCATTTGTCAAATCAGATTTTGCAGGATATTTTGAACGAGAAATCTGCCGCTGAGTTATGGTTCAAATTGGAGCAGTTGTGTATGAGAAAAATCCTGACTAGTAAGTTGCATTTGAAGCAGTGACTTTACTTTCAACAGTTAATAGAAGGAGGTTCTATTGAAGAACACTTGACTGCATTTAAGGAGTTAGTTTCAGATTTGGAGACTATGGGACGCAAATACGATAGGGAGGATTTGGGGTTGATTCTATTTTGCTCGTTACTTGCTTTATATGGTGCTTTTAGATATACCATTTTATACAGTAGGGGAAGTCTAACTCTAGAAGAGGTTTATGGTACTTTGTTATCAAAGAAAAAGATGAAGCAAATTGTTGTTGGATCCGAGTCTCGAGGTGAGGGATTCGTCGTTCGGGGTAGAACAAAAGAGTTAAACAATAAAGACAGTGATAATGTTCAAAATTCGAAGGGCAGATCAAAGTCAAGGAACAATGATAGAACCTGTAATATCCCGAATTTTCATTGAGCTGAAGGCATAACTTATGTGATAATTTTGGGATGATAGGAGCTAAATTGGACAATTTAAGATATTGGTCAAGAGAAACGTAATTGGAATAAGTGAATTTATAATACCACGTTATGTTCATAATTAGCTTATGGGAAGGATTAAGGTTACTGGAGAATAGGTTGATGATATTTGGAGTTAGAAATTATGAAATTAGGACTAGGTTAGTGATTGATAATCGGTGAAATTAGTAAGAGAAAATATATTTGGATATTGTATGGATATTGTAAAGACTTAAAGCTTTAGAATAATAAGGCTTTTAACAGTTATTATAATTTGACTTGGGTAAAGGTGAAGAAAGAATAGTGGAACATATACTATAAGTTGGTTTAATTGATATCGATGTTCAAATATATATTTATAGATTTAGTGCATGTTGGTCTTGGATATAAGGTTTGTTTAAGTGATACAAGAATGAATTGGAGGGTTAGAAGATGATAGTTAGAGTTAAGAGAAGTAATATTGGAAGTAGTTAACAATGAGGTTATAAGGTCATATAAATGTATATAGTTTAATAAGGATATTCATATATATAGAATATACATATGAATATAAATATCACGTTAAGGAAGTAATCTGGAGGATATACATATATATAAATAAGGGAGCTCGCGGTCATTCAGGGCGGTCGATCGGCAAGGTGTTGATCGACCAGCGCGATCGATTGCTAAATTTTAATGAAGGATTTTCGCGGTCGATCGATTGCATGGTGGTCAATCAGCTACTGAAGAACTCAAGCGATTGACTTGATCAACTGCTGTTTAGGAATAAAGGAAAACTGTGGTCGATTGATTGAAGGGTGTTCGATTGGCTATTGAAGAATTTAAACGACCGCCAATTTATGTTGATAATCTAGAAAGATTTCAACCGACATGAAGATGAAATGGTTCACCGTCTGAAACGCCTGGATGATGGAAGGTCTGATCCCTTGGCCTTCTGTCTTCAGTGAGACGCTGATGAGTCGCTGTGAATGCCTATAAATAGAGATAGGATGGCAACGTGATTTCACAGAGTGATGAAACCTGGGGTTACTCTGCCAAATTCTTGAGAGAGTCTGAGGAAGGAAGCTGTGAGGGTTATGAAGTTTGTGAAGTTGTGCTTCTGGAGATGTGAGTTTGTGAGGGTATTCTGGAGTTTTGTGTAAGGCTTTGAGGGTTCTATGATTCATGGGATGAGTAGTTCAAATGGGTGATGGTCTGAAGGAGAAGACCGTGAGTAAGAAACTGAGAAAGGAAGAAGGTCTCAAGGGTTATTCTCTGTAATTATTCAAGTAATTGTTATTCTCTTCAAGTCTTTGCTTCAGTGATGGTTTTTATGTTCTTATGCCACTATGTTGAATTGTTTTCCTATGGATAGATTATAGGGGATAGTCTATTAAGTGACAAATCGTGAAGATGAAAGTGATAGTGTTCTACCGGAGGTTTAATTATAATCTGGATATTAGGTTTAGAAGTTTATTCTCTGTTGAGGAGTAATAGACATATTAGTTTGAGTTTCCAAATTGATTATTATGTGGAATAAAATATTGAGGTGAGTTGTAAGATAATAGTAGTTTTGGAAATAGTGGGGGAATATTAAGTCAAGGTTATAACCGTTTTGTCTGAGGTAGGATAGTATTGGTCAAAGGTTGCTCACTGCCCGTAGTTTGAAGCTAGGAAACTATTGTCGGAAAATAATGATTGATGCTTATTTAAATATGAATAGGTATTGATGAGGAGAAACTTTAAGTGGTAACCCATTAAAGCTAAGGACTTTAGGTGGTGGTACTGCATGTGTTTTGTTCGAAAGGGCCTACATCAAGGGAATTAGGGAGTGTTTATTATTTGTTTAATTGCTTGTTGTGAATTGAATGTTTATTAGAGTTAAATTCAGTTCCTTAGATAGGACGGATCACGTATTAAGGATACGATTAAAAAACACGTTATATAGGATTGTATGTGCACGACAACGTTAAGACTTGGAATCCTACAGTACACGAAAATGGAATATGCGTAAATAGTTATCTTTGTGGTTCAGTTGGTTACGCCCGGCATAGAAACCAAAGATAAGTAAATAGTTGTGGTTTGGTTAGTTACGCCCGACACAGAAATCAAATATAAGTAAACAGATGTTTGTGTGATCTGGTTGGATACGCCGACACATAAACAGATTAAATAACAGTTTCTGTGGGCCGATTGGATACGCCAAGCATAGAAACAAAATAAATGACAATAAAAGACAGAAATAGTAACATATAAGCAAAATTGAAAATTGTATACGATGTTACAAAAGTTATGTGCATTTCATGTTTTACGTTTATACCGCTTACTGAGCTTTAGGCTCACAGTTAGGTCCCGTTGATGTAGGTAAGGAGCCAATGATTGGATAAATCTGATAAAAGACATAGCTAATTGAGTATTGCCAGGTTGGGCGTTTGTGCTATTAGCAACATTGACCTTGGGGTTATGACTCACGGAAATGATATAAATGTATTTAAATACTTTAAAGTATTCAAGTGCTATTGGCTTTAAATGGTTTTAAATAAATATTTTAGTGATGCTTGTTTAAATAGTTTTTAAAATACTAGTTTATGGTATTTAAATGTAAAAGACTTCGTGTAACGACCCGGTTTTTCATAATTCCATAAAATGCGTGAAAATTTGAAATTTTCTTTTCAAAACAAATTAGAGTGCGAACCAAAAACCGGACCGCTACTGACCTTTCGGTAAACTCGTTTGGAAAACCAATTACAAAGTGCAGAAGCGTAAATAATAAGACCATTTGTTTAAAATGTTGCGGAAATACAATCTCTTCTCACTCTAGTCTGGCCAGCCCCAATCTCGCCCGTGCAAATCCTTCATCCCTGCTTCATTATCTGTTTATTACCTGCTTATTATCTGTTCGTCGTTCGTACCTACACTACAAGTAATACGTGAGCCTAATGGCCCAGTAAGGAAAAGGATTTAATGCAATTATGCTTATAACTATCTTTAGTTCATTTGAAATAGGGGCCACCCAAACCAATTCTTTCATTACGTTCGTTCGTTCATTCTTTACTTTACATTCGTTCATTCATTCATTACTAATACATCGAGCTGAGATTGAAGGACCCATATGGGATGGTATAGTTGGTCGGATCTAACCTCTTGTGGATAGCTAGGTCTCGTTCCCGACAAGGTAGGGGCATTTCCTAGCTGCCAGACTAGAAATGCTATCCATCCACCCCCCAACTCTCTTTCATTCTTTCATTTTCTTAACATTTTACCTCACTTATGCATGTGTGAGTACCACCCCAAAGTGGTACTCCCTATGGGTTTCTATTAGCATGAGGCATGACCATACATTCTCAACCAACATGATGCATGATGCATGATGCTTATATTGTAACATTAACAATAATTGTGCATATAAGAAAAGTAAACAACAGTTGCATTGAAAGTATAGCAGCTGAAATTTAAGGCACATATAAAGAATAACATAAATTAAAAGCGCACAACAAGGAACAATTGTATCGAATTGCAATGGTGAATGAATAATAAGAGACGGTAAGGTAAACATGCAATGAAATACAAAGTAACTAATGTGCTCGTTAAACTAAGCTAAAATAAACATAGAAACATGTTTAGACAATAACTTAAAACGGGAAACGTGTTTGAGGAAATAGTGACCATTAATGGAAGTAAATAACGAATCATGAGAGCAATACAGAATCAAGTGTCTGAACAATATATGAAAAATTATAGCATGCTTCAACGTATAGAATATAACAATAAATGAAATAGAAATTAAGACATGTTGTTAATTATCATGCTAGTTTTCCTAGTTAATTTACATGCTCAAATAGAATTGTCATTTTAGTTAGTTGTCCAAATTAATTTTCATGCTCAATAAGATAAGGTAATTATTCTAGTCCTTTCGCCTAGTTAATTTCCTGATCGATTTACATGTTCAAGTTAACATGCTTAAATTGACTAGCATACTTATATCTAGTTAATTAGCCTAGTTAACATGCTTGAAGAATAATTTACATGCTTCAATTTAATTAATTAAACATTCTTAACTAGTAATTCAATTATTGTCCTCGTTAATTGGCATGCTCCACGAAGTAATCAACAATGGCTAATTAAGACAACTATTTAAACATGCTATGATAATTATGAATTGAACGACTAGCAAAAATAATTAACTTAATTAATGAAACATATTCAAGACTAATCGATTACCCTAGTTGAGTTAATTAACATGTTAAACATGCTTAAGGCTAATCAATTACTAATTAACATACTCAACTAATAATTAATTAACATGTTTAAGATTTGTTGTTAATTAAACAACTAGTTAAGTAATTTAGTATGCTTGAGTAATAGCTAACATGCTCAAGTAATTTAACATGCTTAAGTCTGATTAAATTATTTTCATACTTAGATTATCTAAATTGGTTAATATGATGGTTAATTTAACATGGAAATCAAACAAAGGAAATGATGGATCGTTACATATATTGAATAAAGGAAATGACAGTTGCATTATCACAGAAAATGTAAACTAGATGGCAAATAAATAATAATTAATCGGGCATTTAAAGGAACTCTCAATCCATTCATGCTACTTATCATTCACACATTCATTATTCTCTTCTCTATTCTCATCACATTTAGACAATGACCATTCATCACAAAACTAACAAGTGCAATAAGGAAAACAATTATCAATATAGGAAATCTTCACTATGGTCAAAGGAAATTAATGCAAGTAGAGAGAACAATCACTGCAAGGAAATCTACAAAGGCATAACAACAGCAATATACTCAAGGAAATACTACAGAGCATCAGTAATCTACCACTCACGCACTCTACTTGTGGTGTAGAGCCTCCAAATGGTCAAGACACACCCGAATTCCTCACCTCAATTCTTTATTGTGCGCTAGCACTTAGTCACTATTTTTATTTTCCTTCCGGTACCTTCACAATCAAAACATTACTCATTAACTTTATTTCTCTAACCACAAATTGCGGAATTCCATAAATCATAACGCTTAACATTTTCCATAATTTAAACTTAACACACAACACTGAGTCTAATCCCCTTCAAATTCAAAACATATACATTCAAACTGTAAGACCTATTAGAACTCACAGGGCATAACAATCCACATCAAGGAACCTAAAGAGGCAATTTCCCATAACAGTGCACTCACTAAGCATGCAAAACAATTATTTTAACTTCACATTGCATTAGAATTTACGTCTAACAAGCATGCATAACCTCTCCCCATTTCACAAAACCAATAACAGCAAGCATAGAGTATATACCGCCCAAATATCCATCAATAGAATATATTTATTCTCCATTAATCTCAACTTAACTATCGGCAGAACCCAAATTAAAGAATAACCAATGGCAGACAAAAATCCCATTACTTCACTGAAATGAAAATGGAATATACGCCGGACACATAAATCAAAGATAAGTAAACAAATATTTGTGTGGTCTGGTTGGATACGTCCAACACATAAACAAATTAAATAATAGTTTCTGTGGTCCGGTTGGATACGCCAGGCACGGAAACAAAATAAATGACAATAAAAGACAGAAATAGTAACAGATAAGCAAAACTGAAAACTGTATACGATGTTACAAAAGTTATGTGTATTTCATGTTTTACATTTATACTGCTTATTGAGCTTTAGGCTCACAGTTAGGTTTCATTGATGTAGGTAAGGATCCGATGATTGGATAAAATTGATAAAGCACGTAGCTGATGGAGTATTGTCAGGTTGGGCGTTTGTGCTATTGGCGACATTGACCTTGGGATTATGGCTCACGGAAATGAAATAAATGTATTTAAATGATTTAAAGTATTCAAGTGTTATTGACTTTAAATGGTTTTAAATAAATATTTTAGTGATGCTTGTTTAAATAGTTTTTAAACTACTAGTTTCTGGTATTTAAATGTAAAAGACTTTCGCTGTATATTTACTCTGGTTTTCCCTTACAAGTGTTTTTAAAAGAAAGATTTTTTTTTATACGAAAAAAGTTACGGGATGTTACAAAACCTGTTACTTCCATCATAAGAAGTGACATATTAAAGTTAAGTTTCGTAAATTGCATAATGAAATAAAGAGAGCTGTTGAGAAGGGAAAACAACCAATGATGTTCGATGAAGTTGTTGTCGCAAAAGAAGAAGACTATAGTGATGAAAATATTCTAATTGTGTCAGAGGAAAACTCAAAGTCAAACAAGGATTGGATTCTAGATTCAGCTTTTTCGTTTAATGTGTTACAATAGGGATTGATTTTTGACATATGAAACCGTTTCATGAGGTGTTGTGTTAATGGATAATAACACACTTTGCAAGATAGCTAGTATTAGTACCGTCAGAATTAGAACATTTGATGGAGTTGTGAGGACACTGTGTAAAGTGCGACATGTTCCCGATTTAAAGAAAAATTTGATCTCGTTGAGTACTCTGGATTTGAAAGGGTACAAATACAGCGCTGTAGGCAAATGTATAAAGATTAGTAGGGTTTCTCTCATCAAGTTAAAGGGACACAGAAGCTCTGCAAATTTGTATGTGTTAATGGGTTCTACAGTGACAGGTAATAAGGTTGCAAAGTTTGTGAATTGACCTTCTAAAATACTTTTTAAGAAGACTCAGAAGAAGTCAGATTATCAAGTGAAGTTTAAGTTGAGATCTGAATCTACATCAGAGCCGATACATCATCTTTTTATAGATGTTCTAGGTGATGCACTAACCACATCATCACCAGTTTTAGTTTCACGTAAGAGTGGTATCATCAAAAGCAGAACCAAGAAAAAGGGTAAAACTCCACGATGATATAATAAAACTACATCAGTGAGTTTTGCATTGAGTGTGTTCGAGAGTATTGATTCCAATGGGAAACCTTCAACGTATTCAAGTGCAATTCGTTACAACAACTCTGATAATTCGGTGGTACCATGGAGGAGATGAGATTTTTTCTCAAGTGTGTCTCTCAAGTTTAAGCAAGACTTAAACTTAATCGATATCATATATTGATTTGACCCAGCAGGGGCCTATGTGGAAGAGGAGGTTATTTTTCATTAGAGTTTTGTTGATTGTTTGTTTTGCATTGGAATTTCTTTTAAGATGGAGATTGTCAGAGTTCAGTGTTTTGGATTCATTTTAGGGTGGGCCGAGAAACTTGCATTGAATTTCTCATGTAGAATTAGTATTAAAGTGGAGATTGTTAGAGTTTGTTGTGACCCAAATTCTAGTTGGGCCGGGTTGAACTCATATCCAATATTAGGGTTATTTATTTTCTCTATATATTGATGCTTGAGTTGCAAAATTCATTGTATCTTGATTTCTGATTAGTGAATTTCTCCTTTGCCCGTGGTTTTTTCCCTATAAGAATTTTCCACATAAATCTTGGTGTCCCTGTCTTCATAATTTTCTTTTTCCATTTCACATTCGATTCTCAACATTTCCAAGTGTTTTATTTCTTCCTCTTAAACTTTATTTATTTATTTCCAAGGAAAAAAAGAATAAATTTGATTAAAAGATCTGTACTCAAATGCATTAAGAATTCTTATTGAAAGCAAAAAAAAAATTTACATAAGAAAGCCATGTAAAACTCAAACATGGAAAAAAACCAAACAACCTAATGACTATAAGGGTACAAAATTCATCAAAAGTACTGGATCATGGATAAATAAAGCACACTGATAAACCTCCCATAATATTTAAAGATAGTTTATTCCTTTTATATTTAACAATAGTTTACTTTTTTTAATACCTATTACATATTTTCAAATAGTTATTAATTAGTTATAGTTATGATAACGAGAAGATGCATTTTGATCGTTTGAATATAGATAAGATAGATGAGGTTTAAATTAAAATGAATCATTATAGATAAAGGGGCAAAGGGAGAAAACTATGAGGTAGAGAGATAATCCAGCCTTTCACATGCTTGAAATTTTGATCAATTGTTAAATTTGATCAATTTGATAACTTTTCTTCCAAATCTTTTATTGCAAAACTTTAGAGTACACCAATTTGGTATAAGAGCTGAATTACCACAGGTTGATGGTTGGAAAAAAGATGAAGGTTCACCTGGAGTTGGTAGAAGAAAAAATAAAGGAAACTTGTAGATAACTATGACACGAGATGAAATGGAAACCATGAAAGAAAAGACCTGGAATTCATGATGAGCAATATATCGGCATTGGACAATGTAAATTTATTGGTCCAACAAGTGTCGAGGAACAACGCCCAACAGACAGAAGAAAAAGTGTTATGACCTTCAGTATGCTAAGTGGGGAAAATGCTGTAAGAGAGAAAGGGGAACAAGAACATCGGCTTTCCATAAGACCAAATCGGTTCAGCACCATGAGGCGGCTCAGCAGGTCAGAGAACTAGAACACCTGAGCTGAGATGAATCGCTACCATGAGAAGATGATGTGGAAGAAGCTGTTGAGGCCAGAGAGTATAAATAAAAAGAATGAAGGCGAAAGAAGTGTGAAAAGTGTGAAATTTCTTTCTGTTTTACCTTTCTCTTTGAACTCTCGCTAGGGGCAAACTGCGGCGACGTCTGTTTGTAGTTTTTTAATCCAAAGCATTTCCATATAATCCATTTGAGTTAAGCCATAACTAACTTGTATCAGAACCGGTATGATCGGGATGGCAGAAACATGTTCTAAGCTGAGTAAAGATCACTGGCAGCAGATGGATGGTGATTTGAAGAAGCTAAAGGCCATTGTCAATTCCCTCTATTCTCTGTTGGAAAGTTTCGATCAGAAGATGGACCAGTGGGTTGGGTGCATGGAGCGATCTGAGGCTAAGCATGAAGAAATTATGTTGGCATTGAATCAACTACTACAGTCGAGATTGGATGTGCGGCAGAAGCAACCATGTATGACAACTCAAGATGAGATGTCTACACCTCCAGTTTTGATAATCTCCAGGCAACAGGAAGGCTGCAGACTAGATAGTTCCTATGTGCATCAACTTCCACGTTTGGATTTTCCAACATTTTTAGGTAGGGGTCCTAGAGAATGGTTGACAAAGGCCCAGAAATTTTTTCCAATTTACCAAGTACCTAATCATATGTGTGTTAGTATGGCGGAGCTACATTTGCAGGACGAAGCGGATGTGTGGTTCGATGGCTTCATTGCAAGTTATCCTCCAGCAAGTTGGGATCAATTTGCATCGAAATTAAACAGGAGGTTTTCGGACGTCAGTACGGAGGATACAATTAAAACACTAAGTAAATTGGTACAAATAGGCACAGTGAAGGAATATATTAAACGTTCTGAATCACTGAATCATTGGTTGAACCAATGTTGCCAACTATGTCTGAATTTTTTTTTCATATCTTTATTTTCTAGTGGCCTAAAGGATGAAATCAAAGTTATGGTCAAGATTACTAAACCTTTGTCGTTGTCTCATGCATTCAAAATGGCATTGTTACAGGAATCAGCTACGTCAGCTATCCAAAAGGCTTCAAGGCAGATTAGATAGTTTGTGGCTTCTAAATGGCTAGATAAGCCTCTGTTGAACACAACCCCAACTGGAGAACCAAACTTTGAAGGTGAAAAAGTGGTGCAAAGGTTTTAGAAAATTTCAATAGAAATTTACAAATGAAACATAAGTTAGGTCTTTGTTTTAAATATGATGAAAAATATTTTCCAAGGCATGTATGCAAAAACAACTCCATACATTTTATTGTAATTGATTCACATGACAATTCAATAGAAGGGGAAGAGAATATAGAAGGACAACTCTTATTTGATAATGCTGACTTCATGAAAATTTCTTTGAATGCCCTTGCTAGACAATTATCTGATTCTACTTTTCATATTTCAGGATTTGTACGTGGCACTCCTATTTCCATAGCGGAGCACACATAGTTTTCTAGATGAATGGTGACGGCCAAACTCCACCTGCAAGTAGATAATGCAAATTGTTTACCAGTTACTGTTGCTAATGGTGCAAATATTTTGAGTACTACAATTATAGAACCAGTAGTGTGGAAAATGTAGAATCACTCCTTTGGTTTCCAATTTCGAGCTCTACCCTTGGGAGGAAGTGACATGATCCTTAGAATTGATTAGAGCAATACGGTTAGCCCAGTTACCTTTGATTTGCCACATGGATATTTACAGATATCTGTTGATTCTTCATAGATTTTACTCCCATTCGTTCAAGCATCAACTTTGTTGGATCGGTGTCACCCAAATTTTTTCTGCTTGGATTCAGCAGCAAGATTATGGTATTTTAGCTGTTCAATCTTTTGCAAGTGAGTTGCCAGGGGTGGACAAAGGGGTTTCGATAGAGTTACAACCTTTGTTGTTGCAATACCATGACATTTTTTAAGAACCAAAGGGGCTTCCACCCCTGGCAGTCATGATCATGTTTTTCCTCTTTTACCATCAGCCAAACTTTTTTTATTAGCACCGTATCGATGTCCTTATTTCCACAAAGCTAAAATTGAACAATTGGTGCAAGAAATGTTGCAACGAGGCATTATTACACCAAGCAATAGCATGTATGCCTCATCCATATTGTTGATTAATAAAAATGATAGGCAGTGGTGATTATGTGTTGACTACCGTCAATTGAACGCTTTAACGGCCAAAGACAAATTTCTCATGCCATTAATTGATGAGCTAATGGATGAATTGCAAGGCTCATCTATTTTTTCCAAATTGGATTTGCGGGTTGGCTATCATCAAATCCTAGTCGAAGATTCTGATTGCCGTGAGACAGCTTTTAAAACTCATCAAGGTTTGTATGAGTTCCGTGTTATGCCGTTGGGCTAACAAATGCTCCTACTACATTCTAGGTATTAATGAATGATATATTTCATCTATTTTTGAGAAAATTTTTGTTAGTCTTTTTTGATGACATTCTGATTTTTAGTAGAGATTAGTTTTCTCATTATGCCCATTTGGCATCGGTATTTAACTATTGAGGCAGCACTCTTTATTTGTCAAAAAAAGCAAATGTGCATTCAGCCAACATCATGTGGCTTATTTAGGCCATGTTATTTCAGCTATGGACATCTTCACAAATCCGGATAAAATTTTGGCAATGACTAATTGGCCAAGGCTGTTAACTTTGAAGCAATTACGAGGATTTTTTGGGCTTACTAGCTACTACAAGAAATTATTCTTGGATATGGTATTATTGCTCAATCCTTGACTGCCATGCTTCAAAAGGATGGTTTTGTTTGGTCACCCCCTGCCATCACTACCTTCGACCAATTAAAGGCAGCAATGTCTAGTGCCCCAGTTTTAGCTTTGTCGGATTTCTTCCTACCATTCATCATTGAAACGAACGCCTGTTATAGTGGCCTAGGCACTATTTGTATGCAGCAAGGGTGACCATTGGCTTTCCTGAGCAAACTTTTTCATAGGCGCCACTTGGGGTATTCAATATATAAGAAGGAATCTCTTGCTTTAGTTGCCGCTGTCAAGCAGTGGTGCCACTACTTGGAGGGATCAAAATTTGTTATCAAGATGAATCACCATTCTCTTAAGTACTTGCTAGAGCAGCGCATTACCATGCCCCTTCAAAATAAAAGGCTCACCAAACTCCTTGGGTTGCGGTATGTTATTTAGTATAAGCAAGGTCGATTGTGGTTTCAGATACACTTTCTCGGATTAATCAGGATATCTCTTGTATGACAATAACTAGTGTCCAACCAAGGTGGATGCAAGAAATGATTGACAATTATGTTGATGATACATAGGGACAAGACATTATTTCCAAATTTTTAGTCCATTGTCCTTTGCCAAACTTGTACTTATTTGAGGATGGAGTCCTAAGGTTCAAGGACAAGCTAGTTCTGGGTTCTTCAGGTGGTATTAGACAAAAGTTAGTTGCTCATTTGCATGAATCGGTAAATGGGGGTTATTCAGAAGTCCAAGCTTTCGTCCACCATGCAAAAGAACATTTTTTTGGTCTGGTATGACTAAGGAAATTCACCAAATGATCTTGAAGTGCAACACGTGTCAACGGTGCAAGCATGAGCACTCTCATCTACAAGGACTTTTACAACCATTACCAATTCTGAAACAGCCATGTTCACACATTTCTATGGACTTCATAGAATGATTACCTAAGTCTAATCGGGTAGATTGCATTTTGGTAGTTGTTGACTGATTTACCAAGTTTGCCCATTTTCTGGCTTTTTCCCATCCTTTTACCTCACCTACTATTGCTCAAGTTTTCTTGGACAACATCTTCAAGCTTCATGGGTTGCTAAAACAAATAGTAACCAACAGAGAAAGATTTTCATTTCAACCTTTTGGATATCTTTGTTTGGCATTTTGGGGATTGGATTGGCCTTGTCTTCAGCGTATCATCCACAAACCGATGACCAAATAGAAAAGGCAAATCAATGTCTTGAAATGTACCTCTACTATATGACTCATTCTCACCAGCTAGTTTGAGATGTTGGTTACCATTGGCCGAGTGGTGATACAATTCCACACTGCAGACGGCCATCAAAATGTCTCCTTTTGAGGCTCTGTATGGCTTCAAACCCCCTATGTTACCTCTGGGGCCTTATATCCGATTGGACATTGAGGCAGTGGATCACTTGTTAGGTGACAGACAGTAAATGGACAAGGTACTCAAAGAAAACATTGCTCATGCTCAAGCTCACATGAAGTTATATGCGGATCAAGGGCGTACTAAGCAATCTTTCTAGGTTGGCGATATGGTTTTCTTGAAGTTACAACCTTATCGCCAAATGTCGATGCAATTTCGTGCAGCTCAAAAACTCACTCCAAAATATTTTGGCCCTTTTCAAGTCCTGGAGCACATAGGTGAAGTGCCCTACAAGGTGAGGTTACCAGATTTTGCTAGGATTCACCCCATGTTCCATGTGTCACTGTTAAAAAAATAGTTGCCACCTCTAGTCTTCCTTCAAAGTTCCCCTCTGTTCTTGATCACACTCCAAAAGTTGTTATCCATAATCGGATGGTGAAGAAAGGCAATGTACCAGTGACACAATGGTTAATCTGGTGGGAGCAATAGTCGAAAGCAGACGCTACGTGGGTCAATTCAACTCTCATCACTAAACGATTTCCTTCTTTTCAACCTTGGGGACAAGGTGCTGTAAGAGGGGATGGTTGTTATGACCTTTAATACGCCAAGTGGGGACGACGCCGTAAGAGAGAAAGGCAAACCAAAAGACAGGCTCTCCATCAAACCAAACTAGTTTAGCACCATGAGGCAGCTCAGTGGGTTGGAGAATTGGAACACCCAAGTCGAGATGAATTGCCAATGCGGGAAGTTGACGTGGAAGAAGCTACCGAGGTCAGAGAGTATAAATAAGAAGAATGAAGATGAAAGAAGTGTAAAGAGTATGAAATTTCTTTCTGTTTGATCTTTCTGTTTTACCTTTCTATTTGAACTATCGCTAGGGGGAAACTTCGACGACGTCTGTTTATAGTTTTTTAATCAAAAACATTTCTATATGTTCCATTTAAGTTAAGCCATAACAAAAAGCCCCATGGGTGGACTACTCCTTTTCCCACTCGGCTGAGGTAGGGACTAGTCGAATGTTTGATAGAGAGAATCAACAAGGGACTGGAAACCGATTGGAAACAAAATTTGAGGTGAATCGAACAAAGAACAAAGCACACCAGGTGAAGATACTCTGTTTTCATCAAAGAGACACCAGATGGAAGGATTTTTCAAATTGATCATAACTACTCTGGCAATCTCATGACTAAACCTGAAGATACATGCCGCCATTGTAGTCAACAAGTAGGGAAAGGTTATGGCTTGGTCTCAATCGGAGAATTATCCTCGACATATTCACTACTGAACCGAGTTTAAGAAAAGATTGCGAAGAGATTCTATAGATGTAGGATGGGTGGTGGAGAAAATGATTGCCACTATAAAGCAAACAAACTGGGATTGGAAAGGAGTATCGCCAAACAAAGATTTCGCAGGTTCTCTACAAGGAGTCTTAGAAGCAGTCTTATAGGGTATGATCACCAATAGGCCCATAGAGGAGATTAAGGTAGAAATTACACTGACCCAACCACAAGGGCTTAAAAAACTCAATAGGGGCTAGAACATTGAAATTTTTTATTAAGAGGAAAAAGAGTTGGAACAAGCACGTGGTCCAGAAAAAGCACAAGAAAAACATATTTGTTGGGCCCAAAAGGTTTTTTAAGCAACCTAACTACAACCCCAGGGAAAAAGTCTAGTTTGATTGTGAAATTGGAGACTATCATATTGTTGAAGAGATTTATTGATGTAGACTTCTGTTGTAGATGTGATGAAAAATTTACGATAAAACATCAGTGTAAGAAAAAAGAACAAGTTTTCACAGTGACAAATGAGTTTTACTAATAAAATATATTTTGTCAACTCTTATAAAACTCTCGCATGTAAACTCTTATTAGTTGCAAAAGCCGGGACAATTGAACGATCAACAATGTCAAACTTTGTAGTTGGATTCAGTGCTTCAACCATGAATCCTTCATCATCGCCTAGATCCTCGTTCAGTTCATCTTAGATCTACATCGGGTTTCTCTATATGATCTTCATCTTTGCCTTGGTCTTTTGGTAACTCTATCTCATTTCTCTTTCACATCTGTGACTAGGAGTTCTAGTTCCTCTCAGTATTCAATACTTGTCCGCTGAATTCGTTGCTCCATTAGTGCCACTCTTTAGTGCTTTTCTATCTTTTCTTTGGAAATTCAACTCTATTGGGCAGCTCTCTCCCAAGTATCTAGTAATTATTGTTCGGATGTCATTTAACTCCTTGTTGGTCATTCTCAAAATTTCTTCATTTCTGCTTTTTTACTAATAAAAAAATGTAAAATTGTCTGCTTTTTTTACATTTTCTTCATTTCTCATTCAAGAACATGAGTCTCTCATCATAATAGAGGAACCCCACGAACGGTTGAAGAGTTTTTTCAAACAAATCCTCAAATAAATTATGCAAATTGTAAATTACTAATCAACAATGAACGATAAAAACTTTGTGTTGACTAATAGATGTAATAAAATTAAGATATTAAAATTAAAAAAAGAATGTCTCAAACGAAAACTCAGAGTCCAACAAATTTTCATAGTGACACTAATGCTATGAACAAGGTACATATAATAACAAATTTAATTAAAGTAAATACAAAAGAACTTAAAATTACGCCTCTTCTCTTCTAAAATTCAATCCTTGCTCATGCATCATTTTTCCAACTGTTAATTATAAAGATTTATTGGAAAAAAAATAATAACGATATGAAAAAAAAATAGCAATGCTCATCAATAATTACCATAAATACATTTTCATATTATTAAAATATAATGAATAATTTTTCTCTTTTTTTTTTTCTTATATAAAACTCTTATATGCAGTTTTCACGTGTTCTTCTTTCACTCCATTTTTCTCCCTCGTGCTTCCACTTCTCTTTTTTCTTTTTAAAAAAAATATCCTCTCTACAACTATCAATTTATAGAAGAATGCATAATACTTAATGATGAAAGCATAATGTGTTGTTCTTTATTATTATTATTATTGTCATATCTAGTTAATTGATATGTATCTACTTAATGATAAGTAGGGTTCCCCTCTCTACCTAGTACAACACGTTTTGGATTAATTCCAAGAACAAAATCTTGCGAGGTTAACCTCAAAGCAGACAATATTTTATTGGGAACAGTAGGAGACGTTACAAAATAACATATCAAAGTTCATCAATTGTAGTAATTTCATACATTTATACGTTTATAAATGATGTCTTATCAATTATACATTTCTACGTTTCTTGTGATTTAGAACCTAAAATGTTTAAAACTAGTAAATATACTTACGGCCGGGTGTGAATAATATGAGGTTAGGGTTTGCCTTCTAACTTGAATGACCTTGGTCGCATAAACAAAACTATATTTTTATTAAAATGCTAAAAACTTTATCTTAAAGCGTATATTTTCTATTTAATTATTTTATTTAACAAAATTTTCAGGCGAGAAGATAAAAGTCCTTCACTAAATCTTGGGTCCTTTTGGGCTAAGACCTGAGTAAAAGCTAGGTTATGTCCAAATCTCTGGATCGGCAAATTTTAGGAACTGGGTCAGATTTATGGTGTGGGAGATTGGACCTGCTGCATTGTTGAATTGGCATTTCTGGGCCAATCCGATTTGAGCTTTATTATCTACCGTACTGTACAGCACCTCCTCTTCCTCCTCTATTTTCTTTGCTTTTTAGTCCTCTGAAGGAGCGAACACAATACACAGCAGATTTCGGCGTAGGAGGGATGTGGGCAAACTCGCCGGAGCTGGGCCGGGTTGATGAGATTGCTTAATTTTATAGGTCGAAGATCGAGCTCGGTCAGAGAAGCTGGTGGGTCGCTCTTCCTCTTCTTCCATTATTCTGTTCGGTCGCTATTTGTTGGTGTTCAGTCGACGTTCGGCTTCGATTTTGCTTCCTCGAAAGATTTCGTACAAGTCTTCACTGTTCCATCTGAGTTTGGAGCATGAATGCAGGTTCTGGTGGCTTTTGAGAAGGCTGAGTGTTTTTTATTGTGTTCCTATCTTCCTTCTTCATGATGGCTTCTGGGTATTTAAAGATTAGAAAAATTCCTTCAATTGTTGATGTTGGGTTTGGCTGAATGATAGTTTTTTTCGTAGAAACCATAGGAATTCATTAAGGAAGAATTTTATTTTTTCCTTGTGAAAGAAATTCTTTATCTCCTTCCTCTTAGAGTAGAGAAATAAAAGAAGCTTAAATCCCTTTTCTTTGGAAGAGTTTCCTATTTCTCCAAAAATCATATTCAGATACGAATTTGGTTTGAATAAGTCAATTTGATTCAATTCCTACTATCTATTTTTGCATCGTTTAATCTAATAAACCATGTTTTGTTGGGCAGAAGAAAAATGAGTCCCTTCATATCCTCTATCTCCTTGATCTTTTTGGTTAACGATGGTGAATGGAGTTCCTATTCACTGTATAAATTTAAGATTCTCGTATCTCAGAGTTTTGTGATCCTTCACATTTATCATTCATGGTAAATTGATTTGAGGAACCCCTCTCTACCAACTGGAACGCTATAATATGTAATGTTTAGTTTGGGTCGGTTTGGGTTAGTTCATTTCGGTTAGGTAGACGCAAGCAAATTGCCAAACCACATGAAAATCTTATTGTTTTGTTCTTTTCTTGTTATTATTGCGATATCCAGTTAATTGACATGCATTATTCGTTTTACTAACACATAGAAGGAAGAAAATTCATCATTAACCAGTCCTTCCCTTACCGTTTGATTACAAAACCGCCTTCTCATATCAGCTAGTAGTCTATGCTATTGAAAATCATTTCTGTAGAAGTAATAGAGATTGTTGCAGGTGGTTCATTTGGAGGGAATAGGGGATTGAGGCCAGTACCTCCGGAGAAAGGAGTCTTCCCTCTGGATCACATGCACTTATGCGACCTGGTACTGTTCTTCCACAAATCATTTATAATGTGATTTTAACTGAGCATCGATTTCAGTTTGATGATAGTATGTTACCCGCGTTGTTTTAGGAGAAGAAAGAATACCTAAATTGTCTCAAGTTCTCTAGTCATCAATCAGAAAAATGCAGGCTTTTCTCGAAGAAATATTTGGAATGCCGCATGGAAAAGTAAGCGATTTGTATTGATTAAGATTATAAGATGTTTGCATTTCATAAGATATTTTATTAGTTTTCTTACTTGTGCATTAATTTAAGCTGTTGCATATATATTTGAACTGCAATGGGGGAAAAGAACTTGGCAAATAGGCTTCTCAACTTTTTTGCAACCAAAATTTGGAACAAATAGAGTGTAAATGCTTGTGGCAAGTTAGTTTAACAATGATATCCTCAACTTGTAAGATTAAGAGCTAGTTTGGAATTGCTGTAAGTTTTTTTGTTTTGTGTTTTGAAGGAACAATTGCAACAACGAACGAATGTTAACTGGCAATCAATTAGTTGGAACCTACCCAACTATTTGTCCGAATATGATGAGCTGCTTTAATAATATTCTGTGATTGTGTTTCAGGAACTTGATGGCAAAGCAAGACATG
This sequence comes from Begonia loranthoides, assembly GCA_022433065.1. Taxonomy (NCBI): domain Eukaryota; kingdom Viridiplantae; phylum Streptophyta; class Magnoliopsida; order Cucurbitales; family Begoniaceae; genus Begonia; species Begonia loranthoides. The sequence continues at coordinate 18,155,274 of CM039477.1, read as the reverse complement.
TCCGAACTGGGATTTGGAAGAGGAGATAATGAGGAAGTTTCTAGAAAGAAGATGGATGAAAGGATAGATAATTGAAGGTCACACTTAGTTGGTCTAAGAGCAGCTCTGATTAGTAATTGCCACCCAAAACAAAGTCCCCATCGCTGAGAAGACGTTTAGATTGAAACCCAAAAGAGGACGTAGAAAAGGCAAATGGCTTTGAGGAAACATGCTTAATAATCTCTCTGGATAATCAAAGCCATCTGCATTGGCCATACTAGCAGCAAACTGCAAGCACTTGACTAATAGCCCTACTGTTGTGGTTTTATCAGCTTAATTTATCTGGATTTCTCGATGATTTTCATATAATTTCTAAGATTTCATTTTTGCCCTGAACTAACTGAAGTCAACGACAAAACACATTGAATTTATCGGAGATCATTGTCATCGAATTTTTGCTCCTTACTTGATCTAGTATGTACCTATATCACAAGACTTAAACTATGAGCTTAAAGCTCAGTAAGCAATATAAAATATGCAGTATGCAACATGCTACACTCTTTTAATAAAACATATGCAGTTTACATTTTCATTTCAGTATTTTTTCTGTTTACATTGTCCGCTTTGTTAGGGATAAGACAGGTATCCACCACTATTATCCCACCTCATGTATTTGTTCACAGGATAAGATAGGAATCTACCACTACCACTATTATCCTGGAATATGTCTATTTACGTTTATTCACATTTGGTTCCGTTTTCGTTTCATTTTCAAAACCATGCTGAAAATCATTTTCGTAATGTTTTAAAAACCATGATGCATCAATGCGTATGAATGCATACAAATCTATATCCTCAATATAATCCTTAAACATGATTAATATCAAATTCTTTAAAAGAATTTGCTTAAATCTATTAAACACATCATTTAAATAACTTAATTCTAATAAACACAACATCAAACAGTAATACATCTTCAGGACATGATTACAACCTATTACATTTAACAAATACAGGCAACATACTTGTGATGTAGGCCTTTCGGCAAAACATAAGCAATATCACTTACCTAGCAGTCTTCAATACAATTACTACTAAATCTTATCTTTATGAGTATTCCTGTGCATCTTCAAAATCAATAACATTTAATCATCAATAATCATTGTTCATTAACCTCAACATCATCTATACCATTATTCCTTATCCATTACTTAATAAAATTTCACAATCCAAATCCAACTTGATCACTTAAGAGTTTTTATCCACATATTGTCATCACACAATAATCAATAAAAGAGCAACCTTATCATATGGAACCTTACACTTAACATTTCTTTTCATTTTAGTGGTTATAATACTCGTATATTTATTGATAGAGAGCAAAATCGTACCAAACTTTCGAAGCAGTAATCCAAAATAACAACATTTATAAAACTCAGCAGAACACAATTAACCCTCTTGGCAGTCTATTTCCCATAGTAGAGTAAATAACCATTTAACTTTTTAACAAGGAATTATTGAGTGAATGATTTAACAGAGTCAGCTTCATATTTCCCTCATCATCCCAAGCCTCACGATTAACAATAAAACACAGAATATTATCCAGTTTTTCAATCCAACTATAAATGGCCATAACAAAATCAGTTAATAGCAGCAAAATACACTACACAACAAGCAACCAAAATCATTTCTCATCAACAAAATAATCATCTTCACGACCAATAACCAAAACAACACCAACAGAGCACATCCTTTAACAGTTTATCGAACAGTAATGAAAACATAAGTCATTCCTAACACTTTGCATCTTTTATCTTATACGTATAAACAGACAGCACAAAGTCTTCAACCATAAAAATCCATAAAAACCATCTCATAAATCCATAAAAACCATTAAAGGATGTTGAATACCTGAAGACCAAAAGGAACCCAAGAAAAGTAGCTTCTGCTTCCTTTTTCCTTTTTCCCCAACTTCAAGAAAGCTTCTCCCTCACAGAACTCTCTCCTTGCTCTCTTTTTCTTTCTTTCTACTTCTCTTTTTCTCTCTCGGCTTAGCTCCCTCAATTTCTCCAGAGAGTTTCCCACAACACCCTTTCTCTCGGCCTTTCAGTTTTCTCCCGAAGCTTTATCTTGTCCTTCTATCTCTTTTTATCTTCACAGAAGCGTCCCCAAATATGCTTCACATGATCCCCAAAAATCTCACCTAACCCCTCGCATTAACTGCCATGGAAAGGAGGACACGCGGCGGAATTCAGGAAACACAATAATTGATATATTGTAATAATTAATGAATGATTTATAATTTGATTGTCATTGAATTGTTAAAGAGAAAAGACTTCTATTACGCTAAAAGAAAAAAAAAGATCAAAAGGACTAAAATAAAAGAAAAGAAATCAGGGAGCTACATTAAGCATAAACATGTAATCTTGTCTGATCATGGCCAACAATCCAACATTCTACTAACTATTCCAGCTCGGTGCATAGATTGCTCTCGTTCCGATTTTCCTGCATCAATAAGAGTTCCTCGATTAGACTTTCCTATTTTTTCTGGAGAAGGGCCACATGATTGGATCAGGAAGGCACTCAAATATTTTTCATTGTATCAAACTGCTGACCATCTGTGTTGAAGCATTGCCAAAATGCATTTGCAGGATCAGGCCGACATTTAGTTTGATGGATTCATGATGTGCCCTAAAAAAAACCCTACCATGCGACCTTGTGCCATGAGGTCCACTTTTTATCTAACGAGTTCTTATTTTGTAGGGAATAATAGTTTAATGGGGCTTATGGGGGAGCCAATGCATGAAGACAAGGAAGCTTCATGTCACGGTCTCACATGGAGCCATGCAAATCACAATCGGCTTGAGCCATATTATCCCGGGTTGAAAGTACTCCCATTGGTCGAAGATAACAAGGTCAAATAAGAGTATTTTATGAAAGCTTCCACATTCATCTTATGACTTTAGATGTTTTGATTTGTTGGATGACTAGTTATGAGTTTTATTTTGAGAATTTTAAATCGTTTTAAGATTGTAGGAATGGAGGTGCTCGGTTTGCATGTAAACCGAGCCCTCATGCCCAAATTTTGAGGATTCAAGGGCAAAGTTATAATTTTCTTTTGTTGCATCATTAGAGTGGTATTTAGTGCACTCTAATGGAACTTTGTAGGGGACTTTTGAAACCCTAAATCAGATTTGATTCTTGTTCTTAAGGAACTCTCTCTCGGTGGTGGATTGCTCTCGGCTTTCCTCACTTTGATTCATCCTTCTTTTTTTTCTTGCGTGGTCTTGAGAAGAAAGATTGTGCTATCTCTTCCAGCAACCTCTTAGTGAAGTTGTGTTTGTGGTGTGGAGGTAGAAGACCTTAGCAAAACCCGCTTTGGAGTGTTGCTTCATTGAAGCTTCCGAATGAGTTGCCCCCTCGGCCATTGGAGGGTTCTGCAGACCAAGTTGGTTTCTTTATTGGTGTTCTTGATTTTCTTAAAAGGTAATCTTTGGTTCTTGATTCCCTAGAGCTATTATTCTGTCCATATGGATTTGGTGAAGATTTCTCTTGAGTTGGATTTCGAATATTGGAGTTATTCAAGGAAAGAAGTGGTGACCGCAAATCTGTTTCAGCGATTTCCAAATCCGAGCTTCGGATTGCATCATGCACAACTCTGTGTTTGCATGGCTTTTGGAGCTGCTTTTTTTGAGTGATATTATACTGATTATTGGCTACTTGTCATGTAAATTTGGGATCCAAAACACGTATGCAAGTTGGGTTTCGTTTGTTTCAATTTTAGTGGACAAATTCTGTTTTTTCAAAACCCTAATCTGGGGTTCATTTTCCTTAAAGCATAACTCGGTTGTTACAATGTTTTTTGCAGTTGATTTTTGGAGATATTGTTGATTGGGTTACTGACTATTGGACCTGTGAATTTGAGCCCTAAACCCTGTATGCACGTAAAACCTCCCCTGTTCTAAAATTGACATTTGGGTTTGTTCTCTAGCCGATTGCCAATTTCCGATTGTTAGACATCTAGAGTCTTGGACTCTATCAATTCATATCTAGCAATCTGCATGCTACATGGGAATTGTTAACAAAGGAGCTCGACATGCGTTTTTTAGAGGTAAAAGCCGAGAAGGTTATTGAAACCTTTAGTAAAATTTTTCAAACAAGTTCTATAAAGGAGTATGTTCAGCGTTTTGAAACACTAAAGACTCTAGCTCAACCTTCCCTACCTCACATGTCTGAATCCTATTTCATCACAGTGTTCACCACTGAATTGTGAGAAGAAGTTAAGGCTATGGTAAAGATTACTAAACCCTTGACCTTGTCGCATGCTTTAGAGGTAGTCTTGTTACTGGAGTCAGCAATTATTGTGATACACCAATTATCTAAACCCTCCAAACAATTTGTTGCTTCTAAATGGCCAGACAAGTCTACGCCATCTCTACCCACTACAGGGGAAGGAGTGGATCTTCCTAAAAGGTCCATAAATTTCAAAAAATGTCCAGTGTCGATTTACAGATGAAAAAAAAGCTTGGCCTCTGCTTCAAGTGCAATTAGAAGTATTTTTTTGGTCACGTTTGCAAGAGTTTCCTCTTGCACTCAGCATCCACTTTCTAGAGCGAAAATCTGAGAAGTGTGAAGTCAACCAATTATCTCACCACTTTCTTAGATTATCTTGGAGTGAGATTCTTACACTAATATTCCCATCAACTCTTTCCAAAGGTGGTATTCAGGGTGGAGGATTAGAAGACAAACATTGAAGCAAGGTGGAGTGGTTCTTTGTACAAAGGACCCATTGAAATCAAGGATTGTCAAAATAGCAACCCTTGGACCAGTTTGTAAGTTCTGATTATAATTTTTGTCGCTAAACGAATTGGTTTTTGAATTTTGGAGGGTTATTTAGTCACTTGTCAAGGATTGTGTGTGTCAAATTTGATGTCATTTGGACCAGAGGTGTGGGTTGTGTGCGATTTCCATTTTGGTTAAAAAATTGTCAAGTTGACACTTTTTCGGGTAGAACCTTCTTGTTTACATAAGTTCCGTTATTTTTCAAATTTGGGCGTGATTTTTGGAGGGGTCATTTTAGACTAGTATTTGTGATTGCCTTCCACATTTGAAGTTATTTGGAGCTTAGGAGAAGAAGTTACAAAGTCTACAATTTTGGTATTTTGTTTTTGTGCAAGCTGATAACCGCCAATTTACCATTGTTGTCAAGCTTGCACCTCTTGGTGCATCATTTGGTATCAAAGAAATTTTGCCCTGCTTATACTATGTGATTTGTATATTCTAATTTTGTGAAAAAAAATACAAGAAGTGGAGCCAACTTTGTCCAAAATAAAGATACAACTCAGCCACTTGAGAAGACACAAAATGTGGTCGAGACAAGCATTCAAAACCAACTTGATGAACTCGGAGATATGATGGCCAAACTCCAAAAAAGGCTAGAAGAGACATCCAACTAGCATGTGAGGGGTCCTAAAACCCCTAGACCAAGAAGAAGGATTTACACTTCTATTGAATCTTGAGGCCGAGGTGAAAGTAGCCATGATGATGAGCATGTGGAGATCGATATGGAGGAGTTGCCTAGCCCGAGAAGAGGATCTTTTTCAAGAGATGATATGAGTCATGTGAAGGTGTCTATTTCCCCCTTTAAAGGGTCATGCAATGGAGATAATTTCTTGGCTTGGTTAGAAAATGTTGATAAAGTCTTCACATGCTATGAGTACTCAGAGAAAGTCAAGTTACAAATGGTCACTTTGGAATTTGCGGGATATGCTAGCTTGTGGTGGGAGGACCTAAAGGCTCAAAGGAGAGAATGATATGATGATATTTAGAGTTGGAGAACCATGATGGATTTGATGAAGAAGAGATTTGTCCCTATGCATTATCAGCAAGAACTTTTTCTCCAAATTCAAAATCTCAAATAAGGTACACAATCGGTGGAAGAATATTTAACCGAGTTTAAGACGCTCAAGATTAGATATGCCTTGGAAGAACCGAGAGAACAAACGATTGCTAGATTTATTAAGGGGTTGCATAAAGAAATTGGTAATTTGGTGGAGCTACAACCTTTTGAAACCATGGTTGATGTTGTGCAATTGGCTTTAAAATTTGAAAGGCAAAGAAAAAGGAAACTCAAAGAAACAAGCTCTCGACCATTTCTAAAAAAAGTGCACTCCCTTACAAGCCTCAAGCCAACTTTGATGATAAAAATTTAGCCTTGAATGAACTTGAAAGCAAGGTTTGTGAAGAAAAGAAATCTAGTGTTGATGCCACCAAGCCAAGGTCGAGAGACATTAAGTGCTTCAAGTGTTTCGGTCTTGGGCACATTGCCTCCCAATGCCTTAACAAGCGAATTATGGTTATGAGAAGTGATACTAAAGAAATAGAAAGTGAAGGTGAAGCTATGGAGTCACTTAGTATAGAGGTTGAACCACAAGAAGAAACTTATTTTGCTCAAGAATGACCACTCCTTCTAACCTTAAGAAAAACTTTAACTACACAAGCCCGAGAAGAAGAGCACCAAAGAGAAAACCTCTTCCATAGACGATGTAAGATCAAAGACAAAGTTTTTTTATCTCATTATTGATGGGGGAAGTTGCACCAACATAGGATCCCAAGAAGTTGTTGAGAAATTGAGCTTGGAAACCACCATGCATCCAAACCCTTACAAGTTAAAATGGTTGAATGACAGAGAAGAGGTGAAGGTGTCCAAACAAATGTGCATAACTTTTGCAATTGGAGGCTATGTTGATGAGGTGCTATGTGATGTAGTACCTATGAGTGGAAGTCATTTATTATTGGGGAGGCCGTGACAATATGACAGAAGGGTCACACATGATGGTTACTAAAATTACTATTCATTCAAGTTCAGGGAAAAATTCATCAAGCTAGCTCCTCCACCACCGGAACAAATTGCTAAGGACTATGAAGAGATGAAGAAAGGAAAGGCAAAATCTACCTTACTTGCGTCCAAAAATAAATTGCTGGAAAGTTATCCTTATAGAATCACGCACAAGGAAGGAAAAGCTAAATTAAGGACCAGCACACCATTACATAGGTATCCCCTCTTAATCAAACTAAATGTCAAGATTTTTTTTTTTGGTTTGGTTAGTAGATTTTATGTGGATGATAAAGGATTTGGCTATTGGTACAATTTATTCACTAATGAGCCCAAGGTTGGATATATTACCATGGCAATTTGTCTTATTACGAAAAGCAAATTTATTGTACAAAACTGTAGATTTGGGGTATCCTTAGTGAAGGAAGCTCACAAAGTGAAGTCTATTCAAGAGGTGATGGTAAATACAATTGAAAAGGGAAATAAGATCTATGCTATAGCTGCAAACCGTGGGAGTAAGGTAGAAGAAGAAGCTAAAGTGGATAAGGGTCAAACCTTGGATTTGAGGTCAAATTCTAAATCACCCCGGGAGAATGATGCACCACAAGGCCCGGTTACTAGTGCCTAGACCAAGAAGATTATTAACCTCCTTACTAGCTCTTATTTTGCAAGTGAATTTACGTTAGAGGGCCTAAAGGATGAGCCAAGCCATGGAGATAAAACAAGTCCAAAACACATCATCACTAGATAACTCATGCACACAATCGGCTATAAGATTCAACCGAGGATAAAGTTGACAATTCTAACATCGTGCTTTAGGAGGGCAGCAAGTTGAAGATATGTCACCCCAATGAATTGATATGCTTTCTTAGTTATTGAATAATTATATGATGACATTTGGATCATTTTTGGGATTCAATTATTGTCATTAGAATATTTTGTTACTTGGTGTACTCGGCTAGTGTATTAACCGAGTACCTATTTTGAATTTGTTTCTTTTAAGGGTTATTGCTGTAATTTGCTTTTTAGGGCAAACCTTGGGAGATATTTAATCCCTCCTTAATGTTTTTCTGAAGGTCAATTGAGTTTTTTTTATCACCAGCTATAGCTTCTTTGTGTTAAGAGTTTCCTCTTGCACTCGACATCCACTTTCTAGGGCAAAGATTCGAGAAGTGTGAAGTCAACCAATTATTCCACCACTTTCTTAGCTTGCCTTGGAGTTGGATTCTTGGGTAGTATTCAGAGTGGAGGATTAGAAGACAAACAATGAAGTAAGGTGGAGTGTTCTTTGTATAAAGGACCCGTTGAAGTCAAGGATTGCCAAAATAGCAACCCTTGGACCAATTTGTAAGTTTTGATTATAATTTTTGTTGTTGAATGAATTGGTTTCTGGATTTTGGAGGGTTATTTAGTCACTTGTCAAGGATTGCATGTGTCAAATTTGGTGTCATTTGGACCAAAGGCATGGGTTGTGTGTGATTTCCATTTTGGTTCAAAAATTGTCAAGTTGACACCTTTTCGAGCATAACCCTCCCATTTGCATAACTTCTGTTATTTTTCAAATTTGGGCATGATTTTTGGAGGGGACATTTTAGACTGATATTTCTGACCACCTTCCAAATTTGGTGTCATTTGGAGTTTGGGATGAGAAGTTACGAAGTCTAAAATTATGGTATTTTGTTTTTGTGCAAGCCGATAACCGCCAATTCACCATTGTTGTCAATATTGCACCTCTTGGTGCATCAAACGCCCTTAATAAAATTTTTCTCGGATCGTCCATGGCAAAATATTTCACTTATATGGATGGGATTCCACAATTTAAAGACAAAATAGTGTTGGGGTTAGTGTGCTCTATCCGCCAAAAGCTTATCCAAAGCTTCCATGACTCTCATAATGGTGGACACTCTGGCATCCTGACAACTATCCATCGAGCCAAGCAAAATTTTTGTTGGCCAAGAATGAAAAAATAGATTCGAGATTAGGTTCTCCAATGTGACACTTGCCAAAGGTGTAAACATGAGAATGTTCCATACCTGGACTATTTCAACCTCTCCCAGTTCCAGGTCGGCTATGAACTCACATCTCCATGGATTTTATGGAGGGACTTCCTTGTTCGAAAATAGTTGATTGCATTATGGTAGTGATAAACCATTTTACCAAGTACGCCCATTTTTTGCCAGCTCCCATCCATTAACTGCTTCAATAATTGCTTCTCTTTTTCTTTAAGTTACATGCTTTGCCACAACAGATTATTTTTTACTGTGATAGAGTCTTCACTTCTACCTTTTGGCGCTCCTTGTTCAATACTTTGGGCACAGAGCTAACAATGACTTTAGCTTATCATCTCAAATCGGATGGGCAAATAGAGAAGTTAAACCACAGTCTAGAGATGTATCTTTACTGTATGACATATGCTCAGCCAAATCATTGGCAACAGTGATTCTCCCTTATCTTATAAGAAGTCCTTGCGTTCTCAAATTTTGTGTTGAGTACATCTGTTATAGAAGTGAGTAAATAACAGCGAGCTTTTTCATTTACTCATTGTCATGTTTCAAATGGTTCTCTCTCTGCCTTTGCGGCATTTTCAGCAGGGACTCGAGGACATTATTCAATCAGGACAAACTTGACTTTGTAGTGCACAAAAATCATATTCATGTTTTTTTTTCAATTAACGAAATTATTGCCAGTCAACTTTTCCGTCGCGAGTAAATTAATCATGAAAGAAGACATTATGCTGTAATGAATAAATAAATAAAGATTAATATTATGTTTAAAATTCATAAGACATATGACAAGTAAAATGATGCATAAGCATACTAAGTCATTAAATAAAATGCAAATGCTACTATTGTCTCAATACATAATATTTTTCCTTAGGATAAAACATTTTCTATTAATAAATTTATTCAAAATATCTCATATTTTCAAAATTTATTAACTACCGATTAATTTTGGTCAAAATGTGATTAACACGTTTAATTACATTTTCATGACTGTATACCACTATTTCAGTTTGATAAAACTTAATTTAAAATTGTCGGCTTAGGGACGATTAACTATAAAATACATTTTATACAACTTATCTCTAGGAGACTAAACATGATATTAATCTAAGTGAACACTCTCCTTAGGGAGGACGATAACAAAGTTGTCTCAGAGCTCTGCTTAAATCTCACGTTGTTGTATCAACGATGGAGATCATGAAAAGTTACGCCTAACTCTTCGTTCCCACACATTATTTTGAATTATAGTAATTTTATAGAATATTACATATTTTATTAAATCTATATAAAAATTATTTGATCAAAATAAAATTATTTTATATAGATTATCAATTTTATAATCAAATTATAAAATTAATGATTCTAAATAAACAATTATTTAGTACTTATAAAATAATGTAAAAATTTGAATAATTAAAATTTTGCACTATTTTATTTTTTTAGATAATTCATAAATATGAATTAATAGTTTTAATCTAATTAAAACCATTTGATTTTTAACAAGTTAATTTGTTAAAAATAAATAAATATAACCTCTACTAAAATTGCATGTCAATGTGAGAAATTTAAATAATAAGTAGGCTCTATATGTGTAAAACCTGCTATTTTAGTAATGATAATTCCATGTGTAATTTTTTTTTCATATATTGTGTGGCCAATGCATTTAAAAATTGACCGGTTTTGTCGCGTTGTGGCCACGTTGGAATTTTTGTTCAATTGGTCAAAATCAGTAAAGGTTGATGATACTGAGTGGTAAATAATTGATTGAGATAGAGTTTAGTAAATAATTTTGGCACTAAATTCGTTGTCTAGTAGCGTTCGGAACGAAATAGAATTTAATTTAGATTTATTTAATATATAAAATATATTTTATTGTTAAATAATTAAAAGAAATAAGAAAAAAAAGAAGGTAAGAATGAGAGAAGCTATTCTTCTAAGTCTTCTTCCTACCTGAGAGACATCGCACATGAGAGCGAAGAAAACGATTTAGAGTTTTGAAGACTTTCAACTCTAGATTTGTGTTGATAACGTTCAGACTAACAAGATTTGTGAAGGAAGTTGGTAAGTATATTTGTTCTTCGTCTCCGATTTAGATTTCACAATTGGATTTTTTGTGGGTTTCAAATTTAAGCATAGAAACTCAAATCTGATGGTCGATTTTGGTTAGTGCTGATAGATATGGAGTTTATATAAGGTTATATGTCGTTGAATGACAAAAATGAGCATTTCTGGAGTATTTTCAGGCAAAATGCAGCGTCAAAACAGGTTCTAGTCGACCCTCGACCATAGGTTGACCAGTGTGGCTAAACGCGTGTGCTCAACACGCTAGTAGATCAATTTGCTGACTGGTCAAGCAGAGCAATCGATTGCAACAGTTCACTTCAGCCATTTTTCTGATTTTGGTTGACCGATGAGCTGGAAGTTTGGACTGGGGATGCTCCTAGTCTACCCCAGGAGACCCCTAGTCGACATAGCAGTGTTATTTGGGTCTTAACAACTGTTTACACGACGGATTGGTTCCTAGCCGGTATAGGACCTTTCCATTTATATTTTCTTGGGATTTATTAATGGTAATTCCTTATGTTTGACATGATTTTAGGATTGGGAGAGTTCATAGGCTTCAAACCAATTCCTGAAGAGGCAGTTGCTCTAGCTGGAAAGAAAGAATGCAAAAAAGGTAGAGATTTTATACTTTATGCATATTATTGCATGACATGGTTTTCAAAACGTATTTTGTGGGTTGCCTCAGATGAAAAACACAATAGGGACTGTTTGATAGTACGTTAGGTTTTATACTATGTATGTACGTAAGTTTTACACGTTTACGTTAGTGCATTGTTTTCAATTGAGATATGATCCTTTGATAGGAGTCTGAATCCTCTAGGCACTTTGGATGGTTTTGATACCAAAGTATTGCTAGGATATCTCAGTACATCTTCTACTGCGTGAAGACGTCTTGTTTGCACACTATGTGAAAATGGGATTAGGAAGGTGTTGACGCTTTCTTGGGTTTTGAATCCGCAAACTTGATTAGGGTGAATATGTTTGGGTTGTGTCGTCGCTCACAGGCTGGATCTTTGGATCGCACTCATAATATCTTTCTCTGGGCTCGGTGCCGTGGTCATTCTAGGCCGCCTTTCTGTGGTATGTTTCGGAGGGGGTCCTTGTACACTTTTTCATGGATCCTCGTTTTGGTTGTTTAAAATGATGAATGCTTATTTTATTATAGTTGGCTATGTATGTAATTAGATTTTGATGAATCGCCTCATTGGTGGCTCATGGAGTCGGGTTTTGATAATAAATCATGTTTTGAATGATTTTTAAAAGAATCATGAATTGCATTTAGTATAAGATACCTACTGAGTTAGTCACTCACTCCAATAACTCATTCTTTCAGGTAAAGGCATCAGAGTTCGCCGTAGAGTGAAAAAGAGTTTTGGATTTACCCTTTTTATTTTTGAGTGTTTTGTAGAAATTCCCAGTGAGGCTTGTTCATAGTGGGTTTGTATTAACCTTTGTGCTTTTGTTTGGATTCCTATATGGATGCATAGTGTTTGTTTGGATTTATGTTATTATTTCTCGTATCATTATATGGACTTGATCCATTTTGTGTGGCCTATGGCTTTGATATTTGTTCAAATCTTCTTTTGTGAACCAAGTCTTGGGCTGGGTAATTGAGTTTTCTCTGAGAATCGAGTTATCTGATCCGACGTTTTTGTTAGGCCCGCCTTCGGGTCGTGACAATATACAAATATTATATGACATGAAAATGATAAAATGACTTGTATCAATCATAAAAGTAAATGAAATAATGACCAAGTCGATTTGGTTATTTCTAAAATTACATATAAACCCATGAAAAAAAATTATAGAAAGTCTCAGTGGAGCAACCTTATCCAATGTGTACTTTGGCCTCCACATTTATGCATCCCACATCGCGGTATCAACAAATACACACTATAGTCCCGCTCCAAAAATTGCTGTTTTTCAAAATTTGCTTCGTCATCTTTCGTTCTTTGATCTCCATCAATATTATATAAAGAGTATTTACCCAAGACAAATTGGGTTTACATCAAAATTAAAAATAAAAAATTTAAAAAATATTCTTAACCTAAATCGGCCATATAAAATTATGATTATTATTCCAATCATGCATATATCCATACATTCAACATTAATATATATATATATATATATATATATATATATATATATATATATATATTAAAAATGCGTAAGCATACTCATTATCACATATCATGATTTTCATAAAATCATATTATTAAATATATCATAATTACAACGAAACTCTGATACCAATTGTTGGTTTTTAGGTTCCCTCGCACGATAGAATTACTGATGTTCATAACAACAGTAACAAGCGTAATCTATGTATCATGAAAAATAATTTAACATGAACATAAAATGGATCATTGTTATAATATATTAATAATTATATTTATTAAAATATCATATTTTTTATCTAAAGGATTAAAAAAATAGACCTTTGTAGCTAACTTCACATGGGTACAAAGTCGAGAAGTTTTGATAATGATTTCCTCACCCTTTGAAACCTTCAAACTTCTTTGCCAATCTTTCTCACCTCGACTAAACACATGTGGGAGTGATGAACGCAATAATATCACATTCAATTTATGATAGATCGTATTCTCAACACATGGACGATCTATTTGAATTTAAAGAACGATTCTCTAAAACCAATACGGAAGATTCACGAATTTGCTCTTAAAATGGATTATATAATATCAAAGATTCCCACCACCTTATGCTGATAAGGTTGAACCTCTATTTATAGTGGAATAATTTCATAATAGTCATTATGACATTTAGAAAAAATCATTACAAAATTTAATCTTCCATTTAACTTCTCACCATATCTCAACACTTGACACAATGACATTGACTCGTATTATGTCTCTATCATTGACTACCATTAGTTCTTGATTGAATAATTAATTCATAACAATTATGAATTGTGCACTAATTATTCGATCCATGAACTAACAAACAAGAGAATCTATAGAAATGGATTTCATTGTATTAATGTTAACATTCCTAGCTATTTATTTTAATTCACTCATAATATACAAGGTGTATGAATCGTAACTCGTACAAAACTTTACCAAGTAAATCAAAGAATAAATTAAAATAAAATAGGAGTTTGTTAAATACAATGAATTAAGATCATACATATATGACCATCATTATGATAAAATTAATTTTTTTATATTCAACGAAAATTATCAAAACAATATAATTTTATCATGTCCAGTCCTATATAATCATATTATATAAAATATAATATCCCAATAACTTTTTTCCCGTATATGCGATGTAATTAAATCACGGGATGATTATATATTACATTGCGTATCAATACATGTTATATCGTGACGTGTATTTATGGGAAAAATATTATGGGATGAAAGTTAAATAGGAAAACATGATGGAAAAGCTGGATTTATGGAGATGTAGACGCATACGGATGACATAGGGATGAGAAATGTCATCCACAAGTCTTGGGACAACTAGGAATGTGATTTCGCGTCCTAACTTCACCTATGTCGTGGAGTTTCGGACGCATGCGGAAGACAACGGACGCACACGGACGACAGCGGACGCACGCGGACGCTGATGATTTCAATCTGTCCAACTCCTTGACAGTTTCGGATGCATGCAGACGCTTAATGCGGATGGCATATCACGTCCGAATGGTGAATTCGAGCGACTCTGGACAAAGGGGGATTGATGTGGACACAGTTGTTTTGAATCTGTCTGATTTCTGGACACTTTTAGACGAGTTCAGACGCTTGAATGCGGATGCCATATCGCATCTGAATGGCGGTTTCAGACAATATGGACGAGGGTGGGGACGCCATACTTCGTCTGAATTTGAAATCCTGCCTTAGAATAGTATGTTTCGGATGAATGCGGACGAGGTCAAGATGACTCCTCGCGTCCGAAACATCCCAAACCTACGAATAAATTAGGGTTTAAAATAGAGAAGTTTGTCGTTTAGCCATTTATTTTCCACTCTAGAGACACGAAGTTGCCTCCCCAAGCCTGGAGCCACTCTCCCCACATCGACCACGCCCCTACCTTGCCATTAGGTGTACGACGGTCTTGCTCTCCAGGTATGGCTTCTACATTAAGCCATCTCCTCTCCCTTTCCTTCAGCCAGTTTTCTTCCCTCCTGCGTGAGAGCCCTGCGAGAGAGAGCTTCTTGCAAGAGAGAACAATCGTGAGTGAGTGGAACCTTCCTGTAAGAAATGGTAAGTCCATGAGTTGAGTGTTTTGGTGTTGGGTGTTGGGTTGTGCGGTTTTCTCGTATGTGTTACGTGGGTGATTGTGAAGCTCTGTGAGCTGAAGGGTGAGCTTGGAGATGCTGTTCGTGGAGCTGTGGAGTGTTGTCCGTGATTTAGTTTGTCAATTAGGGTAAGGAATTGGGTGTGTCTTGGCCGTCAAAGCCCTACCCACAAGTAGTGTGCGTGAGTTTTATGTCTAGTGCCCTGTGATTTCCTTATTGTTACTCCTGTTAGTTAATTGTTAGTTGATATTATTAGTTGATAGTTCCTTGGTTGATATATTGTTGTTCCTTGTTGATAACTGCTGTTAGTTTCCTGCAAATTCCTTAGGTTATGAATGTTATTGCTTGAATGATAACTATAGTTGTAAAGAATGATGAACGAGGTCCCTATGTTATGCTGAGTAGGAACTAGCTATGAGCTATAAATTTCATTGAAGATGATTCTATTTTGTAAATTGTTGTTATTGCTTTACTTGTTGTTTCAATGAATCTATTCTGTAAATTCTTGTTATTGTTTTACTTGCTGTAATATTTGGTTAATACTGAGCATGTCTAATTAACTAAAACAACATTGATAACAATAACTCTATTCTGAATATGTAATTGATAACAATAACTCTAACATGAGTAGAATAATAATTGTAGCAATAAACATTATTGCTGAGCATGTTAATTAATTAGGATGACTATCTAGAATAATAACTAACTAAAGTAATAATCGTAGTCTTTCTTGAGCATGTAAATTGACTAAGATAACTAACTAGAATAATAATCATACTCTTTCTTAAGCATGTGAATTTAATTAGGATAACTACTCACAATTCTTTCTTGAGCATGTTTAATCAACTAATTAACTAGAGCAGCATGTTAATTACCTTACTAACTAACTAGAGTAATAAATGTAAAACAATTGTAACAACAATGTATGTTTAGAATTGTTGATGTTAACTCTTTTGCTGTTAATTTCCTGTATTTTCCTGACTGCAATTATTGACTGAAATGAAATGCTCAATGTTAGAAAAGTGATGAATGATGAATGTTTATTGCTATTAGTGCGTGAACGTGTAGTGCTATCTTACTGTTAATTGTCCTGTGATTTCCTTACTGTTGTTTCGTCATGATTTGCTATTTTAATTTCCTTAATGTTCGTTGTTAATTTCCTTATGTGTTCGCTGTAATTTCCTTATGTAACTAGTTAATCTAAGTATGATAACAAATCAAGCTATGTATGTTTAACCAACTTATCTGAGCATGCTTAACTAATTAACTAGTTAATTTAAGCATGTTAACTAATCATTCTGAGTAGGTTTAACTAACTAGAGCAGGATAATAAATTGATCTGAGTATGTTAACTAGAGTACTATATCATTAGTTAACTTACCTAATATTTGTCTGAGCATATTTCCATTATCTTCCTTGAGCTATTTGTTGTCTAGGTGTGTTTCCATTTCTAATTGTCTAAGCATGTTAGTTTAACTAATTATTAGCATCTTTACGTTACCATTTCTTTGTTTCTATACTCCGAAACAATGTACGCCATTCGTTGTTTCATTCAATATTATACTTGTTCTCTGTTATAAGCCGTTCATTTTTGTTACCTTCTTTTATGCGTCATTATTCATTATATTACAGTTTGCTTTCATTCTCATGCGCTACTCAATTTTGGTTAATTACCATTAAATGTGCTATTCAATTATTGTTATTTACCTTCTTTTATATGCGCAATTCAATTATTGTTAATGTCACATTCATGCATCATGTTATTTTGAGAATGTGTCATCATGCATCATGTTAATAGAAACCAATAGGGAGTGCCACCGGGTGGTACTTACACATGCATTGTGTGAGGAAAAACGTTAAGAAAATGAAGGAAAAGAATGAATGAAAGAAAAGAAAAGAAAAGGAGTTGGGGGGCGGATGGGTAGTGGATCTAGTCTGCAACTAGGCAAAGCCCCCTCCCTAGTTGGGAATGGGGACTTAATTACAAGTAAAAGGTTAGATCCGATCAACTATACCATTCCATATGGGTCCTCCAATCTCCAGCTCGACGTACGAGTAAAGAACCAATGAAAGAACCAACGAAAGAAATGAAATATTGGTTTGGGTGGCCTCCATTCCAAAAAACTAAAGAGAGGCATAGCATATTGCATAAATCTTTTTCCTTACTAAGCCTTTGGGCTTACAATTTACTTGTGGTATATGTACATTTACTAGAAAATGATGAACAGATCAAAAAACATGGATAAAGGATTTACACGCACAGGAACTTGTGGCTGGCCAGGCGAAGAGAAGTAAAAGATGAAGTGATTTGTAATTAACGTGTAATGTTTTATTTAGTATTTCTTCCTTAAGCGAATGATTTACAATTATGCTATGTCTTGGCAAACTCTCTATGTTTCTTGATTTCACTTCCACTGTATTTTAGTAAAAGATTTTTATAACGATTTTCATAGCGGGTAGAATAAAAAGAGTTTTAACGGTCTAGCTTTCGAAGGGCACTCTGATTATATTTTTAACAAAAGGTTTTCCATTGTTTATAAATGAAAATTTTTAAATTTAACGCAAATTTTTAAAGGAAATGAAAAGTCGGGTCGTTACATAAAACATATTTATTTTATGTCACTACATATATAGTTGGGATATGACTATACATTCTTAATGAGATCAACTATATTTATGACTATGAACTATTTGAAGATTTCATACTTCAAATATAAGTTAAGGGCTTATTTTTTGTTATTACTCTTTATATTTTATCCCACATATATACAATATATATGTTAATATAAAGTTATCATAAATAACTAAGGAATTTTCTATGAATTTTATAAAATATAATCTAAAATGTTAATATAATATTAATTAATATAAATTTATTCATATATTACAAAATTGTTCTATTACATTTGTTTGTTGGACACATTACTTTCAACACAACCTTATCGCCAACTAACTGTAGCAGACAGGTCTTTGCACAAGCTGTCACTAAAATATTTTTGACCCTTTTCACATATTGAAACAAATTGGTGAAGTGACATATAAACTGGATCTTCCTTCCTCAGCTCGCATCCACCCTGTCTTTCATGTATCATTGCCCAAGAAACACATTGGATCAACCGACATCTCGCAGCAAATCCTACAAGTGGAATACACAAAACGTCACAATTGTCATCCCCAACATCTAGTCTCGACTCAGGTTGTCAAGCGTGACAATTTTCTAGCTACGCAATGGCTAATTTGGTGGAAGGTCAGATTCTAACCGAGCTCGTTGGTCAGTTACACGATAATGTACCTGTTGCGGTGCAAGGTGGAGCACTCGTGGTTCAAGTTTGAGTAGCTGTAGTTGACGTTGGAGACCTACAGCTGCCCTTGTTACAGAAGCCGAGGTTGAAGCACAACCTCAACCTCAACCTCAGCCTAAAAAACAACCGGCAGCAAGTGTACTGCTCCGTTTCGAACCCGTTATAGTGGGTTTCCACTCCCCACTCTTCAGGATAGCAGACGTGAAGGAACACTATGAAGCTGATGTTAAAAATCATTCAATTATTGTTTCTAGAATAGTAGTGTAACGACCCGGTTTTTCTTACATTTAAAAATGTGGGAAATTTAAAACTTTTTCTTTTCTTTTATAAAACAATAGCAAAAAATATTTTTAAATAAACATCAGAGTTCTTTTATGAAAACTGAATCGTTAAAATCCCTTTTACTTTGACTCGTTACTAAAATCGTTATAAACAGTGGAAAACTTATTAACAATTCTTTTTCTCAATTTACAGTGGAAGCATAAATCATTTATTTGAAAAGACAATAAATGAATAAAATGTTACTTTACATTAACAAAATCCGTTTTCTCTTTACTTTCGTTTAGCTTGGCCAGCCACAAGTCTCGTCTGTGCAAATCCTTCATTGACTACTCCTTAATCTGTTGGTCATTTTCTCTCGTGTTTGTACCTACATTGCAAGTCATAAACTATGAGCCTAACACTCAGTAAGTGATAATACCTAATATGCTACATGCACATGTTGTGCCATTTAAAATCGTATTTTAGTTTCTCTTTCCCTTCTCTTTCTTTTTATCTTTATCTTTTCACATTTACGTACTTTCTTTCTGTTTCTATTTATGTTTCTATTTTTGTATCCATTTCGGTATCCGTGATCGTACGCATTTTCGTATCCATTCCCGTGTCTATTTCTGTATCTGTATCCGTATTTGTATCTGTATCTGTTTCCATTTATGGAAACTCGTTTCCATTTTCGTTCTCGTTGCTGTTCCCGTTTTCGTTTCGGTATCTGTGCTCATACCGTTTTTGTATCCGTTTCCATTTCTGTTCCCGTATCCATATCTGTTTCCGTTTCTCTTTTCATGTTCTTTTCTTTTCTTTTGTTCCTACGCCGGGCTTGGCCTACCGGTCCACAAGAATCTTCTTCTTTATCTTTCTTAATCATTCCTTTGTATTTTCTTTTCGTTTTCTGTTCGTTCATACTTCTTTTCGTTTTCCGTCTTTCTTTCTCAAAATCGTGCATAAAAATCATTTTCGTATTCTTTTGAAAATCGTGATGTATGATGCTTATGAATGCATACAGCTTTAACGTCTATATAAAGAAGCTAATTAAACATTTAACATAGACATGCTATAAAAACAGTAAACAAAGAAACATGTTATTTAAAACTGTAAACATTGAAACGTGCTATTAATAACTGTAAACATTGAAACGTGCTATTAAATACTGTAAACAACAAAACATGCTATTAAAACTGTAAATATTGAAACATGCTATTAAATACTACTGTAAACAACAAAACATGCATCACCTATTCTTGTGATGTAGGGCCCGAAGACCAAAGCATACATGTATCACTTACCTCTATTGCTTAAAGCGCTCAACACTTAGTCGTTATCCTTTTCTCTTCTTTTAGTACCTTCATAATTGATAACATTTATGCATCAATAATTACTAATTATTAATCTCATTTTCATAGTCCATCATCTTTAATAATTTGATAACATTAATCTTCAACATCAACTAATGAAGAATCGACATGAAGGAACTCAGCCAAAACAACATGGCAAATACCTAATAATATCCTCCTTATATCAAGACTATAACCAAACACAATTCACAATCAGCCATACAACATATCTACGGCCAATCATAAAATCTGAACCTCAACCTTTTAGTACTTTCAAACAGCCACAAAATAAATGACAGTTGCTAAACTTAGCCTTTAATAGTTATCCATATAGGTTAACAACTCATTCGTAATTTACAAATTAGTATCTATTCCATTATAAATAAGAAAGAGGTTTATTTATGTCTGACAATACCCTTTAATCCAAGGCAAGAGAGAAAGGAAACATACTTCATATCCAACATGCACAACCAACGATCCAACATAATATATCTCTTTCCAGAACACATTCCATATGAAGAATCCAATTAATCCAACACAAACCAATAAGAAGCATCTCCCTATATTTGATACTCAATATCCCAATCCATAATACCAATCTAACATGCTTGCAGAGCAATAACAAACAGAAATATAACTCCCAAAGTTCACAGTGTATAAAACTCAAAGAGTGTGTATTCAACAACAAGAGTCAATAGGGGCATTATCTTGTAAACTCCATATCAAATTACTATAACCAGAATTTGAACATTCAAACAATAGAGGAAGAAATCCAACTTACCAAGGAGCCACCAAAGAAAATGGCTCTAGTTTCCAATCACAGATCATCTGGCTCCAACAGCCTTTGCACCCACTGCCATTACGCTATTAGAGTTCCATCCCGGCTGTCCGTAGCTCATTAACAAATACAGAACATACCATCACAATCGAAGGAAAATAACACTAGAGGTCGAGGATTCAATGTACAGGAGACTTACCACTAACCATCGCTGCCCGAGAATACCCGAGAAGTCCCACACAGTCGTTCACTCAAACCCAGTACACAAAGAAATTGCCAACAGCTTCTGCACACAATCTCCCGAATTTATACCCAGAGGACTTCATTTGAAATGCATAACAAATTATCCCACGATTTCCGACAACAGCAGATTTTTCGGATCGAGCTCTCCATACCTCTACCTCTCAGCTTCCAACTAAACCGCAAGGCTAGAAATAAGAGGACCAGACCAGAAGAACTGAACCTCGAGCTGGACCACAAGTCCATCGTGAACCAATAGCCCAGCCTCCACGAAAATCCTCCCTGCCAATCGCAAATCGCCACTGCCAATCGCCCCTGCCAACGTCCAACCACCAGACCATGAAGGGGAAGGAGGAAATCGGCCGGACATACCTCGCCCGAAGCCAAAAATCGTCTCCGGCAGAAACATCGATCCCGAGCCCTAGCCCGCGAACCGCGACATCGCTCCACCTCGCCTGGATGCCACGCACCGGACTCCAACTCCGCTTCGCCGCAACAACGCTCCCGATCTCGCTCCCTCTCTTGTCTCTCCTTCTCTCCAGATCAATCTCTCTCTCTCTCTCTTTCAGCCAAAATCGCAAACCAAGACCTAATTTTCCCCCTTTCCTTCTGATTTTAAACTGGTCCATTTCCAGCCCAAACCGCCCAAAGCCAACAGAACAGGTTCTTCTCCCAATTCATTTCCTTTTAATTTATAACTAATCCCCTTTTATTTAATTTAATTTTATTTATTTCTTCAATTCTAATTAATTCTAATTCATCAATTAATCTTTCCTAAATCTCTAATTAATCTCTCTTAATTAAATTCTTCTCTTAGCAAATAACCGAGCACTCCATATTTTTGGGTGAAGCCGAACGATTCAATCTATATTTTTTTTTCCTTAAATTAATACTAATTATCACCCAATAATTTCCTCTTTAATAATTTATTTAAAATTTTCGTTTAATTAAATTATTCTCAATTCTAATTTCAATTTTCAATTTAAATTCAAATATCGCTTGGTGATAATTGACAATTACGTCTTTGGAAATACCTCGATAATTTTCTAATTAATCCAAATACCCTTAATTACTTTCAATTATTTATTAAATTTTGATATAAAAATTTGGGGTATTACAAGTAGACTTTGAGCCATTGGCTGAGTTGGAAATTGAAGAATTTTTTGAGGGGGTTGGCTTAGCCGGTTTGTGTCGATTGGGTGGAAGTTACTGTGAGCGGATTGTCAAACTGTTTTATGCAAATTTGGAACTATCCACCCAACCATTAGAGGTCTGGATTTACATGTTTGGACGGGAGTTGAGGCTGACTCCCAACGATATTAACGTGCTGCTTGGATGTTTGATGGAGGGACCAAGCGATCACTTTTACCACGTGTCTCAGGAGCCACCATTCATTAGATGGGGAAAAGGTCTGGCAGTGCTTCAAAAACTGCACCGTGATCCTGAGATTAGAGCCTACAAGAAGCTAAAGTTCAATGACTTGAATTCCATAGACCGAGTGATCCACACTATCAATACACATACCATTTTGCCTCAGGATGGACATCAAAACCATGTTAGCTGCGTGAATCTCTATTTGCTCGAGAAGGTGTTCAATAGGAAAAAAATGGACATCGGCTTTGTTATTTTGAGTCACATGTACAAGGTGCTCAACAACTCGATCTTGAGTCTACCATTCAATTGGCTAATTCAAAGGATTGAATTATGGGGTTCGATCTCGGAGGAGGAGCCGAGAATCGAAGAGAAGGCCACGGACGTCCACAACAAATTGAAAGTGGACTAAATGAAGCTCAACAAAGTTAAAGGGGTATGGGTATGCAAGACTCCATCCAAGCTCGCCCCAAAGAAGCGAGCTATAGTGTCCCAATTGCTAGCGTCCCCTCCCCTCCCCCCTTAGTTGTACGCCCTCCACCCCCCTTAATGGCTCAGCCTCCACTCCCCTCAGTGGCTCAGCCTCCACTCCCCTTGGAGGAACAGCCTCCAGCATTGCCTTTGCAGCACAGGGAGGATGATGCTCCACAGCCGATGACTCCGCCCCCTCTTCAGTCATCTCATTTTACATCAATGCCTAAGGAGATTTCCTGTTGGATGCGCAGGATGGAGGAGCTCAATTAAGTGGCTCTAAATAAAATACAAATGATAGAGGAGCACCTTCAAATGGGGTTGCTCCACATTAAAAAAATGGAGGAGTAACATCAAATGGAGTTGCTCCAAATGCATAAAATATAGAAGCGAGCAGATAAGTGGTATCATGAGATGTTGGCAGCATTATAGAAAATGGGGCAGCGAGCAGCCCCTCCAACATCCTCTCGAGCATCCCCTCTAGCAGCCTCTCCATCGTCCTCTTTAGCAATGGAAGGCACAGGCCACTTGTAAGTCATTTACTTTTTACACAAAGTCCATTATTTACTTTATTTGTATGCGACGTAATAACGTGTCTAAAATTTGTAGCACCATTGCCCTCATAGGCGAATCTGCTCCTCCTATCGTACTTGCCAAGGTGTAGGAGACAGATGCGTTATGTGGATCAGAGCCTCCGCCACTAAAAACTGTGCACGTGGTACATCTTCGATTTATGTGTGTCTGCACTTATTCATGCCTTATTAGTTTGACGATCTCTTGCCAATATTTTTTGCAGCCAGGTGAACTGATGGATCTTTTTAAGAAGTATGTTGCTGGAAATATTCGGAAGAACCTAGAGACGTGGATAATTCTTTCAGAAAATCTGCTCAATGATAAGTACACTTCACTGAGATCATCTTCCCACAACAAGTTGGGACGGTAAACATGGTGAGAATTATGTTCTATTATATTAAGTAGTTCAGAAGAGGTTATCTTAGTACTCATCCATGCGTTGCGTTCTTTGTATGCAGTGCTATGCGGTGAACGAAGAAGAATACTTCCAAGTTCAAATGGAAAAATCATTAATGACATTAGGGTGGATTCACATAAGTAAACATCTCGTTTTTTCGATTTTTCATTCATCTTGTAATAGTTCTAATGCAGGGTTTACATTTCAATCACACCCAAAGCAGACGTGTTTGATGTCGTCCGTTGACCTACACACTCACTTCCCTTACCAAAAATTACTACCTGAAGCAATTTCAATCGCCATAGTGCCAACTGAAAAAGAGTGGTATATCTTTTCCCTTATGTAGATTCATATTGCTTTCCACTTATGTACTGATTGTTCCCTTAGCATTTCAGCCCGCATGACATCTTTTGGTGTACGAGTGAGGTGTTGGAGGTGATTCGACATTGCAAGAAGAAGGAGGACTTCCATCATTACGATGATGTACCCATGAAGGGTCTCTTGTTCGCCAAATCTTCCAACGTATACGTGGACCGACAATTGTATTTTGAGATCACGGATTTGCGAAAGTAACCTAGCAAGAAGGCGGCTTAGGGTATTTGAGATGTGTAGGGATACAAATTAAGATACTCATTTTGTTGTACATAATAAAAAATTATGTTGATGTTTATGTTTTACGTCATTTACTTAGATAATATCTGTTTGGAAAATATTTGGCTTGAATAATATATGGTTTTTGATAATGTCACAAGAGAGATAGACTAAAAACAAGAGAAACTCTTGCAAAATTTTCAATTTTTTGAAAATAAAATTGACTCAAACCATTTCATTCATCATCAACAAACAACTAACATGTTCATTGCAATAATTTAAGCAACCTGCGCATAACATCGATCTGTAGTGCATCATTTATCAATGCGCTGCGGATTGTAGGCAATCTGCAGCAGATTGTCAGCAATCCGACGAGAATCGATAATGATCCCCCATGGATCATCATGCATACTCTACCTTGTATAAATTCCTGCTACAGTCCTCGCAATTTTCTCAATGATTTTGTTAGCGATCAGCAAACTCGAAATTTCTAAGAGCTGAATTGTACTACATTTTGGTGAAGTTGAAGCATGTTTTGAACACAAAATGGTGTCTTGGAGTGTCAAGGAATATGTTATTAACCACCAAGTTGAAGTGAGGCCCACGTCGATAGTTTTGGTAAATGAGGTACGTGCAATTGGAGACGAAGCTGCTATAGTATTGCATTCCGTCTCTGCTACTCTAGACGAGGAGGAGCTTTGTTCATTATGCGAATCCAGTAGTGACGAAGACATGGACATGGCCGAGAGTAGGCCTAGATGCCTACCACAAGTAGAATGCACGTTTGCTGGTATAGGTCTTGGCAAGAAGTATAGTTCACTGAATAAAATTAGAGAAGAAATTGTCAATCATGCATTGAAGAATGGGTACGGGATAAAATTCACTTACAATGATGCTCATTCGTTGAGGGTTGCTTGCCAGGAAGGATGCACATGGTGGACGTATGAATAAAAAATGCAAGGTGAAAGGACGTTTCAAATAAAGTGTTATAACGACATTCACACTTGCTAGAGAAAGATGGAAAGCCGTCATGCCTCTGCCAAATGGGTGGCAGCACATTACTTGGACAGATTTAAAAGTCAGGCTGACTGTGACCTTTCTTCCATAATTCAGACAGTCATGAAGGACTTTAACGTCAACATCACACACAGCCTTGCTAAAAGGGCAAGAAATGCGCCCAAAAAATTAACGAAGGGGATGACAATGAGCAATACAAGCTCATATGTG
>CM039477.1:17923622-18129172 GCA_022433065.1 Begonia loranthoides | reverse complement strand
TTCTTGTAATTGTGTAGGACATAAGTAATTTATTTGTCCTTTAAAATCGAATGTTAATTCTAAATCTATGTTGCAATCTAAATTTGTGTGGATTCCTAAAGGAACCAAACCTTTAACCAATGGACCCAAAATGGTTTGGGTACCAAAGAAATCGAATTGATTTGTTTTGTAGGTTGGAGATTCTCCCAATGAACTTAAAGAGCATGGATACTTGAAAATCTAAAATGAAAAGGGGAGAAGCTTCAAAGAATGCCTCCAATGATTGAAAAATGGAATTAAACATCTTCGACGTACACAATTTCTTTGGTATGATTAGATATATATGAGGATTTTGAGTTGGATTAATATTTAGACTTTGATTAGTTGAAATTCATTTTTGGATTCATTATTATAGATTTTGTTTTTAGAATTGAATTGTGTTAATTTGTCTTTAACTCTTGATTTGGCTTAACTTTGTATACATAGGTTGAAGTTTGCTTTATTCTTTCTATCCATATTTTTATGATTTGTACTCCAACAATTGAACTTCTTAGTTGAATATATTGAATTACTTGAATTGTTGGATGCTAATTGGGATGTTTAGTTGAATTACATTGCTTAGCCATTTTTGAGATTATTTTGGATTTCCTTCTTAGATTGATTTTGCTATGGATAGAAAGGGGAGACATAAAATGCATAGACAATTGTTTTGTTCTTTCAATTTTTTAATACCTCCTTTGGATTAAATTCGTATATGGTTAAAAGGAGGAGAAAATAGAATTGTTTTTAGATCATTAACTTTGTTTTAAAATATTAATTTTAATTATAGTCTTCGATAGATTTTGCTTCCACTAGGCTAGACTTTGATGAGTCTCCCTTGTTTTAAATTGATTAATGAAATAGGGGGAGAAAATAGAATTGTTGAGAATTTCTTATTGTTTTGTTTGATAACTTTAATTCCCCAAATGATTTTGTCTTTTGAATGGGGGAAGAAAATTTGTAGTTGATTTTAAATTTGATATCAGTCTTTATCATTGATTTGAAATGTCTAAATTGGTATCAATAATAACTTTTATTTTGAAATCTTTAAATTGATTATTACTATTGATCTTAAACTTTTACAATTGGTATTTATCATGGATTTCCATCCCCAATGTTTTAATTATGTGTAATGATTTAGGGGGAGAGAAATGTTTTTAACTTTTATATCCTTGAAAGATAGATTATATCAATTAATATTTTTTTATATTGGTTTTTAATACCACAATTGGTTAAATTTCTACAAATTTGTATTATTGGACTTATTTTTTTTTCAATTGGTATCATTTATAAAATTATTTTTGTTTTGGTATCAATGAAATCATTTTTCTCTACAATTAGTATAATTTCATAAGGATTTTTATTTGGTATCATATTTATTTTCCCCAACTATTTGATT
The DNA here is from genome assembly GCA_022433065.1 of Begonia loranthoides. Lineage (NCBI taxonomy): Eukaryota > Viridiplantae > Streptophyta > Magnoliopsida > Cucurbitales > Begoniaceae > Begonia > Begonia loranthoides. The sequence goes on along the minus strand of CM039477.1, from coordinate 18,127,755 downwards.
TTGTGCATAATGATAGGGGAGAAAATTTATTTTCAAATTTTGAATTCATCCATGGATTTTATTTTGACAATTGGTATAATATTTGATGTAGTAAATGGATAGTTCTCTTAATTTTTGAATTCCCTCTCATATGCTAGTTGATAAATTTATAAGGGAAGAAATTTATTAAGTTGATTTATAATTCTCTAAGGGGGAGAGATATTTGAATTGTTTTTTATTCTAATCTTTGGTATCTCTCTTAAAAGTTCAGCTTACAATTGGTATTATTTTTAAAGAGATAATTGGTTTATCATTTGTTTTTTATTGTCAATTGATATTTGTTTCATACATTTGGTATCTATTTCTTGAATCTCATTTTTCTTTGGTATCTCTCATAGATTTTTGCTTTAGGTTTCATTTTGAATTTACAAGTGATATCATTCTTGCCAAAATTGATTTGATTTTAACTTTGGAGTTTCATTTGGTATAAATCTTTGCTTCAAATTGTGAATCATTGATTGGTATCCTTAGTTAACTTCTTAATTCTTCAAATGGTATCACTCATAGAATTTGAAAATTAGTTTATCATTTTTATCTTAAATTGATATCTATTACTTGGACTTAAATGCATATAACCCTCTAATAAATTTTGTATGCTTAATGACAAAGAGGGAGAATACTTTTGTTAGAATAGAATTGTAATTGTGGTTATTTACAATTCATATCTTATTTTAACCACATGAAATTTGTATTGAATGTTTTTATTGTGATTTCTTTATTTGGTATCTCTATTTATAACCACAACTTAGATTTGAATGTTAATGCTTAATTCTCTCAATGGTTTACTTCTTGGATAGATTCTTTGATTAAGGGGGATAATTTTTTTTCTGAAGAATTATTTGTTGAAACTATTGTTGAGATTGTTTCTGAATTCTAATGCAAATTCCCTTATTATACTCATGTTGATAGTGCTTAAGGGGAAGAATTTCTTCTTAGATGAATATTTGGATGATTTTAATTTGATAAAATCCTTGTTTGTTTTTAGACTCCCCTCCCCTCGGAATTCTTCTTAGATGAATATTTGGACGAGATGTGTCGTCCGCAAGTGCATTGCACGTCACCCTTAGCCTTGGGACGACTCAGGATGTGATTTCGCGTCCTGACTTCACCTGCATTGTGGAGTTGCGGATGCGTTTGGACGAATGTGGACGCGGATGGTTGCGTCTGAATTGGATCTCTCCAAATCCTGCACACCTTCGAATGCATGCGGTCGAGTGTGGATGTGGATTAGCCGCGTATGATTTGCATCTGGCCAAATTGCGGATAGATTCGGACCCCTGCAGACACTTCATGCGGACGCCAAAATGCATCCGAATGCGAGTTTCAGACGGTACGGATAGGAAGAGGACGCCAGTTCTCGTTCGGGGGAGCAATTTTGCCTTAGGAGTTTTGCACATGCGGACGAATGCAGACGAGACCAGTGCGTCCACACTCGTCCGAAATAGCCCAGACCTACGAATAACCTAGGGTTAAAATGATGAAAACTTGTCGTTTAGCCATTAATTGGAGACATGAGGCAACTCTCCCCCACCTTCCGCATAGGCGCCGACCTCCCCCAGCCCAGGCCACCTCCTTTCTACCCCTTAGGCGTCCAGTTTGTCCCCTCCAGGTAACTTAAGCCATTTCTCCCTTGGCTTTTCTTTCATTTTCGGTTCAGTCTTCATTTCTTGAGTGAGAAGTTCTAGAGAGTGAGAGAGAGACCTGCGTGAGAGGGATATCTGAGTGAGCTTCTAAGTGAGAGAAATTGTGTGCTAAGTATGAACGTGAGCGAAGTGAGGTGTGAGACAGTGAGTGAGCTGCTGTGGAGTTGGGAGCTGAGCGTGGAGTTGTCGTCCGTGAGCTGAGTGGTGAGCTGTGGAGTGTTGTCCCTGAGTGAGTTTAGTTCATCAAATTAGGTAAGGAATTGGGTACGTCTTGGCCAGTGGAGGCCCTACCCTCAAGTAGAGTGCGTGAGTAGTGTTGATTTTCCTTGGATGAATTTTTGTTGTGAATTCCTTCGTTGACTTCCTTGCTGTTAAATATGCCCTTTGATTGATAGTGTAGATTGTTATCACTCTATAGGTTTTATTAGTTATGTGATATTCCTTGTTTGCCTTGCAATTGAATGCTTTACTTTGTTGATGTTTTGTAGATATTTCCTTTACTGTAAATGTTTTACTTAAAGGAAACCAATGCCATAAATGCTTAGATAGTGAATGATGAATGATATGATAAGTACAAACGAACTATTAATTTCCTAGATGATGATTTTGCCCTGTTATTTCATTTTCTTACTTGCTGTAGTCATTACTTGCTGTAGTGATAGAATAATAATTGAATCTAAGCATGTTTAGTGATAGTGATAACTAAAAATACTTATACTCTTAATTCTAGCATGGTGTATTAACTGTGATAATTAATCTGAGCATGTTTAATTAACTTGATTATTTCTTGATGCATGTCAATTAATTAGAGCAATTAACTAACTAGAGTAATTAGCTAGGCCTGAGCATGATAAATTACTAGGATAACAAGTGATCAACTAGTTAGCATGTTTATGATATTTAGTAGCATATTAATTAACTAGGTTGTTTGGTTAATCAACTTCACTATAAATCAATCCGAACATGTTTACAATTAATCTTTCGAACATGTTTACAATTAATCTTCACGCGTATTAGTTAACTATTACTTATTTAATCTTCAAGCATGTTAATTAACTATTAATCTTCATGCATGTTAGTTAACTATTAGAATTTTTTGATATTAACTCATCTGTTGTTATTTTCATGCAATTCTCTTAATTTCCTTTATTGCAAACGCTTTACTTTGATAAAAATTTGCTAGAGACCAATGTTGTGATGAATGTTTAATGGTTGAATGGAATGAACACTTAGTGCGTGAATGATGATAGCTTCCTTATTAATGGTTTCGTTTTGTACTTTTATTTTCTTAACTGTTGTAGTGGTAATTTCCTTACATGTTAGTGATAATATTATCTTGTTGTTGTTAGTTTAGGACCCTCCATGCTAATTAGAATTCAACACATGTCAATAACCTAAATCTGAGCATGTTAATTTACTAGGATAACTAAGAACAGTAATTATAATCTATCTTGGGCATATAAATTATTTAGTATAACTACCTAGAATAACAATGGTAATCATTTCTGGGTATGTTAAGTAACTAGGATAATAATTGTAATCCTTCTTGAGCATGTAAATTAATTAGGATAACTAACTAGAATGATAATTGTAATTCTATTTAAGCATGTTAAATTGAGCATGTAAATCGGCTAGGGAATTAACTAGGATAACTGCCAATTGTATGTTCGATTTCTAGTTTGTTTATTGTTGTGTTCTATAGTTCAAGTATGCTATCATTCATTGTATGTTGTTCCGATACGTGCGTTTAGTTCTGTGTCCCTTTCTTGGGTTGCTATTCAATTTCCTCAATGTTCATTGTTTGATCTCATTATGTGCTTCATTGTTTCCAATTCAATATTATAATTGTTCTCTATGGTGCGCTTTCAATTATTGTTATTCATCCTATGTGCAATTTCAATTACAGCTTGCTTTTATTGTTACGTTATGTTATAATGCATCATGCATCATGTTAGGATGAGAATATATGGTCATGTATCATGTTAATAGAAATCAATAGGGAGTACCGCCTAGGGTGGCACTCACACATGCATATGCGAGAAAAAATGTTAAAAAAAGAAAAAGGAGAAAAAGAAGAAAAGGGAGTTGGAGAATGGTAGGGTAAGTACAGATCAGCCAAGTAGACAGGATTAAAAGAACATTACCTTTTCCTTGTCCGGACTGCGAGACTGTCTACTTTAGGTGGTTGAAGCCAACAAAGATCTACCCTATCGCCATGAAATTCTCCAATCTCTAGCTCGATGTACGAGTAACGAATGAATGAACGAACGTAAAGTAAAGAACGAATGAATGATGTAATGAAAGGATTGGCTTGGGTGGCCCCCATTCCAAAAAGGACTAAAGAGAGGCATATCATGTTGCATTAAACCCTTTTCCTTACTAGGCCATTAGGCTCACGTATTACTTGTGGTGTAGGTACAAACGACGAACAGATAATAATCCAGGGATGAGGGATTTGCACGCGCGAGACTCAGGGCTGGCTAGGCAAAGAGAGTAAAAGAGTAAACGGTTGTAATTCATTTGTATTTAACTGTTCAGTTTTCATTTCTTAAACGCATTAATTGCTTTGTTTAGCCTTTCTTCCTTAAACGATTTATCTACGCTTCCACTATGTTTTAAATAAATTATTTTCATAACGCTTCCGTAATGTTTTAACTAAAAATGGTTGTTCACGGTCCAGTTTGGCACTTTGATATCGTTTTAAAAAGAGATTTCAATGGTTTTATAAAAGTTTTAAATTTCACGCATTTTAAAGGATTACAAAAAATTGGGTCGTTACATGTAATCCTTTTTGGTCGTGTGCTTTGATCGTGCCCCTGTTAGCTTAATATATCAAACGCCCTTTTCCTCTAACAAATTGAAGCTAAAAATATGGTCCTATGCCGAGGAGATTCGAAGGTCTAATCCAAAAAGTTTGATGCGTGTTCACCTAGAGATGAGTGCATTTAAAAAAATGTACATGTGCTTGGCTGCATGTAAGATGGGGTTGTTGAACTGTGATAGACCAGTTATTTGTTTGGATAGTTGCCACTTGAAGGGAGCGACTCCAAGTCAACTGCTCACGGCTGTCAGTATCGACAGGAACGATGGAATGTATCCGATTGTTGTAGCAGTGGTTGAAAGAGAAATAGGGATTCTTGGAATTGGTTTCTGGAGTTGTTGCTCGACGATCTAAACACCTCGTCTGGCAATGAGTGGACAATCATTTCTGATCGACAAAAGGTACGGTTGATTGCTTTTGCCATCTATATTTATGATATGCGTTGTGTACCAATATTTGACTCATACTGTTATTTTTTGTAGAGGCTAGTGCTAGCTATCAGAGAGATCGCTAGGCAAGCGGATCATCATTTTTGCATCTGACACTTATATGCAAATTATCAAAAATGATTTAAAGAGAGGTTGTTTAAGGATGCAATGTGGGCCGCTTCTAGAGCCACAGCAGAGAGGCGCTTGTAGAGAGAGATGGCAAAACTATTTTTTGCTTGACCCGACAACTCACAACTATCTACGAGGAATAGATGCGAGATGTTGAGCCAAACATGCCTTTTGCTCCATCCCAAAATGTGATATAAGCCTCAACAGCCTGAGCGGGTCCTTCAACGCCTGCATCCTACCAGCCCGAGACAAACCGATTCTTAGTATATTCGATATCATACGAAAGGGCATTAGGGGAAGGATCGTTAAAAAAATGAAGAGATGGCGCGGTCGACGGACCTTTTGTGTCCGCATGTCAAAAATTGGTTTGCCTGACTACAACTTGCAAGTCACAATTGGAGTCCCCAGTTATCAGGTGCTGTCCAATTTGAGGTCAGCAACAGTAATGAATAGTACCATGTTGATTTTGATAGGCATACTTGTAACTATTAACGCTGGGAGTTGACTAGCATCACGTGAGTTACTAAGAACTCTGTGCATGAGTGCTACCACTAGAAAACATACATCGTGATGTACTCCCACTTTGTCTGCCCCGTCAGTAAGCAAATAATGTGGCCTCCAGTGACGCATCTTAATCCAACTATGCCACCCTCATTTAAGAGACGTCATAGAAGGCCGCAAAAATGAAGAATATAGGATGTCGACGAGGCTCCAAGTCGGATAGTGTTGCCCATGAGACATCTGAACATAATGTGTGGCCGGTGTGGGGCACAATTCTCGCACATGTGAAGGCCCAGAGTCTAGTGCATGTGGTGGCCGCTGGTCTAGAGGGAAAGGGGTAAAAGACGGCAGATGAAGGTCGGAGGGCACATTTATGGATTTTAGAGTCCCCAAGACACCCCTCGAGATAGTTCCCAACATACTCCCTGAGACAGTTCTCGAGACAGTTCCCTTGATAGTTTCCGATATAGTTCTCGAGATGCAGGTGAGCACATTATTGCGTTTACGTTTCATGTGGTGCGTTTTAAACTATGCTAATTTCATTTGTAATGTGTTATGCAGAAGTATGATGCGCAAGGTCCACAAACAGAAACAAACACGAATGTGGACCTTAACCTTCCTTGATTAGAGAAGACAACGTACAATCAAAGTGACAATTAATTATGCGTCAAAACCAGATATCCATCATCTACAATAGTTTATTCAAGGTAGCCTATTGTAGATGATGGATATTTGATTTTGACATATAGTTAATTGTCACTTTGATTATGCATTGTTTTATTTGATTAAGGAAGATTAAGATCCACATTCGTGTTTGTTTCTGTTTGTTGTCTTCAACAATAATTATAAAGTAGAGGCGTCCCGAAAAGACGGGAAAACGAAGAATACGGGGTGGATATTTTGGTTTGTGTATGTAATGTACATATGCACAATATGGTTGTAACTGAATTGTAATTGATGATGAAATTTTGAATATGTAAACAAAATTTTGAATCTGTAGTCCATTTTGAATCTGTGAACGAAATTTTGAATCTGTACTTTTTGATTGACCCCGTTGACGTTCCGACGTGGAAAGTTGATTTTCTGCTGAGGGATGTTGTCATTCTGCCGCGAAACGTCATACATTCCACAACGGACCAAGGTGTTTCCATGGCAGAACATCAACTTTTCGTAGCGGCGGCGGATAGATAGAATTTCCCTGCCTTGTATATTTCAGTGTTATGCACAGGTTGCTTAAATTGTTGCAATGAACATGTTAGTTATTTGTTGATGATGTATGAAATGGTTTGACTCAATTTTTTTTTCAAAAAATTGAAAATTTTGCATTAGTTTCCCTTGTTTTTAGTCTATCCCCTCTGTGACATTATCAAAAACCATATATTATCCAAGTCAGATATTTTCCAAATAGATATTATCAAAGTAAACAAAATAAGACATAAACATCAAATTAATTTTTTACAACCATATCGTGCATATGTGCATTACAGACTCAATTTATCAATTTAATTACAACCATATTGTGCATATGTTCATTACAAAAGCAAACCAAATTATCAATTCCGTTACAAGTATATAATGTACATGTGCACTAAGAGTTGGTGTGATCTAACCACATCAAGCATTTGTATTATTTCCTGAGGAACATCTAACTGTTTGCCTCGAATAAACTGTTGTAGATGATGTATATCTGGTTTCGATGCACAGTTCATCTATTGATCCTTGCATATTTCTCACTCAATCTCATTATTTGATGTTCCTTGCATATAGGTGTCAGATGTAAAACCGATGCTCTGCTTGCCACTCATTTTGCAGAGGCATGGTTCCATCTTCCTCGAGCAAGTGTGAATGTCGTTATAAGACTTTATTTGAAACGCCATTTCACCTTGCATTTTTTAGGCATGCATCTGCCACGTGCATCCTTCCTAGCAGACAGCCCTCAACCAATGTATGCAAACGTTTTCTTGTGCCTGTGCCCTAGTATATAAGACTCGACGATGCAGTCTGGCGAGTTGACTGTGAACCATGATATCCTCGGCGACACTTGATACAATGTTGGAGTAGAGTTCAACGGCGATGTTCTGAGGATTAAGTACTATGGTTTTCCTGTCGAGCAAGACAAAATTTTCAATGTTCGTAAATTTGGGAGCTATAAAGAGGTGAAAGAGTTGGAGGCTAGGTTTCGGCCATTGTCGGTACACTTACAGGACTCCGAGTACTCGGAGTTACTTTCTACTACGAACGCATTCCTGTAATTGTACCGACAATGACCGAAACCTAGCTTCCAACACTTTCACCTCTTTCCAGCTCCCAAATTTACGAACATCGAAACTTCATCTCGCTCAACAGGAAAACCGTAGAACTTAACCCTCGCAACATCGCTGTTGAGCTCTACTCTAATATTTTGCCAAGCGTGACCGAGTATTTCATAGTTCACAGTGAACTCGTCAGAGCGCATAGTTAAGTCTTATATACTAGGGCATAGGAGCACAGAACAACGCACGATGATCAACGACAAAACATCAATATAATAACGTTATTTTTAAAAATAACAATCTGCGGTAGAACAGTAGACGATCTGTTGCGGACCGAAGTCAATACGTTTAACGGTAAACATGACAGCGATATTTCTAGAGACCTTTTTTCATAGTTTAGTGATTACTTTATTAACAAAAATAATTTAATGATTAACTTATTATTGATCACAAAAAATAATAGTTAATTTGTCATCTACGTTTTTTTTTTTGCTTCTGTAGTTTGAATTCAGAAATGTGTACGAGGTAGAAAGTATAGGTGTGCATGGTCCGGTCCGGTTCAGTTTCGATGTAAAATCGGACCGAACTGGTTGGTTTTGGTTTTCGTTTTACAAAATCGAAACCAGCTAAGAAAACCGGAACCGAACTGGAACCGAACAGAAATTTCGATTCCGGTTCCGGTCTGGTTCCGGTTCCGGTTCCGGTTCTGGTTCTGGTTCGGTTCTGGTTTTCCCTCTTTTATTTTATTATTATTATTTTTTAAAATAATAGTGAGGTGGTCTCTGGTGTCTTACTGTCTTTCGATCTCTTGTTTAATAGGCTATGAAAGATTTCGGGGCATTCAAGTCCTGATGGAGATGAGATTAGACTCCTCGAGATTAGGGACAGCTCCTTTCACCATTCAATCTCTCTATCGTTTGAACTAATTTCAATTTCAGTCCAATTTTCATGTTCGCCCAAGTTACATTACAAACCAAATTTAATGAAACAAATCTTTAATATTAAAATATAATAAGGAATATCCTTCATCTGACTCTTGGTAAATAAATTGGCGCAACAAACATAAGTTGTAAAAACCGCAAAATGTATAACATGTGTGTGAACTTCAAAAACTAACGAAATACTGAACTGATGATACAAACAATTTTAAAACTAAGAGGCTCACCTAGAATTTGATTTTCCCTTCGCTTATAAGCAAGAAGAAACATCTTTAAGTGCAAAAAGTGAAGCATTTCACAAATGTTTGGAAAATGATAATAAGGATGTCTGCATATTGGACAGCTAGATTCACAATAACCATTCCTGCACTTATGCACCTCTAGTGTCTTCAGATTTTGGATTATAAATATAAACAAAAAAAAATTCTGACTAATTCACTTTATCATCTTCATTAATTGGTATAATCTCTTAAGAATGTAAATTCAAAACAAATATATAAAAATGGTAATTAATAAAATAAATATAAAGAAAACACTCTATTAATATAAAACATACCTTGTTCAATATTATCCACACCATCATTAAAGTTGATTGATTGATGTTTCGATGATAGAATCCAGCTTTAAGTGCAAATAAGAGCCTCGACAGTCTTTGGGGACAAAGAACTGTGAAATGAATCAAGTACTCGCCCTCCACTACTAAAAGCTGATTCCAATGCAACAGTTGAAATAAGAATAACCAATACATCTCTTGCCCATTTGCTTAAAATTGGAAATTTCAACGAATTCAATTTTCACCATATTAGAATATCTTGCTTGTTTGAAAATTTTTCCAACCCCTCATATAAATATTGATCAACTTCTGTCTTAGTATTTGAAACATCGTGCTCTTCGTGATAGCTATAGAATGTCTCATACATCTTACTGTAGGTCGAACTGCTCTTTTGTCTAAACATTGTAGAAGTTGTTGCAACAATTGTAGTATTACAATTTTCTTTGAATTTTCAAACCCCGAATCACCTCTGTACTCGAGATATAATCTTTCAATCACAAATTGTATTTGACTGATCAAATCATTTGCCTTATCATTATCAACTACTGCAGTAAGACAATGTTTCAAAAATTTTGTTTTACATCTCAGATCTAATACAACTGCCACATACATCAAAAAATTTATTTTATCGCAGCTTCCCCAAGATTTATCAAATTTTTCTTGCATTCCAATAGTCATTTTCCTTATTAATGGATTATCACACTCAGTGTACTCTTGGATAACAACTTTTAAATTACATACTTCACTAAAATAAATATTTGTAGTAACATGCAAGGAGCCTAATACATTTACAGTCGTATCATAAAAAATCTTCAAAATCTTGATAAGTTCCCGAATATTACTCCAATCTTCTGTCGTGGGAGGTCTTTCTCCACCCAAATCAACAATATATTGAATATCAGTTTCCTTTAACTTCTCAAAAGCTTTCAAATTTTTTGGCACTTTCTAACATCAAATATGTGGAATTCCATCTGGTAGGCACATCAAGAGAAACACTACTTTTGCACATAATCTTAACATTTTCAACACATTTTTTAAAAGTTTACAGTCTTGCAGGCGAAGATCTAACGTACTTTATAGCTTGACGTACTCTTGTGATAGATTTGTGATGGTCTTTTAAACCATTACATACAATCAAATTCAATATATGTGCAAAACATCGCATATGCATGTATTCCCCATTCAAAACTAATCCATTCCAATTTCGAATACTTTTAATCAAATATGAAATTGCCACATCATTCAAAGAAGCGTTATCAACTGTGATTGTCAAAACATTTTCAATTCTCCATTCAAATAAACATCTTTGTACTTCTGTACCAATCGTTGCACCTTTATGATTTGCAATCAAACAAAAATTAATAATCTTCTTATGCAAGGTCCAATCACTATCAACATAATGCGCAATTAAAACCATATAATTCAAATTTTGAATTGAAGTCCATGTATTGGTAGTCAAGCATACTCGTTGAGATGTGTTTCTAAAGTATTCTTTCAACTTTGTTTTTTCTTTCTCATGCAGGCTAACAATATCACGCGCAATCGTAGTTCTAGAGGGTACAACAAATTTAGGTTCTAAATAATGGGAATAAGCTCTAAAACCCTCTCATTCAACAAACTTGAAAGACAATTCATCAATAACAATCATTTTTTACACTAGTTCTCGGCAAGTTGCAACACTAAAACTTGAAAGATTGGAAGTGGATCCATTTATACTTTGGAAGCTTAAAGTCTTCTGCTTCACATCTACACTTGCCAACATTTTTCAACAACAACTAATATGTTTTTTCAAGCTTGAATTACCATTCTTCGTTGGATGACATGCATATGTCTATGAACAATGATTACATTTTGCTCTAGGGTTATTAGCGGTGTTTTCTATCATAGTAAAATGATTCCAAACTTCTGATTTTTTCCTCTTCGTTTGACCAGTAATAGGGTTAATAAAATGATTCTCTATATTTTCATTAACGCTTTCCATTATCTACAGTTTCAATAATTTGAACTATTTCAGAATTTATTTTAGCTAAATGAAAAATAATCCATTCAGAGTTCAAACATAAACAAAAGCAAATAAAACTAAAACTAGTCACAATGGAGACAGAAACACAACAACAACCAGGCTTATAGCAAGACCATGTCAAACACGATATAAAAACTACAGAGGTATAATAACTACATAGGGCAAACAAATCTAAGTGGAATAACAAGTTTAGGCAGTTCCTTGTCTCGTATAAATCTAGCGGAACCTAATTAGAATTTAGAAGATTCTTAAGTAAATCTAGCAGAAACACAACAACAACAAGCAGCTCTGAGCAAGACCATGTAGAACCTAATTGGACAATTCATCAGCATAAAACCCACTATCTGAAAAACATTAACAGAGGCATCAAAACTACAACCATTAGCAATATCATTAGCAACCTAAACAACTGAGGAAAGCAACCTAAACAACCATTAACAGAGCAATACTATTAATAGAGCAATACCATTAACAACATAAACAATCGAAATCATCAGAAAAAATCATTAATCAAGACCTATAACCAAAAAAATCATCAGGAAAACATGCATAGAAACCATGAGTAATAACCATATCATTGAAACAAGATCTCTAGGTTTCGGTAGTTCATTAATAGCACAATCACAGCAATTAGAATCAGAATTAGTTAAGGATTCACCAATACCAAGCAGTCTACAATGGAGCCGAAGCTGGAGGGCTGAAGACAATTGGTCACTGGTCTACAGGCGACTTGCGAGCAACAATCGACTAGTCTGTGAAGCCTGTCTACTGCAAACTCCACTCGGGCCGAAGATGAAGACGAACAACTACTACGAACTCGCGACGAACTGCGACGACGATGAAGATCGGATCGGGAGCTGGGAGTCGGGGCTTGGGAGTCGGGAGGAAGACAACGCTGGAATCCTGGAACGAAGACGCTGAGTAGATTGAAGATGAACCTGAACCCTAAATCTATTTGCTAATTAATTGGCTTCAGTTCGGTGCCGGTTCCTCGGGTTTGAGAAACAGGAACCGCAAATTGGATCGGGCAAATCGATTTTTGATAAGAAAAACTGAATTTCGATTATTATTTGTGCAAAACCAAACCGAACTGACCTAAAATGACCAGTTCAAATCCGGTTCTTCGGTCCGATTCGATTTTGCACATCCCTAGTAGAAAGTGAATTATAGCGAGGGTAGCCACAATGTGAGCGAGAGACAAAAACTAATAATTTTTTAACTCCAGCCACTTATACACGGCCCATCATTTAAAATAATTTCCAACAATCAACTAATAATCAAACTAAAAAAGTCCGATTATTTAACTATCACTAAACATAGAGTGAAACTCCTTCCATCCTGCCTGCGAGACAGAATTCTTTCTTTATCCTTCTTACGTAAAAAATTTAAGTTTTTGGCTTCAACTATTCACATCTTTCAGCAAAAACAGAAGAAAAAAAAAAAGCACAAATTCATTCCATACATTCTCAAAAATAATACAATGTAATTTTTTAAACTCACCTGTTCAATTGAGCAAGAGTGATACGAAGACAATAAACCGTAAAAGCAAAAACAACCGCACTCAACGACCTACGCATGACTAAAAAGACGTACCAGTGCCTATAGTAACTGAGTCAACAAACATGGCTTGCTACAAATTTCTCTCTTTTTTCGTAGGCTCCACAGAACTAAGCATCTTCCCACATGCATCAATCAGCCCAAACTCAGGAACTTACCCAGTGCAACCATCTATGAAATATTTGCAAATGTTCTTCTGTCAAAAGAATACTCTTGACTTCTTCCAACAGAATTATTGGTTGCTTATTACTCATGCCGGTGAAAATTAACAACTAGAAACCTTCCCTGCAAAAAAATTCCTGCATAGATTCAAACTATCTCTTCGAATCACGAGCTGCTGCAAGATGATCCTGCATCATAGAGACAGATCTCAGCATCAAGAAAAGGTTACCTCCATTTTTCTAAGAAAGAAAACAAGAATGGTAGGAGAGCATACTTAAGAATATTCAAAATAGTATCTTATTTTCATGATGCAGGACATGATAAAACAACGAAACTGAACTAAACCACCAAAAATATAGGTCTAAGAGCTGCACTAAAACTCACAGATATAAAATCAAATGCCTTGGTCTCTTCTTTCTTCAAGCCGTTCATCATTGTACCAGGATTCTGAGCTGAAAAGTTCGATTGAAAGATGTCAGGGATGGGTGAAGGGTATCCTCCTCCAGCTCCAGACATATGACTAGTGCCATTAATTTGTGGATTAAGATTTCTATAGTGTTGCAAGTTTGACATTGTTGCGAGGAATTGTTGTTGAGCAAAGAGACTACTCATAGGACCATTAATTGGCTGAGAAGCATATGCAGGATTCAAAATCATGCCTGGAGATATATTATAAGGCATAGCACTTGGAAACATAGTATTTGCATTCATCTCGGGCATTTGTGGGCTGAAAATGCCATTGAAAACTTCTTTAGAAGTCTGAAAAGCAGGAAGCCTTGAGGCATCTGATAATGAAGTTTCAGATGCTGCCACGGGATAGTAGTCTGTCATCTTCGAAGCAACATCAACAATGGGCAAACCAGAAATTAAGGAATCAATTTCTGTTCCTTTATGTGGTGGCTGTGGAAGTTCCGAATTTGATCCAAAAATATCATATACTTGGGTTTCACTTTTAATTCCAGCCAAATGGCTCTCACTAACATTTGTTTTCCCATCAACATTCAAACCAGAAAAGATATCATCTAACTGTGCTCTGTCACCATTAGTGTGAAATGAAACATCTGAAAAGGGGTCATCGTTGATTTTTGGCTCAGAGCTGTCAATACCACCGTTTGAACCATCACCAAATAAATCATCCACTAAATTCGTAGGTGACTTGGAATTAGAAGTATTTTGATCATTTTCCTTGTTTGTATATTCACTTATTCCACTGGTACCATCTGAGTTGCCAGTATCTATCAAGTCAGGCATTTGGATTATGTTACCAGTGCTAGAATTTAGAGACATCTCTGAACTATTTACGGGATCTGCTTGGTCTCTATTAAGAAGGTACAAAACCTGTCCAAAATTGCCCAACTATAAATTAACAACATATTCCACAATACACATCGGTCCAAAATAAAAGATACCATATTTTTTTTACCACAAAAATATTTTAACAAGAATAAGTCCAAAAATGTTGTTTCCAAATATATCATGATAAGTTTGAAAAGGAACTATGAAAGATCAACGCACAGACACAGACAAGTTATTCTCACTAATTTCACATCATAGGTGAATTACAACTAGATTTACTCTGGTCTTAAAGTAAAACATTTAGGTCAACCTTTTTTTTTTATTTAAACAATGGTTTAACAAATAAATATTTTTAAGCAAGACAGTGCAGTAATGGTTAACCTTATTTGCCTTCTCCCTCAAAGACGCTTGGGGAGACTCAGCACATTTGACCACGGTTTCCTGATTGTCACTAAAATAAGATACCACAATCGAAAAATGATCATCTTCATATTTCCTCACAATAGACTCTAGGACACAAACAGCTTTCATGCGGACCTGAAAAAAATTATCCAACAAACTTGTATGAGCATTTCATGAAACCTCAATTGCATTATAGTGTAGAGAGAGAACACAGCATAATCATGCCTGCCATGATGGTGATTTGAGTTTTAATTCAATTGCACGACTTAGAGCCAAAGCATCCAACTTTGCAGCCTCTACCAAAAAAGATTGAATAGTATCTCGAGTGGGCTGTAGACGAACACCACCTGAATTTGCAATAGTCTCTAACAACCTTTCTTCCCTAGTTTTACTCTCTGAAAAGCTTGAACTAGATTCAGCATTGGTCAAATCTAGCTTATGCACTCTTGAATCCTGGTTCCAATCCACAGATTTCATGTTCTTTGATACCCCCACATAGCCCTGACTCTGATTCTCATTCGAATAAGCAACTGGTTCATATCTATCACCATATTCCGTTTCTGTTGTCAGTGACCTTTGAAGGTTTGGACCCTTGTAATCGCCTCTGTCAGTCTTCTTGAATGAATGGGCTTGAGTAAAACTACTAAGTCCTTGCTTGATCGACGCACTTCCAAGACCAACTACCTCACTGAGAAATGTTTTCTTATCCTGAGATGGCATTTCATAGTTTGTATTCCCAAAGCCTTCAATTCGTTTGTTGAGATTTTCAGAAGGAAGAGGCTTGCTGTCGTCTGCAGAAAATATTGTAGAGATAGTCTCGTGGGCAGTGTCCCGCACGACCTTATTGAGTGCATCCCCTTTCAAAGGGTCTGGTTGCCCCTTGTAATGAAATAACTGGCGAATCGCTGCTGAATTTCTTTGCATTTCCTTTTTGAACTCAACACCAGACTTTATAACAGCATATTTTATCAACCTTAGAGCCTGAACACAAACAAGTAGATCGTATGAAAACTTGACCAACAATAAATATTTAAAAAACAAAATGCTCCACATTCATTACAAATGTGCTCTCACATCTAAAAATAATAACAAAAGTCAAATGAAAGAATTAAAACAAGGATATTGTAAACCAACTTTTGGAATACAGCTACACAACCAACTGAAGAAAAAACATCTTCATCGTCATCATCAACAATCATTAACTGATAAATTTGAACAATATCCCAGCAGATAGGAATATGAATGTGCGAGAAACATTAGCAGTGGTGAAATAGATCAATTCACAAAAAACTCTCTGCGCTATCCTCAATTAGTGTGCTCACCACATATTCCGCTAATGGAAGAATGAATGCTTTGGTTTTCTTATAGAAACCTCATGATTAACAACATGAATATGAACATCACGTCTTGGAGACCCAAGTTCTAACAAACCAAGTTAAGAGCACGTTATTTCAATACAGAAAAAGTAATCCTGGTATGTCTTGCATGTATGAACTATCCTATAGAATAGAATAAAATGAAAGAAAAGATTAAGGGTATTTATCAATATAACCCCTGAAGTATGAGAGTATTTAACTAACACCCTAAAATTCAAATTTTGAATTCTAACATCTTAATATTTGAGACTTTACTAACCAACACCTCCTCCGTTATCCATCCGTTAAACAGTTCGCGTGAGTGGTTGAATTCACTTCTCACTAGGTTTGTTTGCTAGCTTCGGCTCCGATCCTACTCTCCTTATTTGTCTCCTCCCTCTAGCGATGATTCTCTGCTTCTCGCACTCTGTTATGCACCTAGAATCAGAGAGATAGAGAAGAAGAAGAAGAAGAAACTGAGTTTCTCTCCCTACCTTTCAATTTTCTTTAAAAATTGCTTTTCTTCCTCAATTTGGATTTCTAGCTCAATCGTTTGAGTAAGATTTCTTCATAATTGTTTCTTTTTCTGGTTCAAACTTGGAGGGAATCTATCACTTGATTTGGGGTCATCCAGAAAGTGCTAATTTCTTAAATTAGAACGAAAATTTTTTGGGTGGAGTTTGTTTGTGGTTGAAACTCGTTTAATATCTGATTCAATTCTTCACGATGATTTCACCAAAATCGGAGTCCGATATCACAAGCTTGTCTCTATCGTCATTGTCAAGGTCTCCCAAGAGGCAAACATATTACGTACAGAGCCCTTCAAGGGACTCTCACGACAGCTACAAATCCTCCTCCTTACAGGCCACTCCAATCTACAACAACCGTCCCATGGAGTCGCGAGGCCTGTTTAACGGATGGGTAGTAAAGGAGATGTCGGTTAGTAATGTCTCAAACATTGGGTGTTAAAATTCAAAATTTGAAGATTTGGGTATCAATTATTGTGGCAGCCCGCCATGTGAAGACCAGGAATGACTTAGATGTAAGTCCGACCCATATCATTAGGGATGCACAATCCCCAATTGTTTGAGAGAGTGGAAAATGCATGGTTTATAAGTAGGGTCCCTCTCCTTACCTAGCACAACGCATTTTGGACTAATCCCAAGAACAAAACTGCACAAACTTCGGCCCAAAGCGGACAATATTGTACTAAGAGCACTAGGGAACGTTACAAATAGTATTAAAGCCAAATCTCAATCGGAAGTGTGGCCGACGAGGACGTCGGATCCTCAAGGGGGTTAGATTGTGGCAGTCTATCCTGTGAAGACTAGGAATGACTTAGGTGTGGGTCCGACCCATATTAGTGGGAGCACAATCCCACATCATTTGAGAGAATGGAAAATGCATGGTTTATAAGTAAGGTTCCCCTCCCTATGTAGTATAACGCATTTTCGGCTAACACCAAGAACAAAACCGTGCAGACTTTGACCCAAAGCAGACAATATTGTACTGAGAGCACTGGGGGACGTTACAGTTGAATATATCTCTATACTTCAGGGGCTATATTGATAATTACCCAAAATTTAATTATGAAACTTCTAATTTGATCATCGAAACCATAAAATATGAATATGCTAATAGAGGTTACAGACCACCAACTAACAAAAACTTGTGTCACTATCTGGAAGAAACTAATATATTCATTCTCACTATTCTGCTTTCTCAAAATATAGTATTGAAATTATCCAAATACTCATTTCTCAGCTGCAAAGATCACTAATGCCAAGCACAACAGCCAAGGAAGTTATATGTGTACCTTCTGTTTTACAACCGGGCTCTTATGCTCCAGCCGGTTCAAAATAAACTCCGAGACCTCCTTCACAATACTGACATGAGATGACCTCAAAAGATCGCAAATTTCCTCCAATTTGTAAACTGGGGTAACCTTGTCCTCATCAGATGTGGCTGCATCGATCATTCGCGATCTCCAATACGAATCTACCGCTCGACGACCAGATTCCATCACAATCAAAGATCAAGAAATATAAATTATTTCCCCACAAAGGTGAATGGGATTCACACCGATTTAATATCCCGAAATCCTATTCCAAAATTCCGATTGCAATACCTTGACTGCAATTCCAAGGAGTCCAGAGTCCAAAATGATCTAAATGGAGTTATATTATGTTACCTCAAGATCGATGGAGGCAGCTACGAAATTAGAATCAGAACACCACGAATTCGGCACTCCGCTGGTATAATCTTTGTTTGTAACAATTTTCCGTCCACCCACTGAACACGGAATTGGAAAATTATGGCTGGTAAGAATTGGATTTTGCAGATAGGGATCGACGGGATCGACAAAGTGGTAGAAAAAAGAACAAAAAGATCAGGAAGACGGCTAAGCGTTTCTGGGTTTGGAGGGTAAAAATACGAACAGATCCCCGGGGATTTTTGTCGGTGACAAAATTCACCGTCTGATCTACGACGACCTGTTGCTTCACGTTTCTTCTCTTGAAGTCTCTCTTCCATGATACTTCGAGGTGTTCCCCCTCATCAAATGGTCTGATTCGGGCCGGGGCAGGCCTGGCTGGCCTAGAATTGAATAAGGCGGCTCATGACTGGCCCAATGGACTGTTTACTGGTTAAGTTCATGGGTGGAGTGTCGGATCAAATCTTGGAATGTCCCGCATGCTACTAATATTTTGGATCAGACCATGAACAATCAATAAAGTGAATATTTCTATTCTATTTAGTAGTTCCCATTTGTATCCTATTTTAGTTATAAATGCCATGGGAAAGATCTAAAACTATTGATCATCCAGCTTGTCTTTGGACTACTCCGAGATGGCTCGTGGGGCTTATATTGGGTCTAGCCTATGGGTAAGATCACGAGACTGCTTTTGGACCAATGCATGGCCTGCCCTTTGAGAATGCTAATAGGCTTATCTTTACACCAACTTATGACTCGATATGCTAGCCTGTCTTTCGACTCATTCCAATTTATATTAAAAATGTGTAAAAGTAATATCATTAAATTAAAATATAAGAAAAATGACAAATCAACCATCATCCTTTATTGTTGGTGACAAATTAACCATCATCTTTTTTTTTCTAACAAATAACCACTGAACTATGAGAAATTGGTCTCGCAACCATCACTGTCACTTTTGCCGTTAACGCTTTAATGACTAATTGCGGCGGTTCGTCGCAAACCGCGGCGGCCTCGTGATGAACCACAGCGGTTTGTCAAGAGACTGCGGTGGTCTCGCGACAAACCTCGTCGGTTTGTCAGAAGATCGCATCGGTTTCGTGACGAACCGCAGTGGTTTGTCATGAGACCGCTGCGGTCTCCTGACTCGTGGTTTGTTAAAAAATTTTAATTACAAATTTGAGGTTTAAACGAGTGATTTTGGGCCCGAGAAAGGGGGGTCATGAGGTCAACTAATTAATAAGTCATAGATCTTTGAGAGAGCTTCGATTTAATACCTTTTGGAGAGAATTCTGACACCTATAGCCAAAGTTATAGTCTTTTGAAGTTAAAGAAGTAAAAAATCTAATAAAATGATTGAATTCGTAAAACATATATATATATATATATAGACTTTGAAGTAGTCATAAAACACTAAATAGAGACTTTGAAGTAGCCATGAAACTCTATGTTTTTCATGGCTATTTCAAAGTCCGCAGCGGTTCTCGCTTTTTAGTGTTTTATGGCTACTTCAAAGTCTCTATGTATATGTTTTACTAATCCAATTCTTTTATTAAATTCTTGACCTCTTCAACTTCAAAAGACCATAACTTTGGCTACAGGTGTCAGAATCACGCGTTTAAGCCCTCAAATTTGCGATCAAAAATTTTAAACAAACCTCGAATCATGAGACTGCGGCGGTCTCTTGACAAACCACTGCGGTTTGTCATTAAAGAGTTAACGGCAAACGTGATAGTGATGGTTGTAACGTCAATTTCTCATAGTTCAGTGGTTTATTTGTTAAAAAAATGATGGTTGGTTTATCACCAATAGTAAAGGATGATGGTTGATTTGTCATTTTCCCTAAAATATAAATACATTTCAAGGTATTTATAACTTTTCTTCCAAACAGTAGTCAACTCTCTAAATCTCGACTAAAAACTCCCATGCTTTCTCCTCGTCAGTTCCTTCTGCTACAGATTTTCCTATTTTTGCTGGAGATTTCGATGGTTAAAAATAAACTGTAGCTTACTTTAGTTTTATTCTCTCCTAACTCTAAAGTGCGGGGTTAGGCAGCAACAAACTCTCGGTGAAGAAATAGAAGAAGAGATTATGGGTCTTTGGGCAGCAAAGTTGTGTGACAAAGAGGAGAAATTGTAGAGAGAGAGAGGTGAAAATCAGAGATCTGGAGCTGCAGTTTTCTAAGAATCAAAATCACGCAGCTCCAATTTTCCAAAATCTCCAGCTAAAAAAGATTTAGTGAATAAATCATAATTAGTTCATAAATTAAGAGTGAGGAAAGTTATCAAAGAGGGGTTGGACTATTATAAATCATGTAGCTGCCAACAAAACTGGCAGAATCCTCAAAATTGATCTTGTTCGGAGGTTGTTCAGAGGCCTGATCTTTGTCAGATCTTGTTCGAATGCCGAAATCGATATTGGCAGAACCGTCAAAGTCAAAATTAAAGTGTATTTGGACTACTGTCTAACATGTTCGGAAGTGCCAATCTCGTTCAACTTCTCCAGGATTTGCACCTATCTCCATTGTAGAATTGATCGCGTTTTATATATTCAAAGATAGTTGTAACGTGGCGGCGAAAGAATGAGGCTCTACTTTTTTGTGTCTGATTCAGGTATGGTTTGATTCTTCTTTGTTGTTTTGTTCACCTGTTGTGAAATACATTATGGAGGTACGGAGATGTTGTCAAAAGCGCAAGATCCAGAGGAGCTATCACTCAAACATAGGGGAAATGCCATCGTTTTACACTGACGTGGAAGGTGGTTGTAAGAACGAGAACGTATAAATAGAGAAGGAGATAGAGCAATTCAGTGTGCAAAGTGTTAGATTATTTTCTAATAATTTATAAATGTGGTCTATGTTAATTAAAGTGTATTGACTTAATATTAAAGTATTTAATGTGATGATTGTTAAGCGTAAAAGAATTAAGTTGATTGAGTTTTAATTCTCTCACCTTAACCTTGTTAAATTGCAAATGTATGGTTAAAAGAGATGGAGATAAATGATATAAAATAAAAAGATAATTACGTAATTTACCTGTAAAGACATATCTTTATGTCTTTTATTGAGATGAGATGGGGAGAGTTGGGGTTGGTGTAAGACATATCTTTATGTCTTTTAATGAGATGGGCACGGGGAGAGTTGGGGTGGGTATTTTGCTTTTGAGGGCAAGACATATCATTTAAAACATAATAATGAGATTGATCCAGAAGTTGGTTTTTGTTTCTTGGAAGAGTAAGTGCTTCTGCAGTTATAAGTGAGAAAAACGTATCAACAGAGGGTACTCTCTCTCTCTCTCTCTCTCCCATAATTGTTTTATTTTCTGAAAAGAAAAGATTTTCCTCTTTGGCTTCCCCTCTCTAAATATTCTCTCGGGAGAGTTTCTGGATAAGTGAAGAGGAGGACGAATCATACATCTCCCTTTCATCATCGAAGAGACAAATTAAAGTAAGAAGGATCAAGGAGATAAAATTCGTATCAACATCTTCATCAAAACATGGATCCAGGTTAGTAAGCATTCTGGATAAGTGAAGAGGAGGACGAATCATACATCTCCCTTTCATCATCGAAGAGACAAATTAAAGTAAGAAGGATCAAGGAGATAAAATTCGTATCAACATCTTCATCAAAACATGGATCCAGGTTAGTAAGCATAACAGTTTGTTTATCCGTAATTAAAAGTAACGGTTGGTTGAATCAAACTACGTTAATTGATTTTGGGAAATAAAAGTATTGTTCGTATAAAAGTATGTAAAATAAAGAAACTAACAATTGGTATCAGAGCACGGTAATTAACGTTTCTAATTTGCCATAAACAAGGGTTGAATAAAAGTTGATTTTGCTGCATCTTTGTTTTTGCATAAAAGTTGTTTCTGCATGAAAGTTTATTTGCTGCATGATTAGATCTGCATAAAAGCATGATTATTTGCTGCATAATTTTCATGTTGATGATGCATAAAAGTTTATGCATGTTTATTTGTTTCTATTCTGCATAATTTGCTGCATATTTGGTTTGACATAAAAGTGTAAATTGTGCAAATTAACAAATAAGATTTCATGAAAAGTTTAATATGAGATTATGCATGAAAAGAAGTAAAATAAAGAAATCTCTATCTTTAATAAAAGAAAAAGATAAAATAACAATTTGGATATTAAATGATGCATATGGACGGTATAAATTGCAATTTGTAAATCTGTAATGTGATTTCGGACGATAGCGGATGCGAGTTTCACGTCCACTAGTCGTCCGAAAGGCAGAAAATAAAAGTTAAAATAAATGAAATAAAGGAAAAAATGACTCAATTAAATATTGTTGTATAGAAATCTAGTAGTCACAAAAGTGACCTAGTTTGAAATGATCAATATTAAATTGTGTCATTTAATTATGGTGATAATTATGGTGATGTTATTGAAAGGAAATTGTTAACTATAAACTAGTAAGTTACCCAAAGGTGGACCAATGTTTATAATCAATAATGTTCAAGAGATGCATTTACATATATGATTAACACGTTTAAATATCCAAAGATATTAACATATTATATTAAATATGTTTATGAGTCTATTAAAGTTTATATTATAACAACAATGATTGTTATTTCTTTAAGGAGTACCCAAAGGTGAACTTAAATAAATAAAATTATGTTTATTTGAATTCGATCAAATTAATGAATGAGTATGTGTTATATTTCTTGCAGCTTCTGTTAATTTGTTCGTCTCTGGCAATGCTTTACTCAAGTTCAATGGTTTGAACTATGCTAATTGGTCTGAACAAGTCTAGTTTCAACTGGGTGTATTGGATTTAGACCTCGCATTAGTTTGTGATAGACCAGCAGCCCTTAATGAGACCAGTACGGAAGCTGACAAGTTATACAGTGAGACTTGGGAGTGGTCTAACAGGCTGTGTTTGAGCTTGATGAAAATGACAATTGCTGATAATGTTAAGCCATCAATGCCCAAGACGAATAATGCAAAGGAATTCATGTCAAAAATAAAAGAATACTCTCAATCAGACATTACGGATAAGTCTGTTGTAGGAAATTTAATGAGTGAGTTGAAGACCAAGAAATTTGATTGGTCTCAACCCATTCATGATCATGTAACAAGTATGGCAAATTTGGCAGCAAGGCTGAAAACGTTAGGTATGGACGTAAGTGAATCATTCTTGATTCAATTCATCATCAACTCCCTTCCTCTTGAATTTGGTCAGTTCCAGGTGAATTATAACACTATTAAAGAAAAATGGAACGTTCAAGAAATTAAGGCCATGTTAATTCAAGAAAAAGGGAGGTTGAAGAAATTAAAAGACCATACCATTCATTTAATGTTTTAGAAGGAAGCCAATAGTAGTAAAGGAAAGCCAAATAAAAAAACAAACAGATGGAAAAAGGCCAATTAAAGATAAAATATGGTCAGATCCGAAAAGAGCTTAAATGCTATTTCTACAACAAAGCTGGACACATTAAGAAAGACTGTCTGAAAAAAAAAAGCTTGGTTCGAAAAGAAAGGTATATTATTTGTTTCAGTATGTTTTGAATAAAATATTATAGAAGTGCCTAATAATACTTGGTGGTTAGATTCTGGAGCTACTACTCATATATCACGCAGGGATTTCTTTCGATCCAGCCCATAAACGGAACTGAAAAGTTCCTGTATATGGGAAATAGAATGAAGGCACGGATAAAAGGAATTGGGACGTATAGATTGATCCTAGA
The DNA here is from genome assembly GCA_022433065.1 of Begonia loranthoides. Classification (NCBI taxonomy): domain Eukaryota; kingdom Viridiplantae; phylum Streptophyta; class Magnoliopsida; order Cucurbitales; family Begoniaceae; genus Begonia; species Begonia loranthoides. Next base: position 18,103,732 of record CM039477.1, on the reverse strand, counting down.
TACTGGATATCGTCTGGATCTAGAAAAGTGTCTCTACGTTCCTAAATGTACTAGGAATTTAATTTCTGTTGCAAAGTTGGATTATGTAGGATTTAACATTGAGATTGGTAATGGTGTGTTTTCTTTGTACAAACAAAAATACTGCTATGGTTCTGGTATTTTAAATGATGGTTTGTACTATTTCAATCTTGATGCTAAATATTTTGATTCCCTGTTTAACGTTAATCATGTGATTGGAACTAAATGTAATGCAAGAAATGAAAGTTCTGCTTCATTATGGCATAAACGTCTAGGTCATATATCTAAAGCAAGGATGTTGAGGTTAATAAAAAGTGATATTTTACCTCAATTAGATTTAGATGACTGGGACGTGTGTATAGATTGCATTAAAGGAAAGCAAACTAAACATACATCAAAGTATCCTGCCACAAGAAGCAGTGAACTTTTAGAATTAATACACACTGACATATGTGGTCCATTCGACACTCCTTCATAGAGTGGTGAAAAATATTTTATCACCTTTATCGATGACTTCTCACGTTATGGTTATTTGTATCTACTGCATGAAAAGTATCAAGCGGTGAATGTTATAGAAATATTCATCAATAAGGTGGAAAGACAGTTAGATAGAAAAGTAAAGGTAGTGAGATCTGATAGAAGTGGTGAGTATTATGAAAAATTCGATGAGAATGGAAAAAACAAAGGTCCATTTGCATGGTTTCTCGAAAGTCGAGGTATTTGTGCACAATATACAATGTCGGATACACCACAACAAAATGGTGTAGCTAAAAGGTGGAATCGTACTCTTATCGAAATGGTTAGGAGTATGATGAATAATAGTGATGTACCTTTATCGTTGTGGACGCACGGTTTAAAGACCGCTGCATATCTACTTAATAGAGTTCCTAGTAAGGCATTTCCTAAGACACCTTATGAACTGTGAACGGGAAGGAAACCTAATTTGAGACAATCCATGTTTGGGGTTTTCCGACAGAAGTAAGGATATATAATCCACATGAAAAGAAGCTCAATGCAAGAACCGTCAGTGGTTATTTTATCGGCTATCCGAAAAAGTCAAAAGGGTACATATTTTACTGTCCAAAGCATAGTACAAAAATAGTTGAATCTGGAAATACTCGATTCATTGAGAATGACGAGTTCAGTGGGAATGATGAATCACAAAATGTGAATATTCAAGAGAATAGGGTGGAGTAAACAACACCTAGTACTTCTCATCAAGTTGTATTCCTTTGTTGTATCACAGTCTAACTGTAATGACCCGATTTTATTTCCACTTTAAAAATCGTGTAAATTTAAAACTTTTCTTTTTATAAAAACGTCAGAGTATTTTCCTTTTATAAAACCCGATCATTAAAACTTTTTACTTAAAACATTTATCAATTTCAACGGAAGTAATAAAATCATTTTATGCAAACGCAGCGAAATTAAAATAAAATATTAAAGAATATTAAATAATTTACAAACCCTTTTACAAATAAATTCATTTTAATTCTTTAGCCCCGCCATCCACAAGTTCCACCCGTGCAAATCCTTCATCCACTATCTTTGACCTGTTCTCTTGTTTCTCGTTCATACCTACATCACAAGGCTTAATCTAATGAGCCTAAGGCTCAGCAAGTGATATAAAATAAAAAGTATGATGCACATGTCATGCAACATTTAAATCTCTTTTCATTTTCTATTTCTGTTTCTTTCTTTCTTTCTTTCTTTTCTTTTACTATTTTCTTGATCTTAACTTTGCTTTATCTTGACTTTACTTTACCGTTCCTTTCTTTACTTGATCGTTACTTTACTTTATCTTGAAAGACGTTGGAGATGTCTAAACTTGACGAGGAGAACCTCACATCCCCAGACGACCCCGTTTATGTTTGTATTTATCTTTACTTTATCTTGAAAGGCGTTGGAAATATCTATACTTGACGAGGAGGAGCAGCCAACTCAACCTCACATTTCCAAACAACCCCGTTTTTGTTTATTGTCGTCTTAATCTTGAAAGGCATTGGAGATGTCTAAACTTGACGAGGAGGAGTAGTCAACTCAACCTCACATCCTCAGACGACCCCATTTATGTTTGTTGTGTGTCTTAATCTTGAAAGGCGTTAGAGATGTCTAAACTTGACGAGGAGGAGCGACTAACTCAACCTCACATCCCCAAACGACCCCATTTAAGTTTATCTTTATCTTGAAAGTGTTAGTCTGTAACCGTCTCGTTTCTTCTTTGTTTCCTTCTTGTCATTTTGTAATCGTTTTGTTTCTTCTTTGTTTCCTTCTTGTCATTTTGTAATCGTTTTGTTTCATCTTTGTTTCCTTTTCAAAGTATACATGGAGACCATTTTCATATCTTTTGAAAATTATGATGCATGATACTCGTGAATGCATACATTCTCTACAAGAGCAATTTAATAAAATAATCAACATACAATTCACAGATTATGCTTATAAATAGTAGACATGCTTATAAAAATAGTAAACAACGAAATATGTTATTTAAAACTGTAAACACCGAAATATGCTATTTAAAACTGTAAACACCGATACATGCATCTCGTATTCTTGCGATGTAGGATCCAAGGACCAAAGCACATGCGTATCACTTACCTGCAGTCCGTGGCGCATTTAGTACTCTATTCTTTTCCCGTTAATTCCTTCAAAATAATTAACATTTATTTATTAATATTTCTATCAATTATAAATCTAAACTTTTATATCATTATTTTGTTAGTTCATTTCACATTTTTCGTACAATTATTTTTATCGACTAATTAACTAATAATTATTGACCACTAAATTTTCATAAACCTTAACACTTAATAATTTCCATTAGTCAACTTAATTACTTAGCAACCTCGCAATAACAATTCTAATATCTTAACATGTGCAACGAGATAATGATAGCCAACAATAGTTGTTCATTCCATCAATGTGACCTGATAATAAAGGGAATTTACTTCACAATATAGTTCATTATCTTTTAATGAAAAATCCATTAGAACCAACAAAGAATTCATTTAACTTTATTACCCAAAATCACGCATAATATTAATATCCAATAAGGCATTAAACATCAACATCCATCAACCAAACCAACGTGCGACGACTTAATCCAATTTATATAATGTATTTATCCAATTAATGATCTGAATCCAAACCCATAGAACATATGACCACAATGTACATTCCTACAACATTATTATCCAAACATAACCAGTAATCCCTTTAGCAATACATAACAGCATAACAGATCAATGATTTATTTCCGACAACCAAAACCAATTGCAACATATTAACATTTTCCATTACTAAAAACATAGTCATTTTCTTCATTCATTCACTTAGCCAAATCTACAGTCCAAACATCATCAAGGTCACTTATCACAATAATAGAGCAAAATCCAAACAGTGAAGTTATTTAAGGACAGTAACTACGGAGTATAACTATTTACAGCCGTCCAAACTATGATCAACTTAGCACACTATTCATCCATGGTATCAAATTAGAAAGGCAGTAGATAGTAATTCCAAAACAACAATGAACCACTAATCTGAAATTAATCACAGTGGCATATTTTAAACAACCACACAAACTCCACAGCAAGACAATTCCAACATATTCATGCCTTTTAAATTAACCAACACTAACCAAGGAAACAGAATGTGTATTAACTAAGCATAAGAGCACAAACAGCAATGATTCCAGAATATCCAATAGTAGCAGCAAAGGGAAATCTCCATACCAAGAAAAGAACACCCGAGAGGAAACTGAGCTCCAATTTCCCAAATTCTAGCAACTCCCTTCACTGTCAGCTTCCCATTCACTGCTGCACCCCCTCACGTCTCCAGCTCCAGCATTCTTCACTGTCACTTTTCCTCTTCTTCTCCATCGAATCCCACTGCACCAGACGACTTATAGCTGAGAGAAGACTGCCACTGCCACACCTATATAGGCAGAGAAGACTGGAAAATTACACAACTCAAGAAAAGTGGTCCAATACCTGATGGCCATGTGGAAGCCGCAATCGTTTCGGGAGAAGAATAAGCCGGTTCGACAGTGGCCAACAGAACCGAACCAATCCAAATCTCCAGCGAACCGAAGCCCGACCCAGCCTCACCAATTCATCTTCGCCAAATCGCTACTGCCGATGCCAAATCATCCCTAATCAGAAGCCAAGAAGATGAATACCAAACGTAGGGCATCGACTTACCTCCATCGGCGAATCGCAGCTCAAATTCTGACTCTGAGAGCTGTGGCACACCTAGCCCTAGCTCGCCATTCGTCGAGTCGCAAGCAGTCATCGCCAATTGCCAGCACGCCGGACAGCGCGCACCCTAGCCTCGCCATCGTCCGTTGCTTCCGATCGCTCTCTCACCGTCGTCTCTCATGCTTCTCTCGGCCTCCCTCTCCTCTTTCCCTCTTCTGTTTTGTTCGCTAGCGAAGGCCAGGGGCCAATTAAATTTTCTGCCCATTTTGCTTTCAATTGAACCGTGACCCATGGACCAGCCTTGAACCGGTTCAGCTCCTTCATCCTTTAATTTTTCTTCCATTTAAATAAATTCTTCATTTCTTAAATAATTAAATTCTTTATTTAATTATTTTCATCTCAATTCAAATTTTCTTTTCTCCGAATATTCCATGATGATAATTATCGGTCCAATTAAAATTCTTCAATTCAACTTCCAAAATGATTATCCAATAATTGATATAATTATCTCCCAACAATTATTTTTCTAAACTTATTTTCATGATAATATCTTCCATAATAAAATTTCACCGAATAATCCAATTATACCCCAATCAATTTTCTTATCAAATAAACCTCTAATTATCCTTAATTAATTATGTGATGAAATTCAGGGTATTACACTAATAACATACTGGAACGACATATGAATATTCAAACCACGCAAGGTGAACGTGTCAATGATGAGCATATTAATAATGATCAAGTCGTAAGTGAACCAGAATTGCGAAGGTCTGTAAGGCAAAGGAGACCAACAATTTCTAATGATTATGTGATTTATTCACTTGAAGAGGAATGTGACTTGAGTAACAACAAAGATCCAGATTCATATAAACAAGCCATGGAATGTAATAATTCTAAAAAGTGGTGCTATGAAAGTAGAGTTGCAATCGATGGATGACAATAAAGTCTGGGAACTTGTAGAGTTACCTGTAAGAAAGAAACGTGTTGGTTGCAAATGGATTTTTAAAACCAAACGTGACTCGAAAGGTATAAGGTCAGACTTGTCGCTAAAGATTACACTCAGAAAGATGGCATTGACTATAAAGAGACATTCTCTCCAGTTTCAAAGAATGACTCTTTAAGGATAGTTATAGCTTTGGTATGATTTAGAGCTTCACCAAATGGATGTAAAAATTGCCTTTCTTAACGGTGATTTAGAAGAAGAAGTGTATGGATCAACCAGAGGGGTTTTCATTTCCTAGAAATGAAAAGTTGGTGTGTAAATTGAAGAAGTCAATTTATGGATTAAAACAAGCTTCCATACAATGGTATATTAAGTTTAACGATACCATTACGTCGTATGGTTTTATAGAGAAAACCGTTGATCGGTGTATCTATATGAAGGTCAGTGAGAGCAAGTTAGTATCCTGGTATTGTATGTTGACGATATTCTTCTTGTTGCAAATGATAAGGAAATGTTACATGACTTAAAGGCTTTTCTCTTTAAGAATTTTGAAATGAAAGATATGGGTGAGACAGTCTATATAATTGGAATAGAAATATTCCATGATAGACAGCAAAGTTTGCTAGGATTGTCTCAGAAATGATATATCGATAAAATTCTTGAGATATTCAGAATGGATGAGTATTCCCCTGGTGTTGCTCCAATTCAAAAAGAGGACAAGTTTAATCAAATACAATGTCTGAAAAGTGATTTGGAACGTAAGGAAATGGAATCTATTCCATAAGTATCAGTAGTAGGAAGCTTAATGTATGCAATGAGATGTACTCGGCCAGACATCAGTTTTGTAGTAGGGATGTTGGGTCGATATCAAAGTAACCCAGGAATGGATCACTGGAAAGCTGCAAAGAAAGTTCTTCGATATTTACAAGGAACAAAGGAATACATGCTCACGTACAGAAAATCAAATAATCTTGAGGTGATTGGATATCCGGATTCAGATTATGGCAGATGTGTAAACTCGAGAAAATCTACATTCGGTTACGTGTTCCTATTAGCCGAAGGAGCCTTATCATAGAAAAGTGGAAAGCAGTCTTCGATTGCTACTTCCACTATGGAGGCAGAATTTGTAGCATGTTTTGAAGCTACAATTCAAGCATTGTGGTTGCGGAACTTAATTCAGGGTCTAGGACTGGTCGACAATATCGATAGACTGCTGAAAATTTATTGTGACAATTCTGCAGCTGTATTCTTCTCGAAGAATGACAATTACTCGAAAGGAGCAAAATATATGGATTTAAAGTATTTGTCAATCAAAGAAGAGATACAAAAACAAAAGGTGTGTATAGAACATATAAATACAAGTTTGATGATAGCGGATCCATTAACCAAAGGATTGCCACCCAAAGCTTTTAAAGAACATGTTGAAAGGATGGGTTTAGATGACATATCTTTGTATATGGGATTGTAAAAGAATAACTTGTATCTTATAACACTTTTGAATTCATTACAGAAATGTTTTTGTATTTGTGTTTATTATTCATAGAATGATGTATACAATTAAAGTTGTTTATGAATAATATATAAACTTTATAAAAAGATAAAGTTAAAAGGTATATATATAATATTCCTCAATTAAAGAATTAATGAATTGTGTTAATTTATGATACATGGAAAGAATTATGTTATTATTAAAGACTTGTGACTGCCATGATCCGATTATATAATGCATTATGAAAAGAACACTTGATAAATTCAAATTATGGTATACTATAGAAATTGATTGTGAATTTCAAGTTGTGACAACTGAAATGTGGTCTTCTTTGGGAGATTGTTAGATTATTTTCTAATAATCTATAAATGTGGTCTATGTTAATAAAAGTGTATTGATGTAATATTAAAGTGCTTAATGTGATGATTGTTAAGCGTAAAAGAATTAAGTTGATTGATTTTTAATTCCCTCACCTTGACCTTGTTAAATTGCAAATGTATGGTTAAAAGATATGGAAATAAATGATATAAAATAAAAAGATAATTACGTAATTTACCTGTAAAGACATATCTTTATGTCTTTTATTGAGATGAGATGGGGAGAGTTGGAGTTGGTGTAAGACATATCTTTATGTCTTTTAATGAGATGGGCACGGGGAGTGGGGTGGGTATTTAGTTTTTGAGGGGAAGACATATCATTTAAAACATAATAATGAGATTGACCCAGAAGTTGGTTTTTGTTTCTTGGAAGAGTAAGTGCTTCTGCATTTATAAGTGAGAAAAACATATCAACAGAGGGTACTCTCTCTCTCTCTCCCATAATTGTTTTATTTTCTAAAAAGAAAAGACTTTTCTCTCTGGCTTCCCCTCTCTGAATATTCTCTCGGGAGAGTTTCTGGATAAGTGAAGAGGAGGACGAATCATACATCTCCCTTTCATCATCAAAGGGACAAATTAAAGTAAGAAGGATCAAGGAGATAAGATTCGTATCAACATCTTCATCAAAACATGGATCTAAGTTAGTAAGCATAATGGTTTGTTTATCCGTAGTTAAAAGTAACGGTTGGTTGAATCAAACTACGTTAATTGATTTTGGGAAATAAAAGTATTGTTCGTATAAAAGTATGTAAAATAAATAAACTAACACAAAGTGTGAATAGTTTGAATCATTTTTCCTCTGTAAGTAGCCTAAGTTATGATTGGTGAATGAATATAACCTTCCATCGTACTCTTTTCCATTTTTAATTCCTTTAAGTTGTACCAAACTGGTATCAGAGCCAGATCGATCGATTATGGCAAAAACTCACTCCATGGCCAATGAAGAAATGATGAAGCGGATGGAAGGAGAACTGAAAGGTTTGAGCTCTAATATGTCCTTATTGTTTTCTTGATTGGACACTACTAATACGAAGGTGCAACAATTAGCGAGGTGATATGATCCAAGACTCAAGGAGTGCCAATATTGCAATCGGTTAAACTGTCCCACAATAATCTGTCCACCAAACTTCAAACGAATATAACTTCACAACTGCAATGAATCAAAAGCTGAAATTTGGAGGGGCTTTCAACAACAACTACATATCACACATATCAAAAATTCATGCAAAAATTCAAACAGCACATGAAGTTATGATCGAACAAAGACAACCCTCGGATTAGGGTTTCTGGAACAAATTCTATCGACCTGGAATCAAAGGACGAGATCTCTACGAGCATACATTCTTTTAACACCAATTTTGGAGGAGAAGCCCTGAACAATATCAGAATTAACATTGCCAAATTTGAACGCTATCCAATGAACGTAAGTAGATCAAAACACAGTCACAATATCAAGTTGGAATCTGGAATACCGCAAAACAGATTCTCGGACTAACTATATCCTTTCCTAAACACAACTTTTCAATAGGAAACTTCAATCAAATCAGCCCCAAATCCAGAGTATCAAAAGTAAACAGCAAGAACATCAAGAACGCAAGATCCACTTTCAGTGTTTGCATCAAATAATAATAAAAACTCCAAGGAGTCCGCACACCTCCAATGAGAGAAGGGGCGACTTGCTTGGCCTTACCAAATTGGAAGAGACTCTCCAAAGGGATGTTACTTCTTCTGCCTCCACACCACAATGAACCACCACAAGAAGGGAATGGCTTGGAAGAGGTAGCAATGATCAACTCGTCCAAGAAACAACAAGAAGGGCCGAGTTGATGTAGAGGATGAAATGGTCGAGTGTAGAGGGAGGGCTCCCACGGGTCCTCACACCAAGGGATGAACTAGGGTTTTTTTAATTTCTTCAAAAGTACTTTCCCTCTTCATTAGGGAAGGCTAAATAGCTCCCTAATGACTGTTCAAAATAAATTACAAAAATGCCCAAAAATGAAATGACAAAAGTGACCCCAAATAATAAATCACAAAAAAAGTTCGAGGTTGGTTTTTTTGGTCTCTGTAAATGGAACGTTTGACATATCAAACAAACCCCAAATATAACTCCAAATACCTCTTTGGAAAGCTATAGACGTCGGCTACAAACCGTATGAAGAACATTGTTTCATTTGACATCATTCTGGTCTATAAAAACATCAAATACTCTACCATGGTCGGATTGTAGGCAGACTTGTAACGTCTACCCTTTCTTCTATAATTTTACTTCCAAGTAAGTGTAAGCTTAGGAGCCTCTTTATCCTCATACTTTGGCTCATCTTCAAGATTCTTTAGCTTATTCCAACCTACAAAATAACAACTTATTAATTAAGCAAGAAGCCTCATGGCTCGGGTTTTGGTGGAGGGTCTTGGGGCATATCACAGGGTGCCTAGATCATTTAGATGCGACGTGGGTGGCCAAACACGAAAGGATTATGTCGGCCCCCAATCAACCTTTGCCTCCGAGGCTAGATGCTAAACAGAAACAAATCCTTCTCCTTACTCAAGGACAACATTTTACTCCTCTAATAACTATACTCCCATGTCAAACATACTGCATTCATCCAGATAATCTGCGTATCCACCATTTTCTAAGACTGGACTTCATAGTTTTTTCAGGCAAGGGACCTTGGGAATGGATTCGAAAGGCGCAAAAGTTTTTTAAACTTCACCATATTCCAGATGACTTGAATTTAAACATAGCAGAGTTGCATTTACAAGAAGAAGCATACATTTGGTTTGATGGTTTCAGTGCAAGTTTTCCGCAAGCAACGTGGGAAAAATTTTCTATGGAATTATGTCAGCGATTTTTTGAAGTCACAGTAGAAGACACGATCGAGACCTTTAGTAAGCTGGTTTAATCTGGCATGGTGAAGGAATATATTAACCACATCTAGAAGTTGAAGTCATTGGTACAACCTTCTCTTCCATCCATGTCTGAAATTTTCTTCATTGCTTTATTTTCCAGTGGATTACGAAACAAAATTAGGGCGATGGTAACAATTACCAGGCCATTACTGTCAGCACATGCTTTTGAAATAGTCTTGTTGCAAGAATCCGCCATTACCGCCGTCCAAAAAGTTTCCAAATTCACAAAACACTTTGTTTCGTCTAAATGGCCAGAAAAAACTATAACATTCTCACATCAGAGTATGGAGACATCCACTGAGGCTGATAAACTTGTTTACAAATTCTATGAAATCTTTAGTACGGATCTACAATTGAAAAAGAAACTCAGCCTCTATTTTAAGTGTGATGAGAAGTACCATCCTGGGCATGTCTTCAAAAACCCTTCTATTCATTATATTGGAGTGGAGTCCCCCGACAAAGCCATTGATATCACTGACACATCAGAAGGGGTGATTATCTCAGATATTGCTAATTTTATGGAAGTGTCTTTGAATGCTTTAGCAAAACACCTTTCTCATTCCACATTCTGAATTTCAAGTTCTTTACAGTGGGTACCAATTTTGATCCTAGTTGATAGTGGCAGTAATCATAGTTTCTTGAATGAGTCACTGACTAAACATCTACATTGTCCTCTGGATTTGGAAAATTTTTATAGATTACAGTTGATGAGTGCTCAGATAAGTGATGTACTCACTTGGACAATGCATAACCGTAAGTTTCAGTTCCATTTTTTTAGTATTACCTCTGTGGGTCAGTGATATGATACTCAACATTGATTGGATTAACCATGTTAGTCCAGTCACGTTTGATCTTCCACATAGGTTTTTAAAGATTACTAACTCGGCATCGACCATTATTCTGCCGTCTGTGCATGCACCAACACTATTCGACTCAATGCCTCTGCTTTCTTTTTCAACATGGATACAACAACAGGATTACGGTATTCTGGCCATTCAAACCATGGACAGTGGATTTCTAAAGTGTGCCACAATGCATCTTTGGAATTACAGATTTTGTCAAACCAAAATCAGGATATTTTTGCTCAGCCAAAGGGACTGCCACCCCAGTGCACTCATGATCATGTGATTTCACTAATTAATTCAGCCAAACCACTTCACATTGCACCCTACAAATGTCCTTACTCCCACAAGTCTGAGATTGAACGGCTGATATAGGAAATATTGTAGGATGGTATTATTGCACCAAGTAATAGTCTGTGTGCGTCTCAAACTTTACTGATCAAGAAAAAACTAGACAATGACGATTTTGTGTAGACTATAGACAATTAAATTCCCTTACCATAAAAGATAAGTTTCCTATGCCTTTAACTGATAAATTGCTTTACGAAATACATGGCTCGATAATATTTTCCAAGCTATATTTACATGTAGGGTATCACCAAATATGAGTTAAGGACTTAGATTGTAACTATATAGATTTTAAAACACATTACGGGCTGTATGAGTTCAAAGTCATGCCCTTTGGGCTATCAAATGCTCCGACAACTTTTCAGTCATTGATGAACGACGCATTTTGACCATTTCTATGGAAGTTTGTATTGGTTTTCTTTGCAAATATTTTGGTTTACAGCTAGGATATGGATTCTCATTTACTTCATCTGGCATCTATTTTTCAACTGCTTCACCACCATACTCTTTTTGCTAAGTTTAGCAAATGTGCATTTGGCTAATAACAAGTAGTCTAGCTCGGCCACATTATTTCGCTAGAAGAGGTATCAGTAGACTCTGAGAAGATTATAGCAATGACGAATTAGCCAAGACCATCATCCTAGAAACAATTGTGCAGGTTTTTAGGGCTAATAGATTACTATAGGAAATTCATTGGTGGCTATGGTAATATAACAAAACCTCTTACAAATGGGCTTAAAAAGGATGGGTTTTTTTTGTCTTCTCTAGTTGAAGAAGCTTTTGTAATGCTGAAATCAGCTATGGGAAGTGCACCAGTGTTGGCCTCAATAGATTTCTATCAGCCATTTGTTGTCAAAATAGGTGCCTGTTATAATGGAATGGGAGCTGTGTTGATGAAGAACTGACGCCCATATGCGTATCTTACTAAACCTTTTAATAGTATAAATTTGGGTTATTCCATCCATGAGAAGGAACTATTGACGTCAGCCATTACAGCCCAACAATGGTGCCATTATCTAGAGGGTTCCAAATTTGTCATCGAGACGGATCACAACTCCCTCAAATATTTGTTAGAACAACGAATCACAACTCAACTTCAGCAAAAGTGGTTGACTAAACTATTGGGATTACTCTATACTATTTAGTACAAGCAAGGACATTCAAATGTAGTAGTCGATGCTCTTTCTCATCTATATCAAGAAAGCACTTGTCTTGGTGTTTCTATGCTATAACTGTTGTGGATGAAAGAAGCAGAAGATAGTTACGAATGTGATATCTAGGCCATAGAAATCATTTCCCAACTGCTAATTGATTGTCTACAACCAAATTTATTTTCTTATCAGGAAGGAATTCTGAGATTTAAAGGAAAGATAGTGTTGGGGTTAGTTGAGGCAATATGCTAGAAGTTGATAGAAATTTTGCACGAGTCATTGAATGAATGCCATTTTGGCATATAGGCTACCATTCATAAAGCAAAGCAATATTTTTTCTGGCCAAGTATGGTTAAGTCTATCTGCTGAAATATTTATGCAATGTGATACAGGCCAACATTGCAAAAACGAACACACCCAATATCCTGGCCTTTTACAGCCATTGCCCATCCTGGACCGGCCTTGGATGCATATCTCAATGGATTTTATTGAAAATCTTCCTTGTTCGAAATGGGTGGATTGCATTTTAGTTGTGGTTAATCGTTTCACCAAATATGTGTATTTTTTGGCTCTATCTCATCCATACACTGTGACGTCTATGGTGATTATGTTCCTGGATAACATTTTAAAGCTCCCTTGGTTACCACATCAAATTGTATCCAATCGAGAGATGATTTCTATTTCAATGTTTTGGAGAACCTTGTTTGAGATTTTGGTCACTGATTTAGCTATATCTTCTGCTTGCCATATAGAATCTGATAGGCAAACTAAAAGATTGAATCAATTCTTGTAGATGTACTTACGGTGTATGACTCACTCCCAACTTTCCAACTAGCAAAAATCGTTAGCCTTAGCAGAATGGTGATATAATACACCACAATCCAATCTGCGATCAAGATGACTCCTTCTAAGGCTCTATATGGTGTCCATCCCCCTCTTATAGCTATGGGTCCTTATCAGTAGTCGAACGCGAAAGCTATCAATCATCTCCTTTGAGAACGATACCATATGAATCGCTTACTTAAAGAAAAAATCGCTTAGGCACAAGCTTGCAAGAAGTTTTATACTGACCAAAAGCGTTCTGAATGCTCTTTTGAAGTTGGAGATATGATTTTCTTAAAGTTACTGTAATGACCCATTTTTCCTTAATGTATAAACTTCTAAATTGAAATTCCTTTTCAATTGTGAAATACGTAGCGAAAGCCTTTTTATTATTAAAGTCATTTAAAATTAAGGGAAATAACTCATAATGAAATTTCTTTCTTTTCAAATTTGAAAAGTTTACATTTTACAATTTAAAACATTTCCTCCCTTTTTATTCTTTTCCGCTTAGCTTTGCCAGCACAATATCTCGCCGTGTAAATCCTTCATCAACTGCTCATTTTCTTTTTCCACTAGTACATTGACTTACATCACAAGACAGAAACTATGAGTTTAATGCTCAGTAAGGAACAAATATCTAAGCATAACTTCAAGTCCTCTAAAAGCATACTGTATAAATGATTACGTTATGCATGTGTTATGCAGGTCTATCAAATTAGACATTTTCGTTCTGTTTTACTTAATGTGATGCAATATTATAATAGAAAAAGGGCATTTCCTTTCAGTCCATTACTTATAACCATGTAACTATCCAGATGTTGGAGATTATCAGTCCAAGGGAATAGATACATCCTATGGTCCATCTTAGGCAAAACCGTCACTCAATTCTGGCCAGGGATGCGGTACATCATCGTGTAGACCTCCTAAGTAGGACCATCACTGAACCCCCCAATCTCACAATGCCTATTTATGTTTATTCATTACATTTTCAGTTTCTTTATGAACATATATACATATACATGTAAACATTTTTGTTTCATATTTTGAAATCATGATGCATGAGTTATGCATATGCATCTATTATCAACCTATTAAATTCTCAAAATCCTTTACCCTATAATACTTAAAACAATCCTAATCTCTATCACAAAATAATCACCTATTCTGAAACACAATTTATCATGTATAGAGATTAACATCTAGCACATACTACACATTCCTAATTCAATTCACAATCAATTGTAAACCTAGAATCTATATCAAACATATATGTTTATGTATTTAACACCTTCTAGGTCTTATGATGTAGCCAAAAGAGGCAACTCTTAAATTATTTCTTACCTTATCGTCTTGGTTTTTCTTCGTTGATCTTTGATTCCTAAACCTAAAAATTCTCATATTATCGTCCATTTACTAAAACTTATATAAATCCATAACATACATAATTCCTATTTTACTCAATCCAACGCCTTATAAATCCTATATTTAAGCAATACTATGCATATCACTTAACTTTTTAAGCATGAACACTTTTCTCTAGCATTAAGCATGCATAATTTACAATACATTCAACCAAATCCATTAATTCTAGAGACTATGTTTTTCTTAAGATATCCATCATTACTTGATATTTCTTCTTTAACTCAAAAGGTCATTTATATCATCTTTAATCTTCAAACATCACAATGGTACAACTCTAGCATTTTTCATGCTTTTCACCAATATCCTCCAAGAAAGCCTTGCATGCATATAACTAAAATTCTTGCAAATCATAGAAGGAGTTAAGTCTTATCTTGAAAATGATTAGGGTAGGGAGTACTTTCTCTAAAACTTCTCTATTCTTCCCAGACTTCTCCCTTCTCCCTAGCATCCCTCTTTTCCCTTTCTTCCTCTTCGTGATGTCTTTCTTATTCCAGAGGAGTTGCTCCCCAAATATTAGCCTAACTTAGCTGGTGTTGAGGTGTCAACCTCCTCCAGCACCTTCATGTTGACTAATCTCTATGTTTTTAATGAAAAAGTGACATGAAACCTAACTCCAAACAAATTTTCATATTTCTGGTCAACCACTTTTTTATTTATGGCCGTCTGCAAATCAACTTGAGACTTAGTTGTTGCCTTTTTGTCTTAATTCCGGTCGACCACTACAATTTTGGTCGACAGCAAACTTACCTGAGAGCAACCTGTTGCCAAACTGGTTGACCACTGATCGACTGTAAACCTTACAATTTGCACTATGCCATAAATTTGGTTGACCACTAAAATTCTGGTCGATTGCAAATCTATCCGAGAGCAACCTTTTTGAATTTTTGGTCGACCAATTTTATTCCAAACTTTACACTTTTAAATAACATTCTTCAATCCCTTAATATATCCTTGTTTCTTACTTATTCATTCCTAATATCAATTAATTCTTACCCTTAATTATCACGTATTTTCCTTTTACTTAAGCTTAATCCTGTAATGATTTGTACGATAATTTTTGGGATGTTACAGTTACATCCTTATCGAAAAATGTCTCCAGAGGAAAGATCATTCCACAAGCTATCTCTAAAATATTTTGGGTCATTTCCAATTGCAAAATGCATTGGGAAAGTTACGTATAGACTAGCTTTGCCTGCAGCAGCTAAAATTCACCCTGTGTTTCATGTGTCCCTTCTTAAAAAACATATTGGTACCATGACCATCTTTAGGGCCACACTTCTAGCAGAATTCACAATAGGTACTGATAGACAGCCTAAGACTCTCCTTTAGATGAGAGTGGTCAAGCATGGCAATGTCCTTGTTACGTGGGGGATGTCTGTTATGATATGCATTACGCAGGATGGGGACATTGTCGAAAGTGCAATGCAAGACCTAGATGAGCTGCCACTCAAGCTTAGGGGAAATGCCATCTTTTTTCGCTGACTTGGAAGTTGGTTATAAGAACAAGAACATATAAATAAAGAAGGAGAGAGAGGAATGCAGGGTGCAAAGTGTGAACAATTTGTATTTTTCTTTTCTTCTTCTTCATTTTACCATACTCTTTTATGTTTTTAACTCCTATAAGTCGTAACATCACCTTCTCTTTTCACTTCTACTTCTTGACTAAGTTATGTTTCCTCCTTTTTTGAGATCCGCTAGCTTGAGAAGCATAATTATGTTTCATTGTGTTCGTTGAAGTGGCTATTAGTTGCTGGTTCAATAAAAAAAATTTAAGATTTACGATGGTTAGCGTTTTTCATTTCTACTAGTGAAATCCCTATCAAAATAAAGGGCAAAAGTAGAAAAATCTCTGGCAAAAGGATATGATGAGGAGAAAGCATGTGTTTGGAGAGAAAGTTTGTTGTTGATAAATTTTTTAATTGAGAGAGAGAGAGACTAAGAAAGAGATTTAGACAGATGATGACTTTTTGGAAGAGAAATTATGGTATGCATTTCACATTAATCAATTAATGGAAAAACTAATGATAAGGTGAAAATTGCTCGTAGTCAATACGTTAAAGTGTTATGGGCACTGACGCGCTTATGGTAAGTTTGCAAAACATGCAAACTACCATCAGTAGAAATGCGGATGATCGAAAAACATAGTTTCTCTGGGAGTAGCTTTTTGATTTATTGTGGCTGACCAAAAACTAATTGGCGGTCAATAAAAAATCTTTAATGTCAACTCTGTCGAATAAGCAGTTGACTAGATGATTATAACCTTCGTTTAGAGTTTTGCATTTCACAGTTTTTCAGGAGAATTTCTGAACACTCGAACCGAACCTTCGATCTCAAAAATCAAGGAGATTTCTTCACAGCAAATTGAAATATTTTTAAGCCCCAAAAGATTAATTCCACTAATCCAAACAAAAATATGGTAGAAAACAACAAGAACAAAAAAAGTCAGTCAGAAAGTCGCTAAATTCCTCAACTCTCTACTGCAAGGCAATCTCCCAAACAACGACAGCTCTCCAACTTAATGATTTATGAGATTCAACAACTCCACAAGGAAAATCACTCCATAAATGAAACGAAGAAGCTGCTGTATAACAATGATTAATTTAATTTTCACAAAAAATTAGAAACCAGAACATAAATCGTCGATTGAGAACCACCAAACGAGTTGGTGAGTTTTTGCTCATGAAGAATAAAGGAAAGAGGTTGAAAAGCTCTATGAATTAATCAATTAAAAACTGACCAAGATGAGCCATAAGGTGAGCTTAAATAGCTCCTCCAAAATTAGGGTTTACAAGTTCGAAAACAAAATTTTGAAGCTAGCCTTACTAAGACTCTTACTTGCTCTAGGACAAACCCCTAGTCGAGTAAACCACAAAAGTTTATTCATTAAATAAATAACTAAATGTTACTTAAACTTCAAAGCCCATTTTTATTGTAATTGCTTTGAACTTTGATTTAGAATTAATATGATTCCATATGATAACATGCTTTGGCATTTCTTTATCCTTGTTGCTAGGAGGCTCTCTAAACCCTCTTGCCACATTTTCTCTATAAAATAAAGTGAATTATAGTAATTGGTTAGCTTCCATGTCTAAAATCTTGTAACTGGTCCTTGTGGCACATCATCCTCTCGGGGTGGAAGAGGATTTGACCTCAAATCCACAAAATTTTCTTCTTTATCTTCTTCTTTATCTTCTTCCCCTAGATAAGGAGAAAGATCTTGAATGTTGAAAGTGGTTGAGACTTTGTATTCTCCCCGAAAGTTCTAGTTTATAAGCATTATCGTTGATCTTCTCAATAACTTCAAAAGGACTAATGGCTCTAGGCATAAGTTTTGATTTCCTTTGTTTAGGGAACCCCTCATTTCTCAAATGCAACCAGAGTAAATCTCCTTCGTTGAATGTGATCATTTTTCTTGCTTTATTAGTGGTCTTGGCATACATTTCATTCTTTTTTTGAATTTCCTTGCTCACTTGATCATGCATTGCTTTAATTAGTTTTGCATTCATCTCTTTGTCCACATTAATCAACTCATGACTTGGTAATGGAATAAGATCTGTGGGTGCGAGAGGATTGAACCCATGGACCACTTCAAATGGAGTCTTTTGAGTTGTATTGTGACAACTACGGATGTATGTAAATTCCACCGCTATTTGAATTTATTAATTAATTATGACACGCATTTTGAATGTCAGCCTACAATTATTCTTCAATAATGTTACATTATCTGCAAACACTTCAGATGGTTAATTGGAGCAAATATAAATATTTAGAAAGAGAATGTTACGATTGTTCTTTTTTGCATGGATCTAATTCTTACACGAAAGAATGAAAGTACCCTTATTATTTTGGCAGTAAGTAGCCTTAATTACAAAAAGAAGCTAAAAATGTGAGATTACTCAAATTGCTCGAGTCTAGTAATCATTCACATGATTATTGATGGGTTTTCTTACAAATAAGTGTTAAGAAAACTGCTTTGATCCTATACTAATATCTTTAATGAATGAGATTATTTGGAAATACTTTTGGGAATGATAACAACTCATGTGCACATAAAAATTTGTACTATACAATTATGATCAAAATATATAGCTAAAGTAAGAGATTGTTAGATACATGACAATTTTTAGGGTGCTTATATATTTAATTATAATTATATGTTAATAGCTATCATAAAGGAAAATTCAATTTAGTGGTAAAATTAAGATGAATTTTAGCATTTAATGAAAGTGTGAAGGGATATTAGTAGTTAGATTTAAGTACAATGATAGGCCTAACTTAATCTTGCCCACAAGATATAAATTTAAAGTTATGGTCCCTAGGTCAAATGATGAGTTATCTCCTCTTCTCTTAGTCTCTCATCTATTGAAAGAATATAGGAATTAAGGTTAAGGATTTCTATAGAGAGAAAGTCATTTTGACTTAGAAAATGAAAGCCACCAGTCCCAAACTCGACTGTAGTTTATGAAACTAATAATAAGGTGATTTCATGAATTTAGGTACATTTCAAAAATATTTTGTTTTGACAATTAATACAATTCTTTAAATTCAAAGAATTTGGTGTACAAAATTAAATCTATCATATAGTGCTAATGAGATAGACATGTTATCGATGATAAGTTAGAAACATTGAGTAATGTCTTATCATATAAGTGAGAATTGCATACTCAGTGTACCTAAAGAAAAGGCTAGTTTTTCTCTAACCGATAGACAGAGCTTAGGTTGACTAAGTTCTTAGCACTTCTCCTATTCATATGTTATCACTTTACCTTCTATAGACAAGTAAGAGTTGTTGATGATTTAATCACTTACATTGGATCAAGTTAATTCAAGGATATATGACTAACTTTATCAACAAAAAGATCATGATTTGTTGCAAGAAAAACGTAATTGCAAAGCAAGATGCTATTGTCGCTCAACCAGCTAATATCATAAAAGTTTAGGTTAGACTAGTAGTGCTCAGTTGTTAACAGTCTGGGAGTACCCTAATATGTTTATGAGAATTTCCAAGTTTGTCACTAGACCATGAGATAAAGTTGTACATTAAACTTATTTCGAGGATGTCTCCAGTTTCTATGGCACTATGCAAGATGGTTCTCGCTAAGTTAAAGAAGTTGGGGGTGCACCTGTATGAGATCATGGATATGGACTTTATTCGAGACAGTACATCTTGATGATGGTGTGTGCAAGTTTTATTCGTTAAGAAGAAGAATGAATCAATATTGTTGTGTATATATTATCAAAAATTGAAAATCAAATAAGACGATATAGGAAATATTTAAAGATCATTCTATAAATATTTAAAGATTATCAATTGTATGTAAAAAGTAAGAAATTTGAATTGTGAATGACTATGGTCAAATTTCTAGGACAAGACATATCTTGCACAAAAATGTAAGTGAATCTCACCTAGAAAAAAACTGTAATGACTTGATTTTTCTTACTTTTAAAAATGTAAAAAATTTAAAACTTTTCTTTTATAAATACAGCAGATGACTTTTTGTTCTTAGAACCCATTAAAAGACAATAATAACCTAGAAAATCTTTTGTGAAACGCATTGGAATATAATTAAAACAAAACATTAAGGAAATACCATTATTTTCTTTTATAATTTAAATATTTACAAACCCTTTACAAAACATTTCTCTTAAATCCTTTTAGCCTAGCCAGCCACAATATCCGCACATTCAAATTCTTCATCAACTGCTCCTTAACCTGTTCTCATGCGGGTACCTACATCACAAGACATAAAATAATGAGCCTAACGCTCAGTAAGTGATATCAAATAAAATCTACAATGCACATGCTATGCCACTTTAAAATCCGTATCTATTTTCATTGTCCTTGTTTAGTTTCTTTTGTTTCTGTGCCGGGCTTTACCTACCAGTCCACAAAAACTGTTATCTTTACTTTTATTTTGTTTCTGTATTGGGCTTTATCTAGCGGTCCACAAAAACTGTTATCTTTACTTTTCTTTTGTTTCTATGACGGGCTTTACCTACTGGTCCACAAAAACTGTTTTCTTTTGTTTATGTGCTAGGCTTTATCTACCAATCCACAAAAATTGTTATCTTTACTTTTCTTTTATTTCTGTGTCAGGGTTTACCTACCAGTCCACAAAAATCATTATCTTTACTTGCTTTGGTTGCGAGTCATTTCTTATCAGTATAACCTCTTTACTTGACTTTACTGGATCATTTACTTTAATTTATTCGTATTTCATTTCATTTTTCATTTTAAAACCATGCATGAAAACCATTTTCGTATCATTTTAAAAATCATGATCCATGATGCTCGTGAATGCATATAGTTCAATCTCCTCAATATATGTAAGACCCTGATTTCCCGTAACATAATTAAGTAAAGATAATTGAAAATTTAATTGGGGATTATTTGGATAATCATTGATGATTTATTTGATGGAAAATTAATTAGGAAGCCGAATCGAAGAAATTAAATTGAATCGATATTTATCATCAAGCAATATTCAGAATAAATCGAGAGTTGGAAATGTGTCAATTAATATACTATATGTATAATCGATTAATATACGATACATATATATATATATATATATATATATATATATATATATATATATATATATGAAGTTAAAGTAAAATAAAAGAATGATTTAAAATAAAAGAGAAATTAAAGAAAATGGGAAAGAATTAGAAAATGGATGTGTGGTAATAGAGTGTTTTGCGGCCAACTCGAATGATATACCTTTTATTATTTTTATGAGAGCCCCTCTCCACTAGTGAAATATTAAAAATAAAAAAATGGATAATGGGTCTCTTGGTGGCAGCCAATTGTGAGTCATCCCTCCACTTGGGTTTTCCTTTACTTTGGGCAAAGTGAAGATATGAGTGGAAATGGGCAGAGTGATAGGAGTCTTTGGCAATGTGTTCCACTCATCTTTGGGTTTTGTTTTCTTCCTCTTTATTCTTTGGCAGTGTGTGATTAATGAGCAGGAGAGTGAGATTTCTTTCTCCAATGGTAGATATCTGCTATTTTAAAATTCATTTCCCTAATCTAATTTTGGGCCTAACTCTCCCACTTCGACGAGAGGATTTCTGTTGACTATTGCGTGGTTTTCCTTTTTCTCCAATGACAAGTTTGTGTCCCACCATCATTCTCCATTTGGATTTGTTTTTCTCTTCGGCTAAGCATATAAAGGGCAGAGAGGAATGTTGGGGGGAGGGAAAACAAGGGGAGGATTTATGATGTGCCTCAAGTTCTGGAACTTGAGCCCAAGCCAGGGGCTCTTTTATTCTCTAACCTTTTATTTATTTTGCAGGTTTTTGAATCAAATAAACATCATTGGAGTTGGCATTTGGGCTAATGGAGATTTTACAATCTTTGGGGAATAATTGTGAGCTGTTTTTCCTCCTAGATTCTGACCTCCTACGGTTCAAGTGGATTTTTGACAATCGGGATGACATCTTTTCAACTTCGGTCCTTCATACCAAATGTAGCCATAATCAAAAGGTTTCGAATGAGCTATTGAGCTTTGTATTTGGGCTCCATTTGGTATGTCAAATGTCTTTGTTTCAAAGAGAAAAACTCAGACTCAGATTTTATTGTTGTTGTTTTAATTAAGGGTTTGTTTAGTCATTTGCTACCTAGGGATATTTTTGTCCTTTTATGTTTTTTGTAAAACCTTAGGGTTTAATACCCCTTTTGGCTGGATGGAAGTTCAGTTTTGGAAAAATAGAAAGAAGACTTGTGTTTTTGAAAGAGAAGCTCCGCGCGGCCTCCCTCCTCTCGGCCTTCCTCTCTTCAAACCCGAACTTGCTGCTCTTGTAGCGTTTCTTGAGCAAGTTGGAAGGGTTACTATCTCTTCCAAGCATCACTCTAGTGGCAAAACTGTAGTGTGGAGGTAGGAGAAACGCTAGACCCCATGGAGAGTGCTTAATCCGTGATTAAGCTGATTATTCCGATCCTCTAACGTTAGGAGGGCAAATCGGACTCCACGGTTCCCTTTGCTTTTTCGAAGATTATTGTTGGTAAGACTTGGTTATTCTGGATCTATTCTCTCTATATTTGGTGGACATCATTCGTGTTTTGAGATATAGGCGTCATTCTTTGTGAAGATGGTGATATGCTGGACATTTTGTTGACCGCAGAATCTGTTTTTTTGTGCAATCTGTTTACTGCAGTTGATTGTTAATCTGTTTCGAAGCCCTTGCGTGGGTTTTCTTGATTTTATTTCTTCTAGAGATTTATTCTTTGTTGAGTGACGAAGCTGCCTGTCAATTTTGGGAATTATTGGAGTTTTATACTGTGAGATATCGCTGTTTTATTGCTGGTCGCTGAATCTGTCTTGTGAATCGCTGATCAGTCCGATTGTGGGTCTGTTTTGGGGTTCTTGCGTTTGTTATATTGATTACGTGTCTTCTGAAGAATTGTTCTGTAATGTGCTGGGTTGCTACTGTCCAAATTTGGCGTTCATTGGACTTATGAAATTTGAGTTAATTCTGTTTTAGCATTGCTGGTTCGGAAAATTACAGTTTTCAGAACAGATTTCTATTTTGTGCTCTTAGTGATTCTTGGATCTTATCAATTTCTACAAAAGGAACTTCGAAAAGGTAAGAAATGAGTGTAGTGACCAGAGGAGGCCCTTCATCACGGGGTTTGTTTGCTGTTAAATATTGGATTGGATTAATCGTTGTGAAATGCTATTGTTAATGATGATTTTGGTTGAAGAAAAATGGGTTTAGGCAGCATGTAATAGTTATTGTTACTTACATATTGCCTATGCCTTTCACTGAGAAGAAATATTCTGCCATTTGTTACTGTTATTTTTCTGTGGGTTGAGAAGTTGAGAAGTTTTGTCATGCACGGTGTGATGTTGCTCTATGATTTATCACTTCTGAGAATTATTGGTTGTTGAAGGAAAGTGTTACTCTTTGTAGAGAATTTTAGAGGATGTTGTTGACTGTGAATTGCTTGGTTTAATTGTTGAGGTCTACTGATATACGGTTCTGGCCGCTATGGTTTATTGTTGATTGTGACTCTGTAATTTTGTAGGTTGTGAGGGAGTAATCGAGGAAGATATGGGAAGGGTCCTGTTAATTAATTATGAAATAATACTCTGTGGAAAAAATTAAAAGCATAAAGAGGGGATTATTAGTAATATGTTATTTCTGGCTTGCTTGACCGTTAGGTGATGGGTTATTCCTTGGTGTTTATTGAATTACTTTCTAATATAATTGCTTACATAGATTCTTTAATAGGCATTTTTCAGTATAATTGATTTAGCCTTGGTTGTACAAAATATTAATAAAATGTTGTATACTTGATTTATTTAACAGTCCTTCTAATGCATTTGTTTCTTGAATTGTTCTTTATGAATCACAGATACATTGCTAGATGATAGAAGAGATTGCTTTAACTTGAGTCATGCTATTATATCTCTGTCAAAATGCTATGTTTCCTTTCTTTGTGTAAATATATATTGTTGTGAACTGGACATGACATCCATACATCACACTTAGGGCTTATGAAATTGTTGACATATTGCATGACATGCATAATAAATGTAAATAGGAATGAGGGGGTTTGGGAGATTTAGTGACGGTTCATTGGTGGTGACACCCTTAATGGATGTATCTCATCTCACATAGAGAGCAAAGTGACGGTTAGCCACATGGACCATAAAATGTATAATCTGAATGATCAAAATTAACCTGGGGGGGGGGGGGGGGGAATTAGGTTTATTAACTTTTTCGTGTGATTATAAATTTTCTAACCAAAAGCTAATTTATCACAACAATGAGATTAATAATCACAATAATAATAATAAGCTAAGAGAAAGGGTTAGAAAATTTGAAACTGAGTTGTTAACGTGGTTCGGCCAAGCTCG
The DNA here is from genome assembly GCA_022433065.1 of Begonia loranthoides. Classification (NCBI taxonomy): domain Eukaryota; kingdom Viridiplantae; phylum Streptophyta; class Magnoliopsida; order Cucurbitales; family Begoniaceae; genus Begonia; species Begonia loranthoides. Next base: position 18,079,342 of record CM039477.1, on the reverse strand, counting down.
CCTACGTCCGCGCTTCAAGGATCTCCCTTGAAGATATATTCCATAATCGTCTGAGTTACACGTGATTGAACTTGAACGGGTGTCAATCATACCATTACAAATAACGAATTCTTAGGGTGTTACCCTTTTCTCTCCTATACAATTTTCTCACGAAAAATTCTCAATATCAAAGGTTTACAACAATCCTCACCAACAAATAATCTCACTCAATTTCTTTGGAGGAAGTGTTTGCCACTCAATTTCATGCACAAATGTTGAGTTAGAAATTTAGCAGAGCTTCGCTTAAAATCGCTTGGTGTTTGTCCTTCGTCGAAGTCCAAATATTTATAGATCTGGAGATTTCGGACGTCCTAAAACTTTTAGGACGTCCTCATCCGACTGTTGAAATATAGCTGTTGCGCAAAATCTGGAGATTTCGGACGCGAACCCTTCATCCGGCCCGTCCTGGCTCGTCCGAATACTCCCAGGCAACGTTGTCCAGAATTGTACGGATTCAAACGTAGAACGTCCGGGTGTGTCCGCCGGAGTCCACTTATGTCCGAAAACGTTAGACAGTTTTGTCCCATTTTGTACAGATTCAAACGTAGAACGTCTGCCTTCTTCCACGTGCATCCGCGAGCATTCGAAAATGCCAGACAATGTATTGGGACGCATTTGTCCCGTCCTCAGAGTCGTCCCAAAACTCAAGCGCCTGTTCTCTTCATGATTTCGGACGACATGCCTCATCCTCTATCCCATCTGCCAACGTTTGAAAACGTCTCTAAATATTAAAGGTTCAAAACGATAACGTCTGCATCCATCCGCTGGCATCCACTATCGTCCGAAAACGTCTGACTACAAATTGGGACGCAAAACCTCGTCCCAAAACTCGAAGCACTTGGAATTCGGATGATATGCATCGTCCTCAATGGCGTCCTCCTGCGTCCGAAATCACCCTGAGATGAGTCTTCTCATTTCGTGGCGCAAATCTTGAATTCTCTAAGTCACACTGTAATATCCCGATTTTTATAATATAATTTAATAAAGGAAATTAGAAAGTAATTGGGGACATTTGAATTATTTGGACATTTGTCGAGATATTACCAAGGACGTACCCCAATACTTTCCCGTCGTTATTAACATCATGAATTTCGTAAACATAAATATGTTATATTACGGGACAACATTTATTAGAATTATGTCTCATAAATAATTAGAGAAAAGGAAATAATTAAATTAATAGGGATGGATTAAATTTAATTAATTATTGGATTAAATGGAAATGAGGGCTTAATTGGTATTGGTAAATCATGAACCGGTTCAGCAGAACTGGTTCATGCCATTTGGTCCGGTTTGATGGCAATAAAGAAGTGTTAAGTGATTTAGTTTTAATTTTATTTAAAAATAAAAAATAAAAGGAAGCAGCTGTAAGCTGCTGCAAAATGCGAAGAAAGGAGAGGGAGAGAGAGGGGAACGGGAGATCGAAAGGGGGAGGCCGAGAAGGAGGCAAGCTTCGAGCGTCGACAGCTCGGGATGGGTCCAGACGGCGCGGGGCTGTCGTCCGGCGTGCGGTGCTGCGCGGCGCAGCGAACTCCGAGCGACGGGTTTGGAGGCTAGGGCTCGGCATTGTCCGGTTTGCAGGACACGAGCTGGGACGGTCAAAATCGCGTGCTGCGGACACGCTGCCAAGGTAATTCGGTCGTCTTGGTCTGTAAATATTGCCTCCTTGATGTACGATTTACTGGATGCATTATTGGATGGTAATGGATTAGGCAGGGAGATGGTTGCCGAGTCCTTTGTGGACCTCGCCCTGTCCGCGAATCAACAGCACGTTTTTAGTAGCCATTACTAGTTGTAGGTAGCAATTACTTGATGTAGTTGTCTGTCTCCAACTACTCAAGGACTCCTTCATGCTTTAAATTCCAACAGCTGAATTGGGACTGGAGGGAGCCCAGAGAGTGTGACTGTGAATTCCAGTGGCTGAGCTGAAACAAATCGTGGCTTTGGACATCTGTTGTTGCATTTTTCAGTGTACAGAGGACCTTCTTTGGTTGATAAGAGTAAGGAATTGAGTAGGAATTGATAGAGTTTTGGCAATTAAAAGCCCTACCCACAAGTAGAGTCATTGTGTTTTTCCTTGTTGAATTCTATGTGTTTTTCCCTTGCTTGAATTCTATTGTTGTGACTCTTGATAATGTTTGGTTGGATTAATTCCTTGTGCATAGATTTGTGAAAGAGTTCATGATAGACTATGCATAATAAAGATGAAGAAATGTAAGTAGTTGATTGATTCAACGGTTTGCTATCCTATTAGCTTTTGACTACTCTTAGTTGATTTTAGAAGATTCTAATTCTTGAAGCAATATTTGAATCCCATTTAGTTCTTGGATTCTATTGAGTGTTCATAATTTATATTGAATTGTCAATCAATTATAGTTTAATTATTAATTGCTTAGTTGTTTAGCTTCTATAATTATTGTGTTGGTCAATTTCCTATATGCAGCAAATCCTCGGGTAAGCATGATTAACATAGTATAAAATAGTGGTTAGCTTGGTATTCAATTTCAAGCACGTTTATTATTCGTTTCACTGTTGTTTTCTTATTCGATTTTAAGCATACTATGGTTGCTGTTCCGTATTTAAATTCCGTCAATTTCGAAGCATGTTCGTATGTTAAATTCGCTGTTAAATTTGCTGTTATGTTGCTATTAATTCCTATCGATTTCAAAGTATGTTAGCACGTTTTAATTGTTGAATTCGCTGTAGAATTCACTGCTGTTCCGTAATTGAATTTCGTAAATTTCAAAGTATATTAGCATGTTTTAATTGTCTCGAATTCATTGTATTTTCGCTGCTGTTCCGTAGCTATTTTCCGTCAATTTCGAAGCATGATTAACACATTTTAATTACTATGAACTCGCTTCTATTCTGGTTTCGTTTTCTGTCAATTCAGAGTTATATTTGTACGTGTTAGTTGTTGGAAACTAGTTGCCAAGTGGCTGATTATATGTTGTCATTCATTGTCATATTTTCAAAGCATAATAACACGTTTTATTCCGTTATAGCTTCGTTGTTATACGCTGTTATGTTCTATTGATAAATTCAGCACGTTAAACATGTACTGTCAATTAATTCAGCATGTTAACATATATTAATTATTGGAAACTCGCTGCTGTTCCGTTAATGTTCTATAATTATTTCTCGTTAATTTCGAAGCATATTGGCATGACTTATTCATTGTTAAACCCGTTGTTGCGTTGCTATGAATTCTTGGCAAATTCCGAAGTATGTTAGATGTTACATTCATTCTTAGAATTGTTATTCTTTTACTGTTAGTTTCCGTGGATATCGATGCTTGTTAGCATAATTGTTGATTGTTTTAATCATTGTGCTTGTGATTAATTCCTGCTAGTGTAGAGTAGGGGTGGGCAAATCGGTTCTTGGTTCCGGTTCCGGAGGTGTTAGAACCGACCATTCGGTTCTCGGTTCCAACACTTAGGAACCAGAACCAGAACCAGAACCGGGCGGTTCTGGACCCAGAACCAGAACTGAGTCACGGTTCTGGTTCTGGTCGGTTCCAGAACCGTGAAATTGAAAGCCCTCTGAGTCTGCTCTAATTGTTATAACCTGCAACATAAGGCACCACTAATGAGAAAAAAAAACCCATTAGCAAACAGCAATATCACTTAATAACTATGAAACTCTGTATAAATTTAAGGATGAATTTGTGAACTTTTTGCTGGGTTTTATTTTTTGTTCATAACATTTGGATTTTCTTGCACGCCTTTGTAATTTGTGTGGGAGAAATTTATCTGTTGATTCTTCTGGTTAGCTTCATTGTCAACATCATTCCTTCTTTGGCTCACATGATCACCTTCGCTTCCCCATTTGCCAGAAAGGTTCTTCCATTTTCTTGATTTAAAAAAAAAAACCCATTAACTTGCAACATAAGTCCTCATTGTCACTGCCACTGTCCTCTATCTCATCATCAAGCACATTCATCACAAAGCATTGGGGGCTTCTTTTAGTTGACTTCCTTTCAGTTGAATCCCTGAACAGAGACAACGATATAACATGCTTCTATAACAAAAAAAACATGCTTAAAAAACAAGAACAATTGCCTGATGAAGAGACGCAATACCATATTCTTGATTTTGAAAAGGAAACAGGAACTGTAGAGGAATGCTTGTTTTCCATTGAATTGAGTTATGATAATAGTGCATCAAAGTTCCAATCTGGATCAGGGTCAGCTGTGATTCTGTCTACTCTAGAAGGACATCGAAGTTCCAACTTGAGACGCCCCCTAAATAGATAAACATAACAGCTAAGGAGATGAGTAACAGAGTGTAAGAAAAAGACTGCATTTTTCTGTCTCTTATAGACAAGAACAATTTTTCTCCAAAATGTTACGCTTCGTAAGATTGCAACAACCTCCAAAGAGAGACTGAGAAGACTTACATAATGGAATCTCAAAACTGAACTTCAAAGGATTTAATTGCTTCAAGGCGAGATTCGTTTTGACTTTCTCAGCTCAACCCCTGTCTTGGCTATAGGGCAAAAATAGAGAGGGATAGATTTGTTTAATGGGCGTTAATTCTCTGTCTTCTTCTTCCTCCTTCACTTTCCCTTATTCTTTCCAGAAATCCACAAATCTGTTGAGGCGAGAACACGAGGCGATGGTGTCTGGCGAGATGAGGCGACTGGTGACCGGCGTCTAGTGAGGCGGGCGAGGCGACGCGATTGGCGTCTGAGCAAGAACAGAACACGAAAGACTACTGAAGAACAGAGTGGCGTGACTTGAAGCAGAAGCCCTTGTCGCCACTCGCCAACATGTTATATCGGTTCTGGGCGGTTCCCATCACTAATACCCGAGACCCAGACTGCAAAATAAAATTATACCCAGACCCGAACCAAACATATTTTTGGGAACCGCGAACCAGAACCGAACCAGAACCGCACGCGGTTCTGGTTCGGTTCTCGGTTCGATTCGGTTCTTGCCCACCCCTAGTGTAGAGGGCGTTAATTCGCCGTTGGTTGTGAATGAAATTCCGTGAATTACTATGTTAGTTTCCATCGTTGTTGTAGAATTCTTGATAGTGTATCTTGTGAATTCAATTAGATGGATTATGTGTTATTTCTATTATTCGTAGTGTATGCTCATGCCGTCACGATAATAGAAATATTAAGGAATACTGCAAAGGGCGGGTATTTATACGGTGAGAATGAAATGAATGAAAGAGAATGTTAATTAAGGAATTGAAGGTTGGGGACCATGGTTCGGATCTAACCGGTAGAGTCAAATTTATGACCCTCTCTTATTGGGTCGCGAGATATGATCTACCAACAAGGTGTTAGATGCCGACTAGCGACCATCTCTTCGACAAGAACCTTCAATCTTCCAACTCGATCCACGAGTTTACGATATATGTAACCGTAATTAAAGTGCAGTTTGGAGCGAATCCCATTCTAACGAAATGAGTTAGAGGCATTCATATTGCATATCTCTTTTCCTTACTAAGCCTTTGAGATTACAGTTTACTTGTGGTGTAGGTGAACGTGATATCGTGATTAATCTAAAGAGAAGCAGTTGATGCAAGATTTGCTCGGGCGAGCGTTGTGGTTGACAAGGTTAAAGGGTAAATGGTAGAGGTTAAAGACTAAAGATATAAAGAGCAAAACGATTTTGTAAACTTAAATGTAATTAGTTACTTTTATTCCGTAAATTCGTTTATTCTAGTTTCCGCTACGTTTTCAATAAAATCATTTATGATTATAGTTTTCTACAGTTTAAATGACAAGTTGAAGGAAAAAGAATTTTAACGGTTCGGTTTTAATGGAGAGAACTCTGACTTTAATTAATGACGATTTAAGTCGTTTGTTTTATAAAAGTTTTAAATTTATCGTATTTTCAAAGGAAAGGAAAAACCGGGTCGTTACACACACGATATATTCTACTCGCTCCAAAGACTTAGAAAAACTTATTAAACAATTATAATACCCTTATGAAGGGTATATCCAATTTAAGCGTAATTAATGAGTATTATAAATTCAACTAATAAACAACTCATAAACTCAAATAATATTGTTCATCATCAAAATATAAATATGCCTAACACACTTAGGCTAACATCCTCTTCTCTTCTATGGAAATCCCCAACATCTTCAACAAAAGATAATGGTGACAGTCATTGGTGGTGATGCCATAGGATGTATCTCCTCGCCGGAGTGACGGATAGCCAATGACCATAGGATGTATCCTTTCTTTCGCTATACCAAAAAAGATAGATTCTTTTTTGTAATGTATTGCATGAGCACACATGAGCATGAACATTGCATTTCATCATATTTCTTGTTGAGTGTTAGACTCATTGTTTTACCCGTGATGTAGGTATGTACGAGAAACATGAGAACAGGTCAAGGACAGTTGATGAAGGATTTGCATTGGCGGATCTTGTGGCTGGCTAGGCTAAGGAAATTTAAGGAAAAAAGGTTTTATAAGGAAACGATTAAAAAGTTTGGTAAATGTTTTAGTAAATGTCTTAAATTGCAAAGGTTTATTTATTGTATTCCTTAAATATTTTATTTATAAAAGTCTTCCGCTGTGTTTTATAAAAGAAGTTTTACAAATTGCCAAGGTTTTAAGAGAAAGATTTCAATTATGGTTCTTAAAGTTTTCCGTTGTACTTATGAAAGAAAAGTTTTTAAATTTCACAATATTTTAAATAAAATAAAACTCGGGTCATTACAATATAGACCTCAAAACATGTATAATATCAAATTCTTTAAAATCTAATAAACATATCATTAAAAGAACATAATTCTAATAAACACACAGCAAACATCAATACAATCCTCAGAACATGATCACAACCTAACTTAATAATCTATGAAAGCAGTAAACAATCAATATACAAATCCTAATTCTTGCGATGTAAGGCCCGAAGGTCAAAACACATACATATCAACTTACGATGCATCCTTAAAGCATTTAGCACTCCGATTTATCCTTCACAGTACCTTCACAAATTCATAATATTTAACCATTAATACCAATTTTCCAATAACTATTTATCGAGTTCAATAACACTTGGGAGTTTCAACATTCACTACTTAACAACCTCAACTTTATCTATACCCTTATTCTTTATTCATTTACTTAATAGAATTTCATAGCCTGAATACAATTTAATTCACTTAACCAATTAATAGAACAGAATATAACCCCTACCAATATCCCACAACACAACTGAGAGCAACATAAACCCTCAGATCAAAAGCCACATAGACCTTCCAACAAAGGCAGTAACCAATCCACGACACACACTTCACTTCAATGGGGTAAAATCTCATTATCCATTAACACCTATTTAACAGAGCATAACATCCATGATTATCCAGTAATCTAATTAGTAATTAAATTTGCAGAATAATATCCAACCAAACTAAATCCAAGCAGTAATCAAGACAGAGTACACTCTTCTATATTTCCATATTTATCGACATCCAACAATAATATTCAAATAGGGTTCACATATTATTAACCACATTGCAGAACATCACTTCTCACAATGTCCATAAAACATAGATGAAGGAAACCCTTCATACCTGAAGCACTCCCTAGAGCAGTAGAGAACTTCACCATTTCTTCTTCTCCACTTCTTCATTTCCTTTCCTTCCTTTTCTTCCATCACCGATTCTCTGTCTCTCCATCACTGCCCCTATCCTTTCTCTCTATCTACTCCTTGTTTCTCACACAAACCCACGACCTCCTACAACTCATAAAGACTCTCCAGTGGCTTCTCACTCATCCTCTCCACTCACAGCTTTCATTATGATCTCTCACCTTTCTTCTCTCACGTAGAGCTCTCTGCCTTTCTTTGAATTTCTCCACTCCTTTTCTTTGTCTTTTATTTTCTTCTCCCGACAGTTTCCCTTAGAACTACACTCAGCCCCTGTTATTTTCATCTCCAGCAGCTTCATCTATCCCTATATAATCCTACTTAACACATCAATGAAGGAGGCATCTGTAAAGGGGAGATTACATGGAGGGCTGGAGGGCAATTCTCGGGATTACACATTATCTCCTCGGGCAGCAAAATTGCGTGGTACCGATCGAGTGACTAGTCGATGGTACTGGCCGCAACAATGACCGAAATCAACAAAACGTCGTTGGATTGGTCATCATCCGGTAGACAAGAACAGTAGACCGTCCTGTCGACAGATCCCAAGGGATTTCGTCTCTGCACCAAAACGTTGCGTTTCTCCATTTCTTTCCTTTTTATTCTTTTATTTTATTTCAATTCAATTAATTCCTCTCTTTATTTAATTAATCCTCTTTAATTTATTCCTAATTAATCCTTAACCGAAATTCCCACTTAATCAATTCTAATAATCTCCATCAAATAAATCTTCAATAATTATCCAAATAATCCAATTACACTCAATTAATTTCCTCATTATCCTTGCTAAATTCCGTTATGAGAAATCGAGGTATTATAGAGACAATATTGAAATGGGAGCCATCAAGGAATATGGGTGAGGTTAAAGGTTTATTGGGGTTGCCTAACTATTACAAATGGTCCATAGAGAAGTTTTCTTAATAGCTATGCCACTAACAAGATCAAGCAAGAAAGTTTCAAGTTTGATTTGGGATCAGTTGTGTTAAGATACTTTCAAAGAGTTAAATCGAAAACTAACAAGTGCACCTAACGTTATAATTCTTCACAACGCGCAACCCTATGTAGTATAGACAATTGCATGTGGAATTAGACTTTGGTATATGTTGATGCAACAAGACAGAGTTATTGCTTACACATCTTGACAACCAAAGCTGTATGAACAGAACTATGCAAAGCTATAATCTTTTTATTAACGTTTTTCCTCACTCGATGCATGTGTGAGTACCACCCTGATGGCACTCCCTATTAGTTTCTATTAACATGATACATGACCATACATTCTCAACCTAACATGATGCATGATGCGTTATAACATAACATTAACAGAAATTGAAGTGCACATTGAAATAAAAGTAACTGTGCACACAGAAATGTATAATAGAAATTGAAGGCACACATTAAAGAACAATTGAATATGGAATTATAAACAACGAGGCACATAAGGAAATCAAACAATGAACGCACTCAATAAGGGGATGCAGAAATCGAACACCCATATCAGAACAATATGCACTGAATTGAAACAAGGAAAACATACTCTAATTACTAGAACACAATAATAATCGAAAGAGAAATCAAAACATACTATTAATTAACATGCTGATTATCCTAGTTAATTTCCTAGTCATTTTACATGCTTCCTACATTTATTATTTTAGGTGATTGTTCTAATCGGTTATCTAATAAATTAGCATGCTCAAGAGTTGATTACATACCTTTATCCTAATTAGCTAATCAAGTTGTTTAGTAGAAGATAACATGCTAAGGACAAGAAATTATGAGCAATGTTATAAGCAACACCAACAAGACAATAACAAAGATAATATGAAAACATCTAATCACATAATCAATGAAGCTCTTGACTCATTCTTGCTTAGTTCATTCTTCTTTTATCTTCTTCATCACTTCTAATAAAGTAAAGCATTAATTATGGAAGTGCTAGTAAATGAAATTGCAATAACGGATAATATGCAGAATATTAACAAGGAAGAATTGACATACTAATATTACTCTAGTTGGTGATCTTAGTTCATTACATGCTCAAGATTAATAGTTAATTAACGTGCTTGTAGATTTCACAAGTAATAGTTATCTAACATGCATGGATTAATTAATAATTTAATTGATTAGTCGAACAACCTAATTACTTACGTGCTGCTAATACCATGAACATGCTAGCTAGAAATTAACAATAAGTTAGTTAAATAACATGCTTGTCTAAATGATTACTCTAGTTAATTGACATGTTTGTACTAGTTAGTTAACTAATTATCATAGTTAATTAACATGCTCACTGGATGATTAAATATGCTTATTACAAAGGTTATTCTAGTTAGTTAGACGTTAAGCATAGTTAACTAAACATGCTTGATTAATTATTCTAGTATATTAGACATTCAAAATTGATTAACTAAACATGTTTAATGTATTATTCTAGTTAAGTTAATTAACATGCTCAAATAATAATTACAATTAAGATTCTAGTTAAGTTAACGTGCTAGTCGCTAGATTACCAAACATAAGAGCCAGATAATATGTGCGAACAATATATAAACTGGCAGAGCAATATATATGTTGAATGGTAGTTTATACTTGTCACAGAGGAATTTACATCAAACACAGCAAGGTATTACAGCGAGTAAAGTGATAAACTAAATACAGCAAAATATCACAGCGAGTAATTCATTCTTTCCTAAGTGTTCTCTAAACACTTCCATTCGTTTACCCTTTTCAAGTCATAACTATCATTCCTCAATAAAGCATTGATAACAGAACTGACAATAAAGGAAGGTCACAAAACTAACAGCAAGAGACAAAGTTATTAACAAGGAAATCTACAGAGCATCACAAATAAGGCATTTCAATCATAGAACCATCAAGGAAATATCATAGATCACTAACAATTCTTCATTATCATCATCAATCCAGGGAATACCTACAGCAAGGAAATCGACAAAGGAATCAACAGCAGTAACCCCACTCAAGGCATTATCACCTAAAACTAACTAACAACAATTCACACTAAGCATTTCAGGGAACCAACATAAAACTCACGCACACCTACTTGTGGGTAGGGCCTCCAAATGGCCAAGACTCACCCAATTTCTTACCTAAATTGATGAACTAAACTCACTCAGGGATAGCAGCACTCCCAGCCTCACGGCAGTAGCTCACAGACAGAGCTCCAGCTTCACTCTCATGCTTACAGCTCCTTACACGACACTCACATTCATACACAGAGAACTCCATCACACAAGCTCACCAGGGTCTCACTTAACTCACGCTCACTTAACTCTCTCTCTCTCTCTCTCACGTAGGAAATTTCCACTCTCTCGCTGGAAGGAAGAAGAAACTGAAGACATGGCAGAGGAGAGGAGGTTATTACTTGGATGGAGGGGACAACCCATAGCTGGGGGGCAGGGAGGAGGTCAGCTCCAGTAGGGGGAGGGCGGCGTCCTACACGTCGAGGGTGGGGGAGAGTCATTATTGTCGTCATATAATGACTAGAAGAAAAGAAACCAGATTTTAAATCCCTAATTTTACGCTGAACTGGGTTATTTCGGACGAGTGCAGACGCACTGGTCTTCTCCGCAAGTGTAAAATCTCATAGGCTAAATCGCTTCCTCGAACGAGAACTGGTGTCCTCGTCTTGGTCTGTACTGTCCATAGACGAGGTTCGGACGTGAAGTGGCGTCCTCACGTGGCGTTCGTAGGCGTCCGAAGGTGTCCCAAAATCGAATAGAGGCAAATTGGACGAGGCTACTCCACATCCACAGTCGTCCGCAGTCGTCTGAAACTATCTAGGATTTGGACGGATTCAAATAAGACGTGGCTAGTCCACGTCCGCACTCATCTGGACTCATCCGAAAGTCCGCGACACAGTGCAGTCAGGACGCAGAATCATGTTCTGAGTCATCCCAACCCATTCCTCGTGTGTGCAATGCGTTTGCGGATGAGACAACTCATCCGCAGGCGTCTGGAAACGCCCTGGACAGCTATCCTCACATTTTTCCACTTAACTCCTACCTCACAACACTTTCCCCATAAGTACATGTCATAAAATAACACGAATCAATATGCAATGTAATATCCCTAACTACCCCGTCCCTTAATTACATCGCGTACACGGGAAAAACGTTATAGAAATACCTCTAAACTTAACCCTCTAGAACGTCCTCGGTAATACCTCGATAATTGTCCAACTGAAAAAGTTGGGGTGTTACAATTGGAAATTAAGAAATTTAAAATAAAGGGATCAAAATACTAGAATTATTAAATTAGGAAAGCTAAAATGAAGGAGTTAGAAATTATCATATAGTTATGGAATTAGTAAAGACTAAATAATAAAGTTTATTTCTAGAAGATAAAATAAAATAGGAATTATTAAGGAATTATGAAAATTAAAAATAAAAGCATTAGTAAATAATATTCATGGTTAAGGTAACATTTAGATTGTTGGGTTAATAATTTATGTGGAAGAATTTAGAAAATGATTTAAGTAATAAGTTTAATAATTAAATTCTGGAAATCAAGTAAAATAAAGGTAGGATAATTGAATGCAATAGGAACTGTCAAATAAGATTTAGGGACAGCTGTAATCGTTTAGGATAGAGATGAATTTCTCGTAGAAGTGTTTTAGCGGATGGATGTTGAGTCATAGGATCGATTTAGCAGATTATGTGTGAGTCATTGGATTAAGGGAATTGATGCTCCTACGGAAGCCAAAGATTCCTTTTGGGAGTGCTTTCAATTGTTGGATTTAAAAAGGAATAGCGGACGATGTGTTGGCCGTTGGATGATTTGGGCGAAGCAAGGATTTAAGTGGAACGACGTCATTTAATTTTTGGATGCGTTTCCGCGGTAGCATTCTCGTCTGAGGTAGCAAAAGTTTATGAATGGAACTTCATCATTTGGTTTAATAAGTTCGCAATCTGTGGGAGCGTTAGCGTTCACAGACGAGTTTTTTTTTATATATTAGAACACATGGTAGACAATGAGCCTTTGGATTGGGGTTCCTGCGAAAGCCAATGCTTCCGCGGCAGTGTAGATTTTCGCGATTGCTTTAGCGATCGCAAATATGAATTTCTAAATGACATGGTGGTTGGCCATTGGAGGAACAGCCTTTTGTGGATGTCTCTTGTGGCTGGTTTCGCATCCTCAGTAGCTCGGGCGAGTTTTTAAATAGATTAGTTCCAGAGTTCATGTGAGCTATGAGTTGATCATTGAACAGTTTTGAAAGTGAGGGATTAAGGATGCCATTTTCATGGGATTACCCTCCCACATGGTTATGTGTTAATAGTTCTTTAAATAAATTGAGATGGACCAAAACCCTAGTTACCCTAGAAGCCGTGGGCGACAATGAGAGCTTTCTCACAAGCCTCGAGTTGACTTCCCTCCGGGTTGTCTCTCGGTGGGTTCCCTCCAGGTTGTCTCACGGTGAGTCCTCTTCCGTCTCTAGTCATGGAATTCACGTTGACAGTAAGTGGTTTATGGATATTAGTTAAGGTCTAATTACATGTTTATTTGAAAGGAAGAAACAATGTAAGATGAGTTTGGAATAGACAACATATGGATGGTTTTGGATTAGGCAGACCTTCACTAGGATATTCTGTAAGTGATGATTTGATTGTGCTTGGCTTTTGGCCTATATCACAAAGACGCTAGGATATGGTGTTTTGATGGTTATTTTGTGTAGGATGTTTGTTTACAGTTTGTCGAGGATATGATATTTGTTGATTGTTCACTGTTTATTGTCCATGATGTGATGTTAATTGAAGATACGTTCATTGTTATGTTTATTGCTATGTTGCCATGATGCCTAAGGGCAATTGATCGAGGGGTTTGTTTACTGCTTGATGTTACTGTTTAAGTTATTGTTCATAGGTCCTAAGAGCCATTGATTGAGGATTTGTTGGATGGGTCTATTGATAGAATATGATGTTCCACTTGTAAGTCTCGAGGATATGATCATTGTTATCTTTATGTTATTGTGTCTATAATGCTTACGGGCTGTTGATTGAAGATATGTTATGCGATGCTTGTAGATTCTGTAAGAGATATTAAACTAGTTAGTATGTCATGAATATGTTGATTGATATCCTATTGCTCAAGGATGTGCTTAGTTAGTTATCATGTATAATGTGCATTCTATGCATCATGTTTTTCAAGAAAGTAACAAAAATGATTTACATGCACATGTATTCATGAAAGAAAAATAGAAACAAAATTTAAGATACGAAATGAGTTGACTGTCCCTCATGAGATGGACCTAATCTTGTCTACTGAATAAACATAAAAGGATCATTATGGGCGGGGTTCGAGTTGGCTGTCCCGCATGAGGTTGACCAAATTTTGTCATTCTCCCTTAGACTGATGTCCCACAATGATCGAACTGTAAAGTGAAAGAAAAGAAAAAGAAAAGACTATTGACTAAAAAGACATGGTTTTAATTGTTGCATCCCATAGTCATGACATATGTTGCATCTCACAGTCACGTTATATGTTACAAATTTATGTTATACATCTCTTACTGAGCGTTAGACTCATAGGTGAACTTTGTGATGTAGGCAATGATAGAGATTAAAGAGCATGATGAAAAGACTTGTTGATAGTGCCGTTGAATAGGAATTCTCATGGCCGAAGCTAGAGCGTTGTCAAAGCGAAGTTGACCTGTGGGTGAAGATTAAAGGAAATATGAAATTTAATAGTGTTAACTCTTTACGAAGAACTATGTTTATTATTATTTAGATTTAAATAGAAATATTTATAAATGTTTTTGGTTATTTTAAAAGATGTGTTTTACTACTGTTATTTCTGAATAAATTTTTATAAAGTCTTCCATTGCATGTTTTTAAAAGAGTATGAAAATATATTTAATAAAGGTGGCGTTTTACAAGCTTTGATTTCAAAAGAGGTTTTCTTAAGAGTTTGTGTTGTACGTTTTCTTAAAGGACACGGTTTTCTACGAATGTATAGTTTAAAAAAAAGGTTTAACGCTATGGGACGTTACGGATACAATGTAATATTGCAACATCATAAAAATATATACTTTTCAAAATAATAATTTGAAATTTATTAAAAACACAAAACTATGAAAAATGTTGTGACATACAACCAATAACGCCATGGCTTAAATAATTTTAAGGCATAGTGTCACGGTCCTACTTTCAAGAGACTTAAGGAGGGCCGTACAGCACTCGTTGTTTTAGGGGGAACAACGAGTCAGCCTACGAAGTGCGCCAACGGCACCGATTGCCCACGACGTTAGAGCGAGCTTTGTGTCTAACGAGCGAGCAATAAGCGAGCGAGATTAATTGAAAAGAGCGTCATTGAGCATAGTGAGCATAGTTTGAATGTAAAAAGCCTTATCATTGATTGTCAGCAAATTACATTGGGTAGGGGGGTCTACGTGCAGTCATGCCTCTCCCCCTAAAGAGCAATCCGCTCCATCTCCACTCTGGCAGGAATGAACATCCAAAAGTGGCGAGGAGTCACTTGCTAAAAATAGAAATTAAAAAAAATAAAAAGGAGCTGCTAAGAATAGAAGGAATCTATTCTAGCAGCATGGGCAGCCATGGACAACACGTCCTGGACAAGCCCGAATTGTTACATTCTCCCCCAACAGAGCTGTTGACGTCCTCGTCAACTTGTCTTCAGCTTGAATTTTTCAATCTTCTGTGTGGCATTCTTCAACTTGTCTTCTTTCTCTCAAGTGACTTCATCATCTCCCAATCCCTCCCATCTGACCAGGTACTCCGTGTGTGGGCGGCGGCCTGTCTTGACGCTCCAGTCTGCTAGGATTTCTTCAACTTTCTTCTTCTTCCTGTAGTTGAGGGCGATGTCCGGTCTTGTGATGTTGTTCCTTGTCTGATCTTCATCGTCTAGATGGTATGGCTTCAAGTTGCTAATATGGATTACCGAGTGGATTTTAAGCCATGCAGGTAGATTGACTCTATAAGATGCCCGCCTGATCTTTTCAATAACTTGAACTGGACCTTCGTATTTTTGAACAAGCCGCTTGTCTCTTTTCCCTCTAAATCGGAGTTGTTCAGGCAATAACTTTACCAACACTAGGTCTCCAGCTTTGAACTCCACTGGTCGCCGCTTTCGATCTGCCCACTTTTTCATATGCTTGGAGGTTCGTTCCAAATATGCCCGAGCTATTTCGTTATTTTGCTTCCATTCTTTGGAGAAGTTGTACGCCTTTGGACACTTCCCAAAGTATGGTTGATCGAGTGTGTGGGGCATCGTTGGTTGCCTTCCGGAAACTATCTCAAATGGGCTCAATCCAGTTGAAGAACTCTTCTGGCAGTTAAAACAGAATTGGGCTACATCCAAGAGACTCGGCCAATTCTTCTGGTTGGTATTGATAAAATGCGGCAAGTATTCTTCAAGTAAGCTATTGAAGTGTTCCGTTTGTCCATCAATTTGAGGGTGATAACTAGAAGAGACATTCATACTTGATCCCAGCAACTTGAACAACTCCACCCAAAAAGATCCGGTGAATCTCGTGTCTCTATCACTGATGATGCTTACCGGTATACCCCATAACTTGACAACATGTTTGAAGAAGAGTTGCTCCGTGGTTTCAGCAGAACAATACTTTGGGGCAGCGATAAAAGTTGCATATTTGGAAAAGCGGTCGATGATCACCAAGGTTGCTTCAAAGTCGCCTGTGGATGGCAGATTAGAGATGAAGTCTATAGAGATATGCTTTCCCAAGGTCTTGTTGGCATCGGTAATGGTTCTAACAAACCCGCCACTTTGTCTCTTTCCACCTTGTCTTGTTGACATACCAAACAAGTCTTGGTATATTGCATCACGTCGTCTTTCATGTGAGGCCAATAATATCCCCTCTTTAATAGGGCATACGTTCTTTGCCATCCAGCATGACTGGCCCATAAGGTGTCATGGCATTCCCTCAATAGGGTTCGGCGTAGATCATTACTTCGGGGAACATAAAGACGGTTTCCCTTAGTTAACAACAGGTCTTCTTCGATCCAGAATTGTCGGGTTTTCTTTTCTTTTACTAATTGTATGACGGCCCGAGCAGTAGGGTCGTCTTGTAAACAATTTCGAATGCGATCTCTCATCGACCCGGTAATTCTACTCACTTGAAGTTGAGACAAATAGCAAAGACTCGCACACTCTGCTTTTCGACTGAGGGCATCAGCTACCCGATTTGATTGGCCGAACTTGTGCTCAAAATGAAAATCAAATTCTGAGATAAGTTCGTGCCATCGCGCTTGCTTGGAGGTCAGCTTCGGTTGTTCAAAGAAATGACAAATTGCGCTATTATCAATTTTTACTGTAAACTTTGACCCAAGTAGGTATTGTCTCCATACACGAAGGCAATGTACTACGGCCAACATTTCTTTCTCTGAGGCTATGTACCTTCTTTCAGCTTCTTTTAGCTTGCGGCTTTCATAAGCGACAGGATGGCCATTTTGTAACAAGACTCCCCCAAGTGCGAAGTTAGATGCATCAGTTTCGACTTCAAATGGCAAAGTCACGTCTGCTAGAGCCAAAACTAGACTTTGCATCATAGCTTCTTTCAAACTAACGAAGGTTGTTTGACATTCTTGATTCCACTTCCAAAGGACTCCCTTCTTTAACAGTTCGGTGAGGGGCGCTGCCTTCTTGGAAAATCCCTCCACAAACCGCCTATAATAGTTTGCAAGGCCGAGGAAAGAACGTAACTCCGTAACTGACGTGGGGTTTCTCCAGTCCTGGATTGCCTTGATCTTGTCAACATCCATGCGAAGCTGTCCTTGTTCAATAATATGACCAAGGAATCCAATACTTTTCTGAGCAAATGAGCACTTTTCCTTCTTTACATATAATTGGTTCTGTCTCAGTTTCTCAAAGACTAGACGAAGATGAACTTGATGTTCCTCAATGCTCTCGCTACAGACTACAATGTCGTCCAAGTATACTACCACAAATTTGTCAAGGAATTCATGGAATACTTGGTTCATTAAAGTGCAAAAAGTCGCGGGAGCATTTGTCAGTCCAAAAGGCATCACCAAGAATTCAAAAGCTCCATATCTGGTCACACAAGTCGTCTTTTGCTCATCACCTTCTGCAATCCTGACTTGATAATAACCTGAGCGCAAGTCGAGTTTTGTGAAATATTTGGCCTTGTATAGTTGATCAAAGAGATCTGAGATGATTGTGATGGGATATTTGTTCCGAACAGTGACTTTGTTCAGGGCCCGATAATCAATACATAACCGTAAGGTACCGTCTTTTTTCTTTTGGAACAATACAAGTGCTCCAAAGGGTGCCTTTGCTGGTCTGATGAACCCTGCCTCGAGTAGTTCATCTAACTGCTTCCTCAATTCCGCTAGTTCTGGTGGAGCCATTCTGTAAGGCGCCCTTGCCGGAGGTTTAGTTCCTGGGGTCAATTCAATTTGATGATCGATGTCTCTACGCGGGGGTAATGTCTTTGGCAAGCACTCAGGCATAGTACTCTTGTATTCTTCAAGAACTTCCATGATTTCAAATGGCACTATTTCTTCTTTGCTATTATCCATGATCGAAGGGACAAGGATATATGTAGGTTCTTGATTCTTCAATCCCTTTTTGAATTGCATTGCAGAGATCATCTTTATGTTGCTAGCACTCGGTTGCTTGAGAATAGCAGGAACTACTGTTGGGTCATTCTCGGTAATTACCATGCACTTAGCTGATGGGATGGGAATGACTTTGTGTTCCATCAAGAATTCCATCCCTAATATAATATCAAAATCGTCCATTTGTGCCACAACGAAGTCAATTGGTCTCGTCCACGTGTTGAGTTTTAACTGCGCTCTTTTTACCACCCTAACTACTGGCATTGCTTTTGCATTCACTGTTTTCATTTTGCCAGCATTCGTTTCAAGTTTCAAGCCTAAACGGTGAGCTTCCTTTTCTGTGATAAAGTTATGTGTGGCTCCCGAGTCAATCATAGTGCTTTTGGTAGCCCTATTATTAACAAGGCTTTCCACATACATAAGGCCTTTATCTGGGGTTCTTTTCAACTCTGCCATCTGTTGTTGAACTGCCGATAAGAAGGTCATTGTTCCTACTTCAGCCACTTCCACAGGTTCTTCTTCGGCAACCCCTTCAGCATGGTTGTCGATATGGATTGAGGCTTGTAATGCTGTCAATGCTGACCTATGAGGACATTCTGCAACTCGATGCGGTCCTTTTCATAAGAAAAGCAGGATATAGGTTTAATCGGTGGTCGTTGATTACTAGCCTCTTTCCATGGCTCTTGGCTTTCCCTTGGGACAAATGGCTTTCTTTCAGTAGTGCCTGTAGTCGGCTATGGACCTCTTGTATTACTTGAAGTGCTCGGAGTGTTCTTCTTTTGACTAGGATTTTCGTTGGTATAGTCGAACAGTCTTTCAGCTGCAGCGAGAGCACTCGAGAGGGTCAGAACTCTCTGTTCGTATAATTTTGTTCTGGCCCAAGGTTTTAGTCCTTCAATGAAGGTGAAGATCTTGTCTTTTTCTGACATGTCCCAAATATTCAGCATGAGGCTTGAGAATGTCTTAACATATTCGCGAATGCTGCTAGTCTGTTTAAGTTCTCGTAACGATCGGCGTGCATTGAACTCAACATTTTCGAGAAAGAATGATCCTTCAATTGCTTTTTGAGCTTTTCCCAAGTATCAATGACACAATCACCATTGCAAATGTCATTATATTTTGACCTCCACCAGAGTTTTGCATCTTCAGTAAGATGCATTGTCGCTAAGGTCACCTTTGACTCTTCATCAGTTTTGGCTGCTTTAAAATATTGTTCCATGTCAAAGATGAAATTTTCAATTTCCTTGGCATCGTGGGCTCCCCCAAAGGATTTTGGCTCTGGGATTTTCACCCGACTACGTTCAACCGAGCTTGAAGCTTGTTCTTGGTTTCCCATAGCTCTCATAGTGATATTCAACTTGATGTTTATTTCAGAAATTTCAGCTTTGAGGGATTCGAACATCCCTTTGGAGTCTTTCGTCAAAACAGTCAGGGTGCCAGATAGTTGAGTATGAGCATTGTCGATCTCTTCGACGCGCTCCAGGACCCCAATCATAGCACTCGTGCAACTTTCTCCACTATCTACCCCTTTTCCCTTTTCTTTTCGGGATTCGAGGTTCTCCACTAGATCTAGCAGCTCTTGGATCGGGATGGAGTCTATCCGGTTGTGGATAGCAGCTATCTCATTAGGAAATTCAGACATTTCCTTCATTCGTTCCTCCAGAAAATGAATGCTATCCGGTATCTCGTGGAGGTATTTTCCCTCCTCTTCCAACTCGATTAGCCATTCGAGTTGGTCCATCGACGAGTTCGCCTTGTCTGACGAATTCTTTTTCGGCATGCTTTCTTTCGATTTGAGCTAACTTGGCTCTAATACCAACTGTCATGGTCCTACTTTCAAGAGACTTAAGGAGGGCCGTGCGGCACTCATTGTTTTAGGGGGAACAATGAGTCAGCCTACGAAGTGCGCCAACGGCGCCGATTCCCACGACGTTAGAGCGAGCTTTGTGTCTAAAGAGCGAGCAGTAAGCGAGCGAGATTAATTGAAAAGAGCGTCATTGAGCATAGTGAGCATAGTTTGAATGTAAAAAGCCTTATCATTGATTGTCAGCAAATTACATTGGGTAGGGGGGTCTACTTGCAGTCATGCCTCTCCCCCTAAAGAGCAATCTGCTCCATCTCCACTCTAGCAGGAATGAACATGCAAAAGTGGCGAGAAGTCACTTGCTAAAAATAGAAATTAAAAAAAATAAAAAGGAGCTGCTAAGAATAGAAGGAATCTATTCTATCAGCATGGGTAGCCATGGACAACACGTCTTGGACAAGCCCGAATTGTTACACATAACCTAACCTACATTGAGGCATAAACTGACTCTCATAATGCCGTGACATTCACCTAAGTATGCTAAGGCACATTTCCTGTGAAAAATTGTCGTGCCACAACACCAAGATGCTAAGGTTGCGACACTAGTTTATACATATTTTTGTGGTTGTTCTGGAAAAACTCTGAGATGGGTCTTGTCTTGGTTATGTGATCCATCTATGATATTTAGGAGTTCAAAATATTATACTATGAATTATTATAATGATATGTTTGGAATTCAAAGGGGATTTTAGAGGTAATCCTAGGAGCAAGTAAAATTTACCAAGCACAATGGTGACAGTAACAATAAGAGATCTCATCAAGTTTGTGATTTGTAGTGTAATATTCTTTGTCGCATTATGTTTTCGAAGCCATACTTTGAGATATATTATTAAAAATAAAGACTCATTGGAAATATACCCTTGAAAATAGATATCTGGGAACTACTAATATGCTTATTGAGTCTATGCATCCCATATTAAAGTTTATTCTTTGGACTCAATTAAAAAGATTGCTCAAAATGTCAAAATTTGATGTGCTCGGGCGCCCAGTGATGAGAGGGCGGTCACCCAGTCTTGAGCGATGTAAAAATGAAGTTTTTTTGCAGATGCTTACTCTCAAGAAGAATTGAATCATTGTAACCTGGTCCCGAGCACAAAAAATGGAGAAGTACTAGTGCAAGCATTCAAATCTTAGTAGTGGAAGTCCATAACAATAGCCTAGTCCCAAGCACAATTACGCAGTTAAGCCCGAGGGATGTATTTTTGAAGCATCAAGTGTGGACACTTGCACTTGGATTATGGTAGCCCATGACGGATGCCTAATGAGTCTTGTGGCAGTCCACTTGAGAGACAAATTCTAATTGAGGACTCATGCAGCCGCCCAGTCTATAGATGCGACAGTTTGTGGTGGTAGTCCATCAACCATATTGATGTTTCTAGAGGACATATCGCAGTCCCTTAGAGAGTACCAGTGGGCGACAAGAGCTTGAGGAAATTGACAGCCACCTTAGAAGCACCCCGTTGTGAAATTTATTGAACGAAGAAAATCACACCAAAGTGTTACAAGATTAATTTGAGATTTTCAAGACTTGATTCTTTGAGCTTTTGCCTAACTTCTCATATTCCTTCATTTGAGATTTTACATTTGAGAATGTTAGGTCCTTGTGCTAAAAACCTTCAAACTCTATTTTTCGTTTATTGACAGAAGCAAAAAAGGGTGAAGTCCTAAAGGTCGTAAAGATTCAATTGATATTCGAAAGCTCGATCAAGTGTAACCAGACAAGTTAAGAGAAGAAATCTTCATGGGAAAGACTTGCATCGCAAATGTGCAATCTCTCTCTCTCTCTCTCTCTCTCTCTCTATTATTACTTGTTTGCATATTATAATTATTAGTTTTACATGTGCATTGCATTTCCACGACCCCTTCATCTTAGGTTGTGATTGTGGTAGTCAAGTGTGGTGTCTGAGGTGTAGTTGCTTCGAGTTTGTTTCCATTGTGGTGTTTCCTTGTTGTCTTTAGTAAAGATTATTTCCTTGTTTTTTTGTTTGTTGTTTGGCGTTAGATAGTTTCAGATCTTCTTCAAGAATCGAATCTTTTGACTTGACTTTTCTATTAAACCTATCTCCAAGTCATGACAGCTCCCTCACGAATAGTGACAATTATAGATATTTTTGTAGCAATCTATGGTGGTATTGAAAGGATTGGGCCAATGGGCCCTAAAATCACAAAACTCATTTATGTATTTAGATTTTGATAGTGAAAATTTTCTCTTTTGTTTGTGCTGTTACTCATTAGAAATTTTTTTTTTTTATGTAAAATCTTTAGTTTTCATTCTTCATATTTTATTTTTTAATTTCTCGTTTCATTATTTTATGAATCAACTCTATTTGCCCATCTATTACATATAATCCAACTGTATTTTTGCGTAGGTTGAACAATATTCGATAATTCTGATAAGTACCTTCCTTTGTTATTCACCTATGCTAGACAGCCAAGGAGAGCAAATTAAGCATCCTGGGAAGTGATATGCTTAGTGTAATGTGTTTATTTTTATTTCATAGTTTGTTCTATGATTTTTGGATCTAATTTAATGTTTGAGTTGTTAGAGAATCAATGCGATATTACTATGTTGACTAGAGTTATGTAGGGGGAGAGAAAGACTTACGTTTCATCTTATGTTTTGAAAAGGGTTAGGTGGATGAAAGTAGATCTTCTCGAGCGCTCTGTAATTTTGATGAACGTCGTATTGGATTGACTTATAAAATAGTTGATCTTTACAATTGAAGCACTTAAAAAATGCCATGTTCTTAATCTTTGTCACTGTTTGTTTTTATCATCCTTCTAAATTTGCTCTTAACCATCAACCATTTTAGTTGATGAAGTGGGAAGCTTTCTCTCTACCTCACATGGAATGCAATGTGGTACAATAAAATGAATTAGTTAAGTAGGATGAATAATAAATTCTTTGTTATCGTGCTACCAATAGCACATCACATCACATCACATCACACATGATAAGAACAATACTTTTAATTTCGTACAAATGCTTGATTAAAGAATTTATTACAGACTTTAATGATTGTATGTGTTACATTTAAAGTATATGCTTTTGTAACAAAAGCATAGATTATAACTATTCATAAAAAAAAAAAAAAAGATTGTACGCATTACAATAATTCTTATAAAAAAAAATTCAAAAAAACACATAGTTTATATTAGAGAAAAAAATTGTGTTAAAATTTTGGTAACACAATTATAGAAAATTAGCTTTAAATGAAAGAACTGGTATATAATTTTGTTATTTATTTGATGTATACAATTATTATATGAATGTGAGAATAAGTAGTTTAAAATATTCTTAGAACTTGCTGATCATCTATATAATATATAAAAAGAGACTAGAATAAGATTTCGATTCTAACATTAGTTGTCGGAGTCTCTTTTTTCTAACTCCATTCATTTTTTACTGTAAACCTCAATTTTTTGGGAACCATTTTTCGATTGTTTGCACACAAATCCGAATAATATAATAATGCAAACCGTATGAAAGTCCTTAATCCTTGATGATGAAGTACAGCCAGATTTCTCCATCTCTTATTAAAGTCCATAAAATGAAGCGACAAACATATCATATGCGTTGTAGACGTAAATACAGAACACCCGATCTGCAAACACTTTCGACCATCCAACAGTTATTGTTGTGAAGAAGAAGATAAGAAGGGACAAATGATAGGGCAGTTTCAAAGGGTGGGTTATGGAAATGGTGGGGGGTCGCAAGAGCTTTAAATAAGTCTCTGAGAAAGGCCATGTGTAAAAGTTAATGTGTTATGGAGGAGAAACAGCCAAAACTTGGTGAATTTGGGCTTTCAATCTTCCAGAAATGACCAATAATGATAGGACCACAAATTTAAAATTAGTAATCTCGTGACCCCACTTGGCCCATATGTCATTGATAAAACTATCTTAAAATCAAGCTACACACTTATGTAGCCTGTTAGTTGGACTTTAAACTCTTGCACTCTACCTCTCCTAGTTTACTCCCTCAAAGTCTGCTTTTGCAACTTCTCTAAGCTTTGATCAAAGATGAACTACATCGGCAAATGTTGTCATACTTGTTGAAATTTGTCTGGCACCATAACCGTCAATTTAAGAGAGAGAATAAAGTAAAGAAAAGATACTTTATCATCATCATCTTTTTACTTGGGAGCGTAACGTGAGCACGAATACCAAGTTCCAACAGCAGATTCTGACTTATATCTAGAAACCATATTGGAAAATGCAAGGAATGAAGATCCATCGAGATGATTAATCATGTCAGAGATGTAAAAGCCGTACTCTCAGCTACTCTAAGAATGTGATGGTCAAAAGGCTAATACCGTTTCTTTTACAGCAGGAAGGAGAAATGAACAGTAAGAATATCAAGTTTCTGTGCGGTTGGTACGAATTCAAGACACTAAATCAATGCCTTAATTGCCTAAATTCTGCAATGGTCCCCTCCAAGTAAAGTAAAATATAGATCACACCCAAGACTTGAACTGCAGCGTTTTCGTATCTGCAATGGAATATCATTCGCAAAAGTACTTCAGGACTTTGATGGGAGAAGAACGGAAGAGTTTCACTTTACCTCGGAGACTCTCTTTTGGTAACAATCAAAATGCATGTGACAATGACATGCAGTTGGTTTCCGCAAGAACATCAGCCGCTTCCGGAATGTCGCTCCCCTTATCATCGACCAGCCCCGAGACCCCGTGGACTTTGTCCCCTCCGAGAGCATGTCCATCGCGGCCTCTTGTTTATCATTGCATAGCCTCTCTGCACCGGCACGAAGGAAATATTCTCTCGATTGCGCTTTCGAATGATTTTATATTCGTCGGCTCCGAAAGTAGACGAATCCATGCATGGAAGCATCCAGATTGCACTAGCATGGGCCATATTACGTCTTCCTCCGGTCAGGTAAGAGCCATCTTGGCCAATGGACGGATGCTATTCACAGCCCACGGCGACTGCCGAATCCGAATGTGGGACGTAAAAACTGGAGAGAATTTCCGACCGAAGAAGATAATGCAATTTCCTCAAAGAAACCCCTTTTCGTTTTCGAGAAAAAGCAACAAAATGCACCGGGATCGTGTGTCTTGCCTGGCTTACAACCAGGCAGATAGGCTGTTATATACAGGATCTTGGGACCGAACAATTAAGGTTTGGAACGTGTCCGAAAGATGTTGTGTCGATTCTTTTGTCGCCCATCAAGGCCAGGTAAATGCAATTGCT
Source organism: Begonia loranthoides (assembly GCA_022433065.1). Taxonomy (NCBI): domain Eukaryota; kingdom Viridiplantae; phylum Streptophyta; class Magnoliopsida; order Cucurbitales; family Begoniaceae; genus Begonia; species Begonia loranthoides. The sequence continues at coordinate 18,054,038 of CM039477.1, read as the reverse complement.
GTCAACCAAGAAGACGGCTGTGTTTTTACTTGTTCCTCAGATGGCTGCATCAAAATTTGGAGAAGGGTGTTTGGAGAAAGCTCACATATTCTCACCATGACCCTCAAGTTTCAATCTTCGCCGGTAAACGCCATGGCCCTGATGAGCTTGTCACCAGGCAGCTGGTTACTATACTCCGGCTCGTCGGACGGGCTGATTAACTTCTGGGAAAAGGAAATCATATCGGGTCGATACAATCACGGAGGATTCTTACAAGGCCATCATTTTGCTGTACTTTGCCTAGTATCGATAGGGAACTTAATTTTTAGCGGCTCCGAGGATTCTACGATCAGAATATGGAGGAGGCACGAAGAAAGTTCGTTTCATTCATGCCTTTCCATCATCGAAGGGCATCGTGGGCCGGTAAAGTGCTTGGCCGTGTTTTCCGAGACGGAGACTATGGTGAAGATCCTTGTTTGTAGTGCAAGTTTGGATCAAACATTCAAGGTCTGGAGAGTAAAAGTTTTTCCAAGAGAAAAGCTCAGCCTGGACTTGGACTGCTCAGATCTGAAGCAAGAGCAGAGAGAGAGTGTTGAGTGTGAGATGAATCCGGTTTTGTCACCTTCATGGGTGGAGAAGAAACTTCAGGGTAGTTTTTAGATGCAGAAAACAAAGACAGCATGAAATTACCCATGATTCAACTCTCCTTTTATGTTCTTCACCAATAAACTAAGTTGTCCTTAATTGTTAGCATGGAAATCTACGTCCTATCCAAAAGGTCCCTCCTCAGTTAAGTGGAGCAAATGGCAATAATACTGAAATTTATTACAACAAACACCCAGTCCAGTAAAACCTGCCTTCCAAAAACAAGCTTGAGGGTGAGGGTGCCCAAGAGGTAATTCAACCACACTTTAAGCTTAAGATCCGTCCCCTGGGCCTTCCACACAGCCTCAACGATGGTCATCCGAAACCCATTTAAAATCAGCGAAATTCATTTTCGATAGTAAAAACAAACTTAATTTCAACCCTTCCGTTGGGATAAAGAATGGGAGCTTGGCCTGGATTGGTTCTGTTTATAAATAATGAGTTTCTTCATTTGAAAATCAAATCAAAATTTTATTGATCAAACCATCCAATAAGACAGTGAAACTAGGTTGGGGGGCTCCTCCAAGCCTTTCAGATGAGCAAAGAACTCAGTAGATTGCAAACTTTATTATAATTCATACCCACCCACCTCTTGTAACGACATACTCAAAGCCTCAGTGTAGTCAATTCAGAGAGTGACATCCACAATTTCCCAAATTTTACACTCAATCCAAGCTTTCAATTATTTCTTTTTAACATTAAGTTGACTCGTATTAGGTCAAGTACGAGTTGTGCTAAAGTTCTCGTTATTTCATTATCTTCAACACAATCAATCGGGGATGAAAATCTTCACCAAATTCTTAAATAAATCATGTAAACTCAAACATTCTAACAGCATAAAACAACACATTAAATATTAACCTTTTATGCATACGACAAAAAATCATCACAACTTTAGGGAATACATCATCATATATATATATATATATATATATATATATATCTTCATAAAACACATGAAATCATACATGATATATTTGTTCGAAACTAATCTTGCCAAGTAATTAAATTTGAATTACACATAATTAAATTAGGTGCAATGACCCTAAAGTAACCCAAATTACTTTGTGATTTCTATTCTATGGTACATAACTTCCTAAAGAATTTTGGTAGAAGCGTTTATATTGAGCTTAAGAGAGGATTGGATGTTTTGAAGTAAAATTCACCTACTTTATATTTCGGTTTTCTTTCAACTAATCTATTTAATCGACTGCTACCTTTGGGTTCAGTCGACTGTACCAGAGGTTTGGTTGATCGTTAGCCACAGAAATGCTCATTTTGCTAAATTGCCATGGGGAATCCGATCAATCTCTGGCAAACCTAAAAGCTCCGGGGCCACACGTCGAAAGGTCAATTTTCTTCAAGTATACTTGTATGCTACAAAGAATTTTATGTGGCAACGAAAGGTCAATTTTCTTCAATGAAAATGGTACTCAATGATCAATTGCAAATCCTATTATGTCTTAATTCCTGCTGGGAGACACATTAGTACAGATTAAGCCTATAAATCATTAACCAGAAAGATCAATTCAAAATAAATAAAAAAAGCACAAATGGCAGCCAATTGCATCTCATTACAACATTAAACCGAAATAATGCCGGCTCAACTACAAGACGATTCTGCTTTGTGTCCCTTTCTACAACTTCACACAAAAGTGTTCCCAGTGATTATTCAGTAAACAATGCGAATGGGAGTTATGAAATGTGTCAAACAGATGATAAAGAATGCACCTTCTACTAAATACAAGATTCAATGATCTGCTTTTTCATCTCTTTCCTACTTTAAGTTGCTAATATAAATGTGGTCGTAATTAAATATATTTGCTTATCTGAATAATCATTGCTGGGGTCTTGCATTGGCGGCAGTACCATGTCGCTGCATAGCAGCCACAGGCTCGTTGCATCTGGGACATCTGAATGATGCAACTGCAGCACAACGTGTCCTAAGGCAATAGTAACAGTATCTGCAGCAAGTCAAGCAACCGGGATAATAAGTCTGCCATTTTTACCACAATCAATATAGAAGCACGCATAATCAAGAATTGACCTTGAACATTCACGAGTATTATATTATCAGGCAGAAGGCCAATAGGAGAGCAAAAGAAATTTGAAAACCACATCGGAGTAGGATAACTGTAAGGTACACAACAATACAACGAAGATGGACCACAAAAGCATGACATACCTGTGCTGACATGGAAGAGCTAGAAAAGGAATGATTGGACTGGCCAGGCAAATGGGGCAAGTATTAGCATTCTCTTTGGAGCTTGAGGATTTATTCTTAGAAAATGGACTCAAAAAGTTTCTAACAGAAGATGAATTTAGCAAAGGGAGTAGCAATAACAACATTTCCTGCATATCAGCACAAAGTATCAACAAAGAACATGAGAGATGATCTACATGTAGCTAGCGAGAAGCTGATTATTTGAAGCTGAGTGTAGATGATAAAACAGAACAAATGAACTCTACAGTTGACCCATATTGGTGCTCAACTGCAGCAGCTCAATTCTCAATTAATTATAATTATTTTGGCGTATAAGTTTTATATGAAGATAAATAGAAAGATTTGGAAGGAGGTAAGACGTTACTGAAAATTCATTCCACACTAATTGGCGATTCATGTACTCAAAGCTAACAGCTCTGTTCATGTTGGGGCTCCCATAAACAAGCCTAGCCCTTAAAGCCCTTTCAATAAGACTCCTATACCTGCATCAAACAGAGTGTATGAAGACTATGCCATTTATAAAAAAAAAAAATAGTGGTATAAAAAATGCTTAAAGGATGGTGGATAGGAAATTCTTCCCCATAAAATACAAATTAAGATTTTGTCTCTTTCCAAATGGAAAGCACCAACAAGAAAAGAACCTCAAGAGTGTATAGTCATATAAGCTCATTTTGCAACGATGTATCTAATACTCTCCCATATAGTACCACTACTCTACCCTTATCCTATTTTTCATTTCTTCGTAGCCATATAGTCCATAGAGTTGTGAAAACTCCATTCCTCAAAGACTATATTAAGCCTCATAGAGTATTGAAACAGCGGTTGATCAAGCAACTAAATATGCAAACAACCCATAAGTACAGTCCTTTTTTCAATATTGTCGAGTTTAGCATCAACTACTAATGAGTGACTGTTATCAACAAAGTTGGATAAGGAATGGAAAACAGTATCTCCAAAGAAACACTACAGTTATGAATGATTCTGATAAACAAAAGATAAATACCATCAGTCCAAAGCGATGATAAAGAAAAATGAAGTTGATTTCCTATATAGATTCAGTTCATAAGGTTGCAGAGCTGTTTTAGTCAGCTCACAGTAGGAGAGGAAACATGGAGGCTGTTATCAATTACTAGAGAAGCCTACGAGACATTGCAACAACACCTGAAATTGTCTTACATGGTAATTGTTATACTTATATATAGCATATGTTGAACATCGGAAACCAATACAGAATGTTAAACGAAAATATAAATCTACCAAGAACCCTAATCTACCCACAAGTCCAGCAAGAGTGTCAAAAGACTCGGAAAATACCATAGCAAACTAAGCCGTATCAATCATTCATCCCAAAAGTCATCCCTCTTTCCCCCTCATACAATTTAACCATCTCCTCCCCCTTCACGCACCTTTCACTCCCCTTTTACATTACGAAATTGCCACATCAGTAAGTTTCTATTTTCTAAACTACCCCCTAATTAATTTATCAACATCATACAAATAAGAAGTATGAAGAAGATAATAATAAGAAGATAAAAAAAATTAAAGAACAATTAATTAAATTTCTTCTGATTACCTAGAGTTTTATTATCGCTAATGATTGCACAAGAACAGTATTAACACAAAGATGATTACTGGAGAGCTTCGACTAATAGGCTTCAACATTTCTATTGATTTGGGTATATTAGATAATTAGGACGTCCAATGTGACCCAATACATGCCTTCTCACACTAATCAAATGTCTCCTAAAACAGTAACTACTTTCTCATCAGTCAGTAGAAACTTATATTTGCACTTATCACCATAATCAGCATGCATAGTGTATACAAGCATAGTGATCAGAGATTAAGAAAATATATTTATCAGAATGTCATGTATTTTAGCAGGAACCAATCAGCTAAGTGAATTAATTAATGATGGAAAATATACCTCCCAGTGTAAAGAAATATAAGTAGGTTTCCAAATGAAGCAGCTTTGTAAAGTCCTTCTACACGTTGTAACAAAACCCATACTTGCCGAGCAAATGATCTCTGAACAAAATTTAGAGAAACATCAACAAATAATTGAATTATCACCAGCTGTGCATAGAATAAATAACTTTCTTGAGGAGAAGGAAACATGCTAGCAAAACTGTACCTGTTCAGAATCACCCCATCTACGAAAAGCAGAGAATGACTGCAAACGAGCCCAAACATACTTTCCACCAACAGTGGCGACACAATACCAAATCTTTTGAGCAACAGAGAGTCCAGTTCCTTCCAATCCAGTTCTAACTGCACAGAATAACAAATCCAAATGCAAAAGAAGAATGCAAAAGTTAGACAAAAAACTAAATTGGGTCAGCTACAACCAAAAAATAACAGTAACACTATGTCCTCACTAGCATTAATCTTTGCCTATCCTGAAACTATGAATATAGCTCAAAAAATTTGTGAAAAAAGAAATAGCAGTTATTATGAGCTAGCTCAGCGTAAATGAAAGACAAGATAAGTGAAAGCTATCCAAAACTGAAACCATTATACCATTTCCTGGTGTTTCTGTTGAACGTTCATCTCTATAGCGCAAATTCATGAGAGCAATTCCTGGAGTAGGCTTATCAACCCAAATTGAAAACCTCCAAATGAGAAATTGCAGGAAAGCATCAAGCTCTGCTTCATATTGAAATAACATTCCTGGCTAATTACAACAAACACAAGAAACAGTTTTTGAATAAGTCCTAGACGTCTTTGGTGAAAGGTTCGTACAACTAATACATGTCAATAATAATTACCTTCATCAAAGAGAAGACATTAACCAGCTGCTCTTTCAACATGGCTGACATTTCAATGTCCAGTCTTGCAGCATCTACTTGATTAACTCTTGATATTGAAATTGGTAATGTCTGCCACAACAAAGTTGGCATAATGAACTAGTAAACTAAGATCAATGATGTGCAGAAATTTTTGGCACAATTATTTTGTCATGTGATGGTCCTAGAAAAGCCTAGCTCGTTCAGTTCTGAAATGTGAATTGAAAAACCTTTTCTGAATGCTCGAAAATGTTTTATAAGCTGCAACTATTACAAAAAATGCTCATATTAATTACATTGATTCCAACCTCCTGATAGAGACATACAACCTTTAGAAAAGAATGATCACCAAGCACCAAGATACCAAATATTCGTAATCGAATTAAAAGAACAATTATGATGATTAAAATGATTAACTGTGTTCGCAAAGTAGATGTAAGCTTTTGTGCCCTGAAACAGAATAAAAGAACTAGTATGGGCACCAACGAGAAAATGAAACTATAGATTGAGAAACAGGAGATTTCAATACCTGGTGAGAGTGAGTAAGAGATTGCCAGTGAGGAAGCAATTTTTGACGAGTATGGATCCAAGCATCTTCTGGTGGTGGTAGGAGATTGGCATCACCACCACTGGTTGAGGAAGAAGAAGGTACTGAGTATGATGAGAAGGACGAGGCAGAAGGTTCTAGGGTTTCTCTGACCATGTCCCCAACTAGGTAAGAGAAGCAGAAGACAGAGAGAGCGAGAGAGAGATCGTGGTCGCTCGTCTATGCAGAGGTCACAAGGGTGGTTAACGATGATGAAGAAGAAGAGCAGCTGCTGGGCAGACGGGTATGTGGCCGTGATAATGGAGTCCTCATCAATCATGTTTAGATTCTTACCAAATAATAAACCTGTGCTCGGGATTGATCTTGGGCTTATATTTAGGCTTGGGTTTAGAGCCATTGAAACAATTAAAAAAATTGGTGGAATGGACATGATAAATGCAAGGAAAGTAATAGAATTATACATAGAATGAGGGTTAAATGTCATTTTTTTAATTGATTAAAATAACTATTATACAAATGTGCAATGCAGCGTGTGTGTCATCGTGCGATGTACATGTAGTTGTCATGCAATGATTGACATGTAAAAAAATATTTTATAAACCAAAGTCCTATAAAAAACAATTGTGGGTAAACATTACTTAAGAAACACAATAAAAAAGGAAGTTTAATAAAAGAGACTAGAAAATGCAATAAATGAAGTTGAAAAGACCAAATAAAAAAAACACAAGTGTGAGATATGGGGGTTAAAAAATAATTTATTAATAAGACCTTAAATTAATTAGATTTAAAATTCTTAACTGATATTAGATTTCTCGAGAAATCTATATTTTAATTCTTTAATATCGGCTATAATATGATGTTGATGGAAACTGCAACTAGTTGTTTACATCGAGGCAAGAATCTTGGTATAAGAAAATGAACTTGTATAAAAATCGCAATGCACCATAATAAGGGTCTCTTAAGTGCTTTAAATAATAAGTTATAGATTTATGACTTGGTCACTTTGATTAATAAGTTTGGCCAGAGATTGACTGCTTCCATTAATGTTTGATCCTCCTCTTTACTAACTTGGACAATGTGGACCAATATTTAATGTTTCTCATTAATGGCCACTTTCAACTCCTCTTCTTGAAGCTTCTGAATTAAGTGATTGAGTTCTTCCTTGAATTTTTTAGCTTAGCTCTTATAACTTATCTAAATGATACATTGAACGAGTCATTTAAATCCTTAGTAGTCGTGTCATCATCATTCTCCTCCTATTGAAAAGGATTTGCCCTCAAATATACACCTCCATCAAAAGGAAATAAATCAGCAATATTAAAAGTAGCACAACATTATACTCACCCGATATGTCTAACTTGTAAGCATTGTCATTGATTCGATCAAGTACTTGAAATGGTCCATCCCCCCTAGGAAGAAGTTTAGATCATCTTCGTGATGGAAATCTCTCTTCTCTGAAGTGTAATCACACTCAATCTCCAAGTTCCAAAATCAACTTGTGTCGCCCTTGGTTACCGTGTTTTGCATATTGCTCTGTTTTCTTCTCAATATTGAGTTTTGCCTTTTCATGAATTTGTTTAACAATTTTAGGTTTTCTTTTTCCATCTAAATTAACATGTGCAGGCAAAGGTAAAAGAGTTAAATCCAATGATATTAAAGGATTAAAACATTCATAATTTCAAAAGGTGAAAACGAAGTAGTTGAATGCACAACTCACTTATATGCAAACTCAACATGGGGTAAATATTCCTCCCATGTTTTGATGTTCATTTTAATAATTTTTCTCAACAAAGTAGATAAAGTTCTATTAACTACTTCAATTTGACCATCAATTTGTGGGTGACAAGAGGTAGAAAATAATAACTTAGTTCCTTATTTACCCTATTAAGTCTTTTAAAAATAACTTAAGAATTTAGTATCTTTATTAGAAACAATGGTCAAAGGCATACCATGCAACCTTACAATCTCTTTAAAGAACAAATCAGCAACATGAGAAGCATCATTAGTTTTATGACATGGAATAAAATGCGTCATCTTAGAAAATCTATCCACCACCACAAAAACTGAATCTCAACCACTTTTTGATCTTGGTAATCGTAACACAAAATTCATTGATATATCTATCCAAGGCTCATTAGCAATTGGTAGTGATGTGTATAAACCATGGGGGTTCCATTCTTGATTTAGTTCGCTTACAAGTCACACATTTGTTGCAAATTCACTCTACATCTCTTTTCATGCGAGACCAATAGAAATGTTCTTGTATCACTCCTAAGGTTTTGGCTATCCCAAAGTGTCTCATTAACCCTCCACCGTGAGCTTGTCTAACTAACAAGTCTCTTAAAGAATAATTTGGCATACATAATGTATTTTCACGAAACAAATAATCTTTATGCTTATAGAACTTCCCAAACACAAATTTTTCACTAGAAGTATATGATTCTCCAAAGTCTTAATCTAAAAGATATAATTCTTGAATATGTTCAAAACCAAGTAATTTAGCATCAAGAGTAGAAATCAAGGCATACCTTTGCAGAAGTGCAACTGCTACAATATTTTCCTTACATTTTTTTTTTGTATTTGATCACAAATGAAAATGGTTCTATGATATCCATCCATCTAACATGTCTTTGATTAAGTTTATGATGTCCTTTCAATTGTTTGAAGAACTCATGATTTGTGTGAATTACAAACTCTTTGGCTGAAAGGTAATGTTGCCATGTTTCCAAAGCTCTAACAAATGCGTACAATTTTTTATCATATGTTGAATATTTCAAAGTTGCTTCATTTAATTTCTCACTGAAGTAAGCGATTGGTCGTCCTTCTTACATAAGCACTGCTCCAATACCTAATCCTGAAACATCAGATTCAATTTCAAATGACTTAAGTTTGGTAAAACAAGTGAAGGTGGATTTGTTAGTTTTTCTTTGAGTTTTTTGAATTCCTTCTCTTGCTCTTGATAACCTCAGTAAGTGGAGCAGCAATTGTACTAAAGTCTTTCACAAACCTCATATAAAAACTAGCAAGTTCATGAAAGCTTATATCTTGGCCTACCCCTTCAGTCTTGGCCACTCTTGGATTGCACAGATCTTTTCTTTATCAACCACAATTCCCCTTGCACTTATGACAAATCCTAAGAAAACAAGCTTATCAGTGCAAAAAGTGCACTTCTTAAGGTTAGCAAATATTTTTTCTATTCTTAATATAACAAAAACGGAATGTAAATGACATCTATGATCCTCTAAATTTTTGCTATAAACTAGTATATCATCAAAGTACACAACAACAAATTTTCCAAGAAATGCACGCAAAACATGATTAATCAAACACATAAAAGTACTTGGTGCATTAGTTAATCCAAAAGGCATAACTAACCACTCATACAATCCATATTTAGTTTTGAATGCAGTTTTCCATTCATCTCCTTCTTCCATTCTTATTTGATGATAACTACTTTCAAATCAATTTTAGAAAATAAGCATGCACCATGCAATTCATCTAACTTATCAACTAAGTGAGAAATAGGAAAATGATACTTTACAGTTATGTTATTGATAGCTCTACGATCCACATTCGTCATGTTCCATCTTTCTTAGGTACTAGTAATACAGGAACTGCACATGGACTTATGCTTTCTCTCATGTATCACTTTTCCATCAACTCCTCTATCTGGCTTTGAAGTTCTTTCGTCTCCTCTGGATTATTTTGTGCGATTTAACTAACTCTAATCACTAAATAATTTATCACACATAAAGAATTCAAATAATAATAATAACAATACGTTTAAGGAATAGAGAGTGCAAACAAGTTTATTCACACAGTTCGGCAACTCGGCCTACGTCCACACTCCAAGTTTTCGATTTGGAGATCCTTAAACCCAATAACCTCCTTGGTTATTCTTGATTGAGCTTCACAGGCGTTAATCAAGCCTTTCAGACTATTTTAGGGCGTCATCCTCTTCTCTTTGACTATTCTCGGAGCATCACTCTTTAATCACCGTTTAAGTACAAAAAATGAGAAAACTAAAAATTCTTAACTCTCTTAAATGTAAAATCTCAAGGTTGGGGATTGGACAGTTAGGATTTACACTCTATGAATGATGAGAAATCGAGTATTGATTTTGGCAGAGCTTCACTTCGATTCTCGCGTGGTTGATTTGAGCTTCAGAGTGTTTTCTATATATAGATCTAGCTTGAGCAGTTAACCACCTCCAATTTGGTCGACCGACTCCGACCATTGGAATATTACCGTTATGCTTTTGGTCATCCATTTTTCGCTCAGGTCTATCAAACTGGTCAACCACATCCTCATTGGTCGACTGGTTCTTCATATTATAGAAACTAGCTCGAATCTGTCTTAATTTGCGGTCGACCATTTCTTCACCGTTCAACCGCTTCTTCGACTGCCAAACCATCGAGCCTATTGCCTTCAAAATCGATTGACCACTTCTCAACTAGTTGATCACCTCTTTTGTTTTGCACAATTTTGGTCAACCTTCTCTATGTCTTAGTCGACCTCTTCCCTTGTTTTGCCCAAATTCAATCTTCTAAGTCCCAATAAATTACATATATGTTACATGGACATAGATAAACATATTAGCAAACATTAATACTCGTATTAAGGGTATTTTTAATTAAGATCAATATAATTATGAAAATAGAAACATTAAGTATAATCACACAATAAATAACTTATAAATACAATTAAAAACATTCATCATCAAAACAAATAAGCCTAATATCACGTAGACTAATAATCTCCCATTTTTTATAATGACAATATGTTATAAGTTGTTTATTCTTAAGTCTAAGCATGTGCATATAGTATTGCATAATTTGATCTCTCCCCATTAGTTTATACAATATATCTAACTTTTAATTCATGCATACATGCTACTTACAACTTATATAATTCTCTCATCTGTTGTTAAAATAAAAAAGAATTCAATGGGGAGGTCTAACATAAATTCAGAAAAAATTTCTCCACCTTTGTGAAAGTTAAAAACATAGAAATCATAGGAGAAAATCAATTTTAAGAAAATGAAACCAATTGAAATAAAATTTCTTTTCTCCTTTATCCATATGCAAAATCAAATCATTTGGGGATTGTCCAAAGTATCAAAACAAAATAATTCAATCAAAATAATTCTCCCCCTTTATCATTAAACAAAGCATAATAGTTGAGGGTACTACATCAAAACAAAAATAATTATATTTCTCCCCCTTAGAATATCAATTGTTGGGAGAAACATCTAATTTGATACCAAGAAGAAAAATCAAATTACCCATTGTAATAAAAACCAATCTTGATAATGAAAAATATTTAACCTTAGATCAAAAGAATATTGTCTCCCCTTATTTCAATAATCAATGTTAACTCAATGGGGAGTTAATAGTCATCAAAATCAAATACCAACAATCTTTCAATATATGCAATTTTTGATACCACTTATTAAATTAATAAAATTTTAAAATCAAATAAATCAATTGAAGAATAAAAACAGATGAATGATTTCATAGAAATATAAACCAATGATACCAATAGAATATGCAACCAATAAAATTAATATTAAACAAAAGTATGAGATTTTAACCTATATGCATATATCAAGAAAAATATATTTAAATCAAAAATATTATTTACCAAACAATTATGCAAACTTTTGATTCACAATTGAAAAACACCTAAGTGTTTTTCTTAGATACCAAAACTGTAACGACCCGATTTTTAAATACCTTTTAAAAATACGCTAAAATTTAAAACTTTATTTAACCACTAAAACCCTCTTTATTTAAAACTCTTTTAAAGAAATATTAGAGTGCGTCTAACTGAATTGCTACTAACCATTCATTAAACTCGCTATGAAAATCCAATTAATAAAATGGGGAAGCGTTATAAAATCTTTTATTTAAACATAACAAGTTTATTAATGCATAGCGGAAGCGTAAATTACTTTTCCTTTGAAAACGTGGCGGAAGCGTAAATATTTCATTTACAGACAATTAATTAAAATGTTCCTTTACGTTTTACAAATCCATTATTCTTTTTACCTTCATTAGCGTGACCAGCCACAAGTCTCATCCGTGCAAATCCTTCATTAGTTGCTCCTAAATCTGTTCGTCATTTTTCCTACACTGCAAGTCGTAAACTATGAGTCCAATGCTCAGTAAGTGATAATACCTATCATAATACTACATGCAGTTTTAGTTTTCGTCTTTTTCTTATCTTCTTATATTTTACGTTTTAATCATCATTTTTGTCGTTTTCTTCTTATCTTTTGTCTTTTACATTTTAATTAGTACATTTTATTGATCGTTCTTTTCATCGTTGACCTCCGATATAGCAGCGATGACATAATCCGAAAGCTTGCTAACCATTAGCTATTTGTCTCGGAATAATCCAGGGACCTTGCAACAGATACGAGCAGCAATGCCATAATCTGAAAGCTTGCTAGCGACGATGGCATAATCCGAAAGCTCGCTAGCGGCCGTGCCACAAAGGCTTAAACGGCCTCACGTCATATCGTTGCCTTTTTCTTTTTTTTTTTTACTTTAATTGCATTAGTTATTTCTCATTTCTCTTTACTCTTTATGGCTTATTATTCGTTCGTTATCTGTTTCTTCATTCGTGGTTTGTTTCTTCGTTCGTGATTTGTTTCTTCGTTCGTTATTACTTTTTATGACTTATTATTCATTCGTTATTTGTATCTGTTTCGTATAATACTCGTGAATGCACACAATTTCTGAAAGCATAAATAAACATCGAAATGTGCTGTAAAAGCTATAAACAATGAAATGTGCGATTAAAACTGTAAACATGCTTGGAAAGCGGTAAGCAACGAAACATGCGAATAATAGCTGTAAGCATGCTTTTAAAAAAAAAAAACAGTAAACAACGAAACATACTAATAAAGCGATAAACAACGAAATGTGCATTTAAAGCTGTAGACATGCTTGGAATATGATAAGCAACGAAACATGTTGTTAAAAACTATAAACAACGAAACATGCTATTAAAGTGGTAACAACGAAACATGCTATAAAGCAGTAAACAATGAAGTGTGCAATTAAAACTGTAAACATGCTTGGAAAGCGGTAAGCAATGAAACGTGCGATTAAAACTGTAAACAACGAAGCATGCTAGGAAAGCAGTAAGCAGTGAAATATGCATCTCCTAATCTTGCGATATAGGGTTCAAAGACTAAAACACATGCATATCACTTATCTGGTTTCTCACAGCGTTCCACGCTCAAGGCTAACTTTTCTTCTTTTTAGTACCTTCATAATTTAGAAATATCTAGTCATTACAAAAATCATAATCTACTTATTAGTTTACTAATTAATCTCCACACCTAATTCCGATTATTTACATGCCTTAGACCAATTAATATCCCAATACGAAACCAATAGAATATAACACTACATGTTGTAGCTTCACAGGACCATTCCAAACAAATGACACGTCAAACACTCAATTCCAATAATATAACACTTCCAATATCTCTACGCTTATCAACTTTCAACAACATAATCAATTCCATTTATATCAAATCTTTCTTTAACTAATTCCTTTTCATAGGCAGAATATTACACCCAGATAAAATCATGCTTCTCAAGGCAATAAAGGTAGAATTACTAATAATGACCTACTATAACAAGCAGTTAGTATTATTTTCAAACTGACAGATTAACAATTCCATCCAGCAACTCATCCAGACAATCCAACGGAACCACTACTTTTCATCCAAAAAAAATGCTTAATCCATTAAACTCATGCTTCACAAAATCCTAAAAAGTAGTAGCTCACAAATTAATGAAAGCAGTAGCTAAACACTTAACAACAGAACATTGACTTTCCAGAATGGACATCTAACATATTCACCAAAGATTATCACTACCAACAGAGAATACTCATCTAGAATAATTATCCAACATGTTATGCTATCTCAAATCCACAGAGCAGTTCAACAATCCATAATATATCTCCATTATTATGCTTTGACTAATTAACAGAGAAGGAAATGCTCACCCAAGTAGCAAGAAGCTCAGCTGGGCAGGAGGGCAGATCACGTAGGTAAAGAGCTCACCCTTCAGCTCTCGGCTCTAAAAGAGCACACTCCGGTGCCCCCCTTTTCTCTATTATGTTTTCTCTTATTCCCCTCCCTCTTTATCTCTAAGTCTCCAGAGCACTCCCAACACTCTTCCTCTGACCTTTTATCTTGCCCTCGCCAGACAAACACTCTGCCACACCCAACCAGCACCCCCGAAGCCATTCTGCACGCCCGACCAGCACACCCGAAGCCTACAGAGTGTCCCCCCACTCCTCTACATTGTCATTGTTGCCTACTACAGAGTACGAACCAGGTTGGTTCGGGTTGAACCACAAGCTAGAACAAAAATCCTCCTTGCCAGTGGTGAATCACCATCACCGGCCAACAGATCGCAAAGGAGGAGAACAAAAACCATCGACTTATCTCATCTCATCGCTGGAATCGCAGCAACAACATCGATCCGAGCCCAAGCAGCGACCTATTCCATGGAGGAGGCTGCACATCGTTCGTCGATAGAGATTGCACGCCGAACACCGAGCCCTCGTCACTTGCTCACTTTCCCGAGCGCTCGCTCCCTCGCACCCTGCTTTCCAATCACCCTCTTCTCCCTCTCTCGCATCTCCCCCTTTCTTCTCGAGTCTCTGTTCCTCTTAGTAAAATGGCCGAAGGCCAATTGATTCTTCCCTTTTAATTTCCTAAACTGGACCGAACTGGTGCTAAGAGAACTGGTTTTCCACCAACTCCTTTTTATTTCCCTTTATTTTATAGCAAATCTCCAAATTAATTATTTTCTTCTTTATTTACACCTTTCAATTAAATCCTCAACTAATTATTTACCTAATCCTCAATTCAAACAAGTCCAATAAATCTCATTTTATTCTTTTTCTTTTGACTAAAAACCGATCCACATAATTATTCTCGTACCGAGCCGAACCAAACTAGTTTAGTCTATAAATCTCTATTTTAATGGCCTTTAATCCAATCTTTCACTTAATATCCAATTATTTACTCTTTCCAATTTAATTCTTAACTATTATCTAATAAATTTCCATAATTTATAATCCGTGGTAATACCCCAATAATTTCTAATTAATCCAAAAATCTCCAATTTCTCTCCAATTTTCCTCATTAAATTCCGATATAAAAAATCAGGGTATTACATTCCTCTCTCCTTATATAATTGTTGTTCTCGAAATTTGCCCAACGTAACATCTCTTTCACTTATTATCCAAAGGATTTCTTTCCTTTAATCCAATAATATCACCAACCATCATAACTTATCCATCTTAATTGCACCAAAAATCTATAATAATTACATCATCCTCACAATGAGACACCTTTGATGCAATCACTTTCTTATTCCTTAAGCTAGATTTGTATCATTGAAGAGTTAACTCCTTATCCAAATCATCACTTATCTCATGAAGACCTAGCATTTTCACTTTTCCTCCAAGAGTTGACATGTCACTTATTAAATTTTCCTTAATTCCAAAACTGGATGCTCACCAATTGTAACTTCACATAACATTATCTTATTCTTGTCCTTAGTATACGCAAAATTCTTACAAAACGATTGAACCTAAACAACTTTTTGTTCAATTACATCCCTCAAAGCTTGTTGATCCTAATTGTCATTTTCAAAATATGGTGGCTTGAGTTATCGTTGAAACCTTTAAATCCTTAGAAACCATTATCCGTTTGTTTCCTAAACCGAAACCAGATAATTCTCAACCAAATGACCACTCAATTTACTACGCTAAATTATCAAGGTACCTTCCAAGATGATTCTCTTGGCTCTAAATCCTAAATACAACCTTAGTAAAGAAACATTCCAATGATTTCGTAGTAATTTAAACGCAACCAAAGCAAGTTTGCATTCATTTCCCAAATAAATATATTACCATGTCACATATGAACAAAACCTAAGGCACCTTGAAATCCAATACTTCTACATCCTAACTTAGATTTATCTTGTTCTTCAATGGTCATCCTAAAGATCATTCGGATATTCCTCAGAGCAAGCCGCAACATCACTCATTAGACCATCGTTTCTATTTCCGTTTCAGTTTCTGTTTCGATATTAGTTTCGGTATCTATGTTCGTACGCGTTTTTGTATCTGTTTCTGTTTTTGTTCCCGTTTTCGTTTTCATATCTGTATCTATTTCCATTTCTGGAAACTCATTTCTGTTCCCATTTCTGCTTCGGTTTCTATGCTCATACCATTTCGGTATCCATTTCCTTTTCCATTTCCATTTCCGTTCCTGTATTTGTTTTCATTTTCGGGTCTGTATCTGAGTGAATTCTACCAAACTTCTGGGTCCTTCCGAATAGTCCTAGAACAATTCATCCATTTACCACACCCATTAAACAACATAATTAAAGGAACACAAAGCTCATAACAACTATTGTCATTCAATGACAATACTAGTTGATTTGCATTACATCTTTACATCCCTTACACTTACTACTAACCAAACGTAAATACTACAATAACAGAGTACATAATTCTTTCATCCGTTACATCCTCGGACAGTTTCTATCAAAATGATCAGTCTTCCCACATTTTAAGCACTGACGTGATTTAATCAAGCATTCTCCTTCATGATTTTGCCTGCATCTTAGGCACCAAATCTCCCATTGGTTTCCTTCTTCTTCAAAGGGTCACTTTAGACGTACACCCTTGTTCTTGTGAATACAGCTGAAACTTTACCACATACTTGTTTTGTTTTGATATCTGATTCTTCACTTCTTCAAGGTCAAGAGCTCTTAATAAGATCTCAAAGTAGGCTACATCTTGCGTTCCCACTCCCACAACACCTTCCTGAATCTCCGTCTTAAGTCCTCGTATAAAGTGGTGTACCTTGTGCTCGTTACTGCTCACCATGTGCGGAGCAAACAGCGATAATGCCTCAAACTTGCGCACATACTCAGAAATAGATCCTTCCTACTGTAGTTGAACAAATTCTACAAACTTCTTTGTCATTGTTGTGCGGTTGAAATATTTCTCGTAAAAGATTTTCTTGAATTCTGTCCAAGTCATCGCAGTCACATCCTTGGTTATCTTGATCGAGTCCTAAGAAAATCTTGTGCCTTGACTAACATAAATGTGGTAGATGCTACCCTTTCATCTTTCTTTATCTTAGCATAAGCCAACATGTCTTCCATGGTAATAATCCATTCCTCAGTGTTGTCTGGATTAGTAATATTCCCGTCAAATTGAGGTGGCCGTAATCGCTGAAGCTTCTCCCAACTTACATCCGACTGCTCAGTCACACGTTGTTCCGCAACTCATTCAATTCCACGCGCCATGATTTCTATCAACTTCTCCAAATTTGTGGAATGTTGTCCCAATTGGCGCGATTGTTGTTCCACTAACGTAATCAACCGAGTGATCGTTTCATCCGCACCACTCATATCTCCTACTTGTCTAACCTTTCGTCGTCCTCTAACCATGGTACCTTACACCGTAGAATAAAATAATTATACATTAGGAAAATTAAATTTAGTAACTTACTTGTAGTTGATGGAGTATTTCCACGTCGAAACTGGCGCTGGTAGGCATTTATAGAATCTTTTTTTTTTGAAAACGTTGTTAATTGTAGTAGACAATTTAAAACACGATTAAGTTTTAAAACACATTAGAGCAATTTAAAACTGTATCGGAGTAATTTTCAAAAAATCATTTTTAAAACATAGTTACAGTAAGTACACGGATCGATTTTTAAAATATTTGCTCTAGTACTAACTATATCAAGCAATTCAAAACACAGTTAAGTTTTAAAAACACAGTTGAGTAAGTCAAAACAAATCTTGCTCGGATGCCAATTGGTATCAGACAACTTAAAACACAGTTAAATTTGAAAAGGAAGTTAGGTAAGTTTAAGTTTTAAAAACGATTATCAAAGCAACTTACAAAAATCGTTTTTAAAACTCCTTGCTCTGATACCGACTGTAACGACTCGATTTTTCGTTACCTTTTAAAAAAGGCTAAAATTTAAAACTTTATTTAACCACTATTATTTAAAACTCTTTTAAAGAAATATCAGAGTGCGTCTAACCGGACCGCTATTAAACATTCGTTAAACTCGCTATGAAATTCTAATTAATAAAATGCAGAAGCGTTATAAAATCTTTTATTTAAACATAACAGGTTTATTAAAGCATAGCGGAAGCGTAAATTACTTTTCCTTTGAAAACATGGCAGAAGCGTAAATATTTCATTTACAGACAATTAATTAAAATGTTCCTTTACGTTTTACAAACCCGTTATTCTTTTTACCTTCGTTAGCCTAACAAGCCACAAGTCTCATCCGTGCAAATCCTTCATCAGCTGCTCCTAAATCTGTTCATCATTTTTCCTACACCGCAAGTCGTAAGCTATGAGCTTAATGCTCAGTAAGTGATAATACCTATCATAATACTACATGTAGTTTCAGTTTTCGTCGTTTTCTTCTTATCTTTTGTCTTTTGCATTTTAATTGTTACATTTCATTGGTTGTTCTTTTCATTGTTGACCTCCGAAAGCCTGCTAACCATTGGCTGTTTGTCTAGGCATAATCTAGGGACCTTGCAATAGATATGAGCAGCAATGGCATAATCCGAAAGCTTGCTAGCGACGATGGCATAATCCGAAGCTCGCTAGCGGCCGTGCCACAAAGGCTTAGCCACAAAGGCTTAAACGGCCTTGCGTCATATCGTTGCCTTTTTCTTTTCTTTACTTTAATCGCATTAGTTATTTCTCATTTCTCTTTACTCTTTATGGCTTATTATTCATTTGTTATCTTTTCTTCATTCGTGATTTGTTTCTTCGTTCGTGATTTGTTTCTTTGTTCGTTATTTCTTTTTATGACTTATTATTCATTCGTTATTTGTATATGTTTCGTATGATACTCGTGAATGCATACAATTTCTGAAATAAACATCGAAACGTGCTGTAAAAGCTGTAAACAATGAAACGTGCAATTAAAACTGTAAACATGCTTGGAAAGCAGTAAGCAACGAAACATGCGAATAATAGCTGTAAGCATGCTTTTGTAAAAAAAAAAAACAGTAAACAACGAAACATACTAATAAAGTGGTAATCAACGAAATATGCATTTAAAGCTATAGACATGCTTGGAAAACGGTAAGCAATGAAACATGCTATTAAAAATTGTAAATAACGAAACATGGTATAAAGGCGGTAACAACGAAACATGCTATAAAGCAACAAACAACGAAGCATGCAATTAAAACTGTAAGATGCTTGGAAAGTGGTAAGCAACGAAACGTGTCATTAAAACTGTAAACAACGAAGCATGCTAGGAAAGTAGTAAGCAGCGAAACATGCATCTCCTAATCTTGCGATGTACGGTACGAAGACCAAAACACATGCATATCACTTATGTCATTTCTCATAGCGTTCAATGCTCAAGGCTAACTTTTCTTCTTTTTAGTACCTTCATAATTTAGAAATATCTAGTCATTACAAAAATCATAATCTACTTATTAGTTTACTAGTTAATCTCCACACCTAATTCTGATTATTTACATGCCTTAGACCAATTAATATCCCAATACGAAACCAATAGAATATAACACTACATGTTGTAGCTTCACAGGACCATTCCAATCAAATGACACGTCAAACACTCAATTCCAACAATATAACACTTCCAATATCTCTATGCTTATCAACTTCCAACAACATAACCAATTCTATTTATATCAAATCTTTCTCTAACTAATTCCTTTTCATAGACAGAATATTACACACAGATAAAATCATGCTTCTCAAGGCAATAAAGGCAGAATTACTAATAATGGCCTTCTACAACAAGCAGTTGGTATTATTTTCAAACTGATAGATTAACAATTCTATCCAGCAACTCATCCAGACAATCCAATGAAACCACTACTTATCATCCAAACAAAATGCTTAATCCATTAAACTCATGCTTCACAAAATCCTAAAAGCAGTAGCTCACAAATTAATGAAGGCAGTAGCTAAACACTTAACAACAGAACATTGACTTTCCAGAATGGACATCCAACATATTCACCAAAGATTATCACTACCAACAGAGAATACTCATCCAAAATAATTATCCAACATGTTATGCTATCCCAAATCCATAGAGCAGTTCAACAATCCATAATATATCTCCATTAATATGCTTTGACTAATTAACAGAGAAGGAAATGCTCACCCAAAGAGCAAGAAGCTCAGCTAGACAGGAGGGAAGATCACGTAGGCAAGGAGCTCACCCTTCAGCTCTTGGCTCCAGAAGACCACACTCGGGTGCCCCGCTTTTCTCTATTCTGTCTTCTCTTCTTCCCCTCCCTCTTTATCTCTAAGTCTCCAGAGCACTCCCAACACTCTTCCTCTGCCCTTTTATCCTACCCTCGCTAGACAAACACTCTACCACACCTGACCAGCACCCCCGAAGCCGTTCTGCACGCCCGACCAGCACACCCAAAGCCTATAGAGTGTCCCCCACTCCTCTACACTGTCTTTGTTGCCTGCTATAGAGTACTAACCAGGCTAGTTCGAACCACAAACTGGACCCAAGCCTTCGCCCGGTCCAGCATAAATTGATAGCCCAGCCACCGTGAAAATCCTCCTTGCCAGCCGTGAATCACCATCGCCGGCCAACATAAATTATTATAATTCTTTTTCTTAGCAAAGGGTTGATAGCAAATTCTGGCTTTGTCAAATACAACTCTTTGTTTTCCTAAAAACATGTTAAAATTCTTGCTTCCATTTGTGAATTTTAAAACAATGGAATTCAAATTACTATTTTTAGCATTTAATTCACAATCATCATTCTCAAGTGATTTTATAGTAGAACCAAAAATCTCAACCACGCTTTTCAACCCAACAAATTGGTTTCCAAAGGATTTGTTCATCTTAACATGCTTTTTAATCAAATTGTTATTCTCCTTTTTCAATAAATTATAATTACGTTTGAGCACATTGAATTTATCAAGCAATTCATTAAAAACATCCAACAATTCATCATTATTATCAATATCACTATCTAAATCACTAGATGAGTTGTGTACCTTGTCCTCCTTGGCCATTAAGCAAAAAATTAGTGACTTCTTCTATCTCGGAAGAAGAGCTCTCATCGCTATCATCCCAAATGCCCTTGAAATCCTTCTTCTTGAAAGCCTTTGATTTCTTTTTTGCTTTAGGATAATCGGTTGTGATGTGTTTGGATTTTTTAAATCTAAAGCACACTATTACTTTTCCCCCTTTTTCCTTCTTCCGTTGAAGGAATTTGTTGAACTTCCGAGTTATGAATTTAATCTCTTCATCATCTTCATCTTCATTCTCGGAGTCCACTTGAGCGCTTGAGGAGGCTTTGAAACCAATATTCTTTGGTTTGAAAATTTCTTTTTTTTTTTGCTCCTCCTTTTGGTTACACATCATCGTGATTTTGTGTGTCATTAGAGATCTGATGTGCTCCTTCATATTCAAAGCTTTTAGGTCCCGCTCTTCTTGAATGGCGATCTCCTTTTGGTTGTCATGTCTTTGATAGACACCTAAGAATTTTTCTAAATAACTCTTTGTTGGAATAAATTCTACTAAGAACTTTTAAACAATTAGTAATGTTAGTAAAACGAGTAAACACATGTATAATGGTTTCATCCTTTTCCATGGCAAGTAAATCATAATCTTGAATATGCATGCTCGATTTATTCTCTTTAACTTGATTAGTGCTCTCATGCGTAATTTCAAGTAATTTTCAAATTTGAAAGGCACTATCACATGTTTGTATCTTATTGAACTCATCACAATTTAAAGCATAATAAAGAGTATTAATTGTTTTAGCATTCACACTAAATTTTTTTTTATCAATATCACTATATTCACTATACTCTTTTGGAATATTTGTACCACTTTCAATTTTAAGCGAAATAAAAGTTCCATTCTCACCAATGTTCCAAATATCATGATGTAGAGATTGTAAATAAATTCTCATCCTAGTCTTCCAATACACATAATCACTACCATCAAAATAAGGAGGTCTAATTAACGATTGTCCTCCAACTTGCATATTGAAAGCCATATCAATTTTTATCAACAAAGAATTCAACCAAAATTATTCAAGCAAATCTCAATAGGATAAATAATCCAATAGATGTAAATTTGTCCAAATAAATACAAAATCACATAAAAAGTTAATTAACCCTGCTCTGAGACCAATTGTAGGATCGATATGCACCTATAGGGGGAGGGTGTGAATTAGGCAATCTAAACTGTTTTGTGCGATTTAAATAACTCTAAACCCTAAATGCTTTATCGCATATAAAACATACAAATAATAATAATAATAATAATAATAATGAGTTTAAGGGATAAAGAGTGAAAACAAGTTTATCCACGAGGTTCGACAACCTGACCTACGTCTGCGCTCTATGTTTTTGACTTAGAGATCCTTAAACCCAATAACCTCCCCGGTTATTGTTGATTGAGCTTCACGACTGTCAATCAAGCCGTTACAGATAATTCTAAGCTTCATGTTCTTCTCTTTGACTATTCTCGGGGCGTCACCCTTTAATCACTGTTTAAGTACAAGAAATGAGAAAATTAAAAATTCCTAACTCTCCTAAATATAAAATCTCAAGTTTGGTGATTGGAGAGTTAGGATTTACACTCTATGAATGATGAGCAATCGAGTATTGATTTTGGCAGAGCTTCACTTCGATTCTCGCGTGGTTAATTTGAGCTTTGGAGTGTCTTCTATATATAGACCCAGCTTGATCGGTCGACCATGTAACACCCCGACTTTTTAAATTGGATTAATTGAATAATTATCGGGGTGTTACCAAAGTCGTAATCGTTAAGTTTAATTTAAAAGAATTAATTGCAATTTAATTAATAGAAATCAATTTAGAAAATAGAATTAAGAAATTTAAATTAGACTTCTAATAATCTTTTAACGATAATTAGGATAAGTCGGGGGTTACAATTTGGGTCGATTAATATTCTATATAAATCGTTAACACTTAAATGTATTTTTAAGATTAATTAAATTAGGATTAAAATGAATTATGATTTCAAAAGAAACAAATTTAAAATGGGGAAATTGGGTTAAGTGTTACGGTTTCTGAAGAGAGAAAGATGAGGGAGAAGTTGGCGTTATGGCTTCCGGCCATTTCGGATCTATAGATCTGAATTGAGAGAATGAGGGAGAGATAGAAACGAGAGAGCAGAAATAGAGAAGGAGAAAAGGAGAGAGGGGAAGGGAGAGAGGAAGGATGCCATTTTTCAGATCTGCAGAATGAGAAAGGGAGATGGAGAGGCCGAGAGATAGACGGTGAGCGAGGGTCGGACGATGACGGCGACGGTGGGCAGGCGAGCTTGGACGAAGGCTCCTCCACGCAACGACTGGCGTGTGGCGAACAACTTTGGGCATTGCGAGTCGCAACTGAGGTTGCGAGTCCCTGGCTCGTGGATCTCGACGGTGAATCAACGGAGGCTCGACGATGGCCGATTGACGACGATCGAGCAGCGACGGTGCGACGGCAGATCGGCTACGATGAAGAAGAACCGAACGATTTCGACTAAGCGGAGCTGTTGGACGTCAAGTAGCTGAACCCCAAAGCTCCAAATCCTCAAATCTCCCGATTCTGGTAAGCAAAAATAGAACCCACCCCCGGTTCTGTTATGTTGAGGATTAGTTTTCAATTAGATTGCTTCATTTCAATTTGTGCAATGAGGAGACAATGGTGAACTTCTGGTTAGTGCAGAGCTTGGGCTCGGGATGGAATTGTTGACTGTTAGGCATGGGTTGGCTGCGATTTTCTTTCGAAGGTGTGCTGCAGGTAATGAATCTTGCCCTATATCTATTTCTGGTGTAATGTTACACTATGGGTGGTATTCTGGATGAATTTGGATGTTGAGTTTCTGCCTTTAGTTCTGTTATTGAGTTGTTAATTCATTGATGAAGTTGGAATGAAGTTCTGTGTTTCTATTTTGGAATGGGTACCCTCTGTTCCTTCCATATTCAGATCTGTTAATGCTCATCAAAGGGACGAACACGCTTTGTTGTTAAGAATTAATCTCTATTATGTGGTCACTGGTTTGATTTAAATGCTGAGAAATGGGATTCCTTGTTATCGATTGGTTGAAGGGTTGTGTTAAGTGTATTGGTTTATGATTTAGTTATGATCAGCTTTAAGTGGTTAAATTATGATATGAGAATGATTTTTGGTACTAGTGGCTGGGATAAGTTATAAACTTGTATAGTGTTGGTGGGTTGAAAAGCTGTTGTGTGACATTATGGAGAGTTTTATGTCTCGATGAGATTAGGAAATACTGACATTGGTTTTAATTGTGAAGGTATATGTGAACGTGTTAAAAGAGGAAAAAGGAATAACAACAAAGTGCAAACGTGCGATTAAATCGAGGTAAGGATTAAGGGTTGTTTTGGCCACGTAGGCCCTACACCACAAGTATGGGTGTGTGAGTTCAGTGTTAATGCTAGGTATTGTTAGTTTAATGCTTATGCTTAATGTTAGTTGATTGTTACCACTAGTTGATTTATTAGGTTAATTGTTGTGAAATGCTCCCTATGTTAATGATAGTGTAGATTTATGTTCTATGATATTACTTTGAATGATGCTTTGTTCCTTTGTTTTCTTTGTTATGTGATGTTTTGTTAGGGTTAACTTTGTTATTCATTAGTGCTATGTAGATACCTGTTATAGTTCCTGTGTGGTTAGATAAAGAGGTGGAAATGTTTAATAGATGAAGAATGAACAAATGAACGATAGAAGTGCTAAGAATTTTATGCTAATCTTAGAAGTTTACTTGTTGTGTAGTATTGTTCTATTTTCCAGTATTGTTCTATTTTCCTTACGCATTGTGTTTCTCTGTGATTGTTGCTCGTTTAAAAGTTAAGTTGTATGAACATGATAATGTATTAGTGTAATTAGTGGATCCTCTATGAAATTAGCAGTTAACATGTAAATGAATTATAATTATATCATGAATCAAAATAATGATCCAAGCATGTTAAACTAACTATAGTGATTCACAGTTGAATATGTTTAATTTAGTATATAACTAACATGCTTAATTGCTAATTAAGTTAGTTAATTGTCAAATGAATTAGCATGTCAACCAATTTACTAAATCTAAGCATGTAGTTACTTTAAACATATTGTTGAGCATGTAAAGACTAATAGCTAAGCATGTTGTAATTAATTAGGTCAATATTAAATTGTTAAGTAACTAAAGCATGTTAATTAACTAATTAGTTGAATGTGTTAATTAACTAAATGCAAGGAATAACCTACCGTTGAGTATGAAATCAATTAGGGTAATTAATTGGCAAATTAGTGAGCATGATTAAATATTAATGAACTAACTAGCGAGCATATTAATCATAATTTGTAAGTTAATTAACTATGATTAATTAGTGAGTATGTTTAAGTATTAAACATGTTAGATTTAATGAATTCCTTGTATGTTTGTCGTACTTGTATGCATTCATTGTTTCGATTTAATGCTGCTTTACTTTCTATGCAAGTATTATTTACCTTCCTTTATATGCGCTTTCACTTTCATTCAATGCGTACTTTAAATACATAACCGATGCTTTACTTTTCTAGATAACAGAATGATAAAGAGTATGAAAAGATAACGAAGTAAACATGAATGAGTTAAGGATTTAATGACTAAGTGAATGAATGTTTCTTAATTGTTTTGATATTGTCTTCTTGGGATTACTTACGATCTAGATTTAGATTTCACGTCCTTAGCATGATAACTTCTCTAAACCAAAGTTTGATTTGTTAATTAGGATAAAAGCATGTAATAAATTCAAGAGCATGTTAATTTACTTTGATAGCTAACTAGAAAAATCACCTAGGATGATAAATGTATAAAAAAAAATGAAAATAGACTAGGAAATTAATTAGAAGAATTAATACATTGAATTATAAACATGCCTCCCTTGTTTAAATTTATTATGTGATAGGCGTGCTATTCCACTTAGTTGGTTGCTTTCATGTTAAATGTGTCTTAAATTCCAATTACTTCTATTTTTAATGTGCATGTTCACTTACTGTTATTCTTTATATGTGCGTTCATTACAGTTTGTTTCCAATTACTTATGTGCGCCCTTTAATTATTAAAGTTATGTCATATGCATCATGCATCATGCTAGGTTGAGAATGTATGTTCATGCATCATGTAATAGAAACCAAGTAGGGAGTACTCCGAAGGAGTAGTACTCACATGCATGGTGAGGAAAGTAAAATGATAATGAAAAGACAAAGGAAAGGAATGAAAAGAAAAGGGAGTCGGGGGACGGATGGGTAGCGGGTCTAGTCTGCAACTAGCCGAAGCCCCTCTCACATAGGGTACGGGAGTTCTAGTTCTAAGTAAGAGGCTAGATTCGATCACTATTCCATCACAAAGGAAATCCTCCAATCTCCAGCTCGAAGTACGAGTAAAGAAAGAAAGAAAGAAAGGAAAGAAAGAAAGAAAGAAAGAAAGGAAACGTAAATGAAAGAATTGGTTTGGGTGGCCCCCATTCCAAATGAACTAAAGAGAGTCATAAGCATAATGCATTTTCCCTTTTTCCTTACTAAGTCTTTTTAGACTTACAGTTGCTTGTGGTGTAGATGTAGGTACTAGCACGCTATGAGGAATGTATGGACTAGGAGTAGCGAAAGATAAAGAACAAACAATAGCAAGCAGGGATGATGGGTTTACACGCTCGAGGGATGCTCACGGCTAGCCAGACATAAAAAGGGTAAAAGAGAAATTGTTTTAATTAAGTTAAGTTGTAATAAATCGTATTTAAATGTTTTGGGTTTCCTTAGTTGAATTGTATTCATGCTTCCGCAACGTTTTACATTAATGGTTTTGATTTTATGCTTCCGCATAAGTTTTAATAAATGTGATTTTATATCGAGTTTTACGAAAGAGTTAGTAGCGATCCGGTTAGACGCACTCTAATTTACTTTCAAAAATAAAATTCAAATTTTTTTACGTATTTTTAAGAATTATGAAAATCCGGGTCGTTACAGACCACCTCCAATTTGGTCAACCTCCTCCGACCGTTGGAATGTTACCGTTATGCTTTTGGTTGTCCATTTTTTGCTCCAGTCTGTCAAACAGGTCAACCACTTCCTCATCGGTTGACTGGTTCTTCATATTGCAGAAACTAGCTCGAATCTGATTTGCGATCAACCATTTCTTCACCGCTCGACCGCTTCTTCGACTGCTAAACCACTGAGTCTATTACCTTTAAAATTGGTCGACTACTTCTCAGCTGGTCAACTGCCTTCTGTTTTGCACAATTTTGGTTGACCTTCTCTATGCCTTAGTTGACCTCTTCTCTGTATTTTGCCCAAATTCAATCTTCTAAGTCTTAATAAATTACATATAGGCGACATGAATTTAGATAAACATATTAACAAACATTAATACTCGTATTAAAGGTATTTTCAATTAAGATGAATATAATTATAAAGATAAAAACATTAAGCATAATCAAACAATAATCAACTTATAAATACAATTAAGAACATTTATCATCAAAACAAATAAGCCTAATAACACTTAAGCTAACAGGTGTTTTGTTGTCAGAAGACCTAATTTTGTCACCATAATAGTACTAGAAGCATTAGTACAACTCTCACCTTCAATAATCATACTACATACTTTGTCTTGAGCATGACATCAAGTATGAAAAATATTTTCTCATTGCACCTCATCCACTTCCTTTATTTGCACATTTAAGACTCTCTTTGCTTCCAAAGTCAAACGTTCAAGGGCCAGACATTCTTCATCTGACTCGTCTTTTAATGATGGCATGGAATTGGTTTCCTTTTCATCATCGGCTTCAATGTCATCGTTGTTTTGTATCACAATTACTCTTTTGTTTGGGCATTGATTTATCATGTGACCCCCTGCCTTGACATTTAAAACACTTAATGTCACGATTTTGAGTAGGAGTTTTAGTTTTACCTTGAGAACCATGCATCAAAGAAGAAGGTTTTGATTCAATCTTAGTGTTGGTTGTGATCTTCTCCTCTCGTCTAGCATAGCTTGGCTTCTAAGAAGGTTGTCCTGGTTGTCGACTTGATTGTGATGCCACTTGTGCATTCTTTCATTGGAGTTGTTGCTCAACTTTGATTGTCATGTGCACCATGTCCTCCATCTCCACATAATGTGCAATTCTACCTCATTAGCAATTTCTTTGTTTAAACCGCTAAGAAACCTAGTCATTGTTACCTCCCGGTCTTCCTCTATATTGGCTCGAATCATGGTAGTCTCCATCTCTTGGTAGTAGTCTTCAACACTCTGATTGCCTTGTTTGAGATGCTATAGTTTTTTGAACAAATCTCAATAGTAGTGACTTGCCACAAAACACTTCCTCATTAATGTTTTCATCTCTTCCCATGTCTCCACTGGATGTTCTCTATTTCTCCGCCTATTCAACACTAATTAATTCCACCAAATAATAGCGTAGTTAGAAAATTCAAGTGCAACAAGTTTTACCTTTTTCATTTCAGAATAGTTATGAGATTCAAAAATAAACTCCATCTTTCTTTCCCATTCACGATATGCCTCCGGATAATTCTTGCCTTGAAATGACAGAACCTTTATTTTAATGTTATTCATATTGTTTTCTTCTCGGTTTCTATCTTGCCTAACTCATGCATTTTTCCTTAGACTACTTGTTGAGTTTGGGTCATCTCATCATCAATTTCGTCTACAAGAAACTTCACAATATCTTCCTCTTCATTCATTGGTTGAACTCTTCTTCTCTTATGCATATTAAGATCCATTTGTGGTTGATCTTGATGAACATTCTCCACTCGATCCAACTGTTCATGAACTTGTTCCAATTTGATTCTCAACATTCGTATCATCTCTCCCACCAAAGCCTCCATTCGTAGCCTTTGATTTGCTATTCCTTCAAACTCATCACTGGTGTTTTTAGACATGATTCCTACACGAAAAAGTTAGAAAAAAAAGGAAACAAATCTCTCGCTCACAAGTTTCACTCAACACTAGTTTTTTTTTGCTCAAAACTATTGGCTTTTACCCTAAAATAATCTCACACACTCTTGCCTTTTTCCACTCATAGTAATTCTCTTTTGATTCTCGTCAAACTATTGAACAAGACAAAGATATTATAGTGGCAAGTCCTTCACAAAACATATCAAACAAATCAAATGAGAATAGGATGTTACAACAATTTGAATCTTTATAACGGAATTTGGATGAAAAAATAAAAACTTTGAATTTTTTTTTCCAACACTATAGATAACTTGAGACTATAACATGTTGGCTTTGATACCAAATGATATAGATTTTTCCAAGAATAAGAGAAATCTGTATCTTAATTCTCCAATATTGGCTATAATATGATGTTAATGGAAACCGCAACTTGTTGCTTATATTAAAGCAAAAACCTTGGTATAAGAAAATATATTTGTATGGTCTTTTAAGTGCTTTAAATAATAGGTTATAGATTTATAATTAGGTCATTTTGATTAATGAGTGTGGCCACTTTGATTAAAGAGATTAACCTCTTCCATTAATGTTTGCTCCTCATCTTCACTAACTTTGACGATATGAACCAATCTTTTATATTCCTCATTAATGGACACTTTTTACTCCTCTTCTTGAAGCTTCTGAATTAAATGCTTGAGTTCTTCCTTGAATTTTTAGCTCTAGCTCATAACTGGTCAAAATGATACTTTGATAGGTTCATTAAACTCCTTAGTAGTCGTGCTATCATCATTAACCCTTCCTTTCTTATAAAAAAAATTTATCATTCATTAATGAGTGTGAATAAATGAGATTTCTTAAAGAAGTTTAAAATTCTTAATTCCTCATTAATGAGTGTAAATTAATAGAATTTCGTAAATTGTTTAAAATTATTAACCCTTTTACGAAATTCTATTAATTCACACCCTAGTGTTTATATTTATAATCATGCATTAATGGGCATAAAGTAATAAGGTTTCATCTTAGATGTTTTATTTTTTTCAATGAACAGTTAAGAATAATTCAAATGAGAGTTTTAAAAAGAAATGAATTTAGAAAGTTTGATTGATCTCTAATGAACGATTTTTAAAATTTATAATTAAATAAATGATTATAAAAATACAAATTATTCATCTTTTTATATGTAGTTAGATTATATTATAACATAATATTTCTATTAGTGAAAGAACGACACAGAAGGGTCATATCATGGTGTCATTATAGAGTGTAAACCTAAATTAAGCAAAGAAATATTGTTTTAAAGAAAAAAAATCATATATTACGAAGATAAATACCTAATATGGATGTGTATAACACATTAAATGTGACGCCAAGGATTCTAAAAAATCATGGACTAATTGAACATATATCAATATATGATAAGTAGGTTGTAAGGTCAGACACAGGCTGTTTCAGTCCTGTTCTAGAGATGAATTGGATCGAATAGTGAACTCATAGTTTTTAGTTATTAGAATTGAAAATTGAACAGTTAGGTTCGAGAATCCAGCTAATACGGTTCTAGATTGGTTTTAAAATTTAAATTAAAATATTTTTAAAAAAATAGAAAAAACTAAGAGATGTATAGGAACTTAAAACAAATTTTAGAGAAGTTGAAGAAGAGAGAGTTAATGTGTTCAAGGCAAAATGAAGAGGAAATGTTGTCATGGAGAAGAGGAAATGGTGGTTTGAAATGTTTGAACACAAACTTTTGCACTCAAAAAATCTGAAGTGCGAAATGAAATGTTTGAACTGAAATAGGAAGTTGACAACGAACGAAACTACAAAATCGAAAGTTGATGAACGAGATTGGAAAATCAAAAGTCAATGATGAATAAAATGGTGAACTAGCCTACAATGCAAACTTTTTCAAAGTCAATGATGATTTGCAATTCAAAGTGCAAATAGTTCATCTGTGCACTACGCAATTCGATAAGGGTTGGGAAGTCTGTCTGATCGGGTCAAGTTTAGGTAGATTTAGGATTGGGTGGGGTCAATTGGAGAATTGATTTAGGTTTAGCTGAATGTTGCTAAGTTGAACCACAGTTCCATTACTCACATGTTTTAGACCCACAAATTGAACATCAAATCCTTACCTCAGGTTTTTAAGGTACTCGAACCGTGTTCAGTTCCTCCCACATGTACAATCGACCTAAAATGCCAGGGTCAGTTATGGCCAAGGGTTCAAGTTGATTTTGCTAAGCCCTAGTTGGTTGTGAATTTAAGTAGTAAATGTATTATCCTGATTTAGATTACTTATGGGATGTTTAAGTGAGTTAAGCACAATGCAATTGATTCGAATTCTCACACAAGAGCCTAAGCCTAATAAGAGACAAAATGAGTAAATAAATAAGGAAAATTATTAGAATGGCATTTGGAACTTTATTAGGTCATAGAATTTCATAATGCACATCAATTAGATTTGGTTTTATAATGGTAATTGTTGTGCAAAACTATAACACCATATTGTTAGCCTAAGTGTTGTTAGACTTATTTATTTTGATGATAATATTGATTGTAATTATAAGTTGTTTATTGGCAAATATGTTTAATTATTATATTTATATGGATATTCATTGGAAATACCCTCAATACAAGCATTAATGTTGTGCTAACATGTTTATCTAAGTCCATGTAGTTAATAGGTATAATATTGGGACTTAGAAATGTCAAGGAATGTGAAAGGAAGGCAAGAGGTTGAGTAAAAAGGCAACGAGGTGGACCAAAATATTCAATAGTGAAGGAACTGGTCGACCTATTGACCGACCGCAATATATACAGATTGCTCATCAGTTCTGCTGTCGAGAAAGCGGTTGAGCAGTGAAGATTTGGTCGACCAATTTTAAAGAAAGATTGCCTTTTAGATTTGTGGTCGGAGAAGCGGTCGAGCAAGCGGTTCTATGATTGATCGAAAGCTCGAAGAAAGGAAGAATTGGTCGAACAACCGGTCGACCATTTTGGCAAACTTGCGTGGAAATTGGACACCAAAATTACAACGGTCATATTCAACGGTCAGATGCGGTCGACTAAAAAGGAAATGGTCGACCGATTTCTCAGTGTCTATAAATATAAGATACTCCGAGGCTCAATGCAACAAACTAAGAATTGAGGTGAAACCTTGCAAATTTTTATACTTAATTTCAAACCATTAGTTGGCCATGTAACCTAACTCTCCATACTCTCTAACTTGAGATTTCTATTTGGGAGAGTTAGGATTTTTTGTTTCAACCTTTTGCAAAAAAGAAAAATTATAATAATTTCTTTGTTGACCCATCTATTTGTAACTCTTGTAATTGTATTGGACATAAATTATTTTGTTGTCCTTTGAGATCGAATGGCAAAATTATAAATTCCAAAATGGTTTGGGTTCCTAAAGGAACCATTCCAAATTATAAAGGACCCAAAAATGTTTAGGTGCCTAAAAAAAGCACTTAGGTGTTTTTCGATTTTTGGAATCAAGAGTTGGCATATAGGTTGATGATATTACTTAATACTTATACTATTGATTCGAATAGATTTTTCTTGGTATGTATGTATAGGCTAAAATCATATTCTTTTGATTGATTTTGATTCTATTGTTTGCACATTTTTTTGTGTATCGTTGGTTTGAACTTATTTTTTTAATTCTTCACTTGATTTTATTGAGCTTAAATTGTATTATTCCAACAATTGATATCATAAATTGCATATATTGAAATTTTGAATTATTGCATGTTGATTTTCATGGATACTCTCTATTGGATTGAAATTGTTTATTGATATAAGGGAAGAAGATAGAAATATTTTATTTTGATCATTTGGATTTCCCCATTGATTTAAAATTTGTAATTAACATAGGGAGAGAAAATAGATTTGTGTGTTTGATGCATAAGTCCCCAACTATTATATTTTGTTTAATGAAAAAGCAGGAGAATTGAATTGTTGAAATGTTTGGTTTTGATTCTTTGCATTTCCCCAATTTCTATTGGATACTTAAATGACAAAGGGGAAGAATTAGATTGATTAAATTTTCTTGAGTTGATTAAAGTGTTTTGTTTGATATCTTGATTATCCCCATGGATTTGATTTTGAATATTGATAAAGGGGAAGAAAGTTTTATTTCAAATGATAATATTACAATTGGTATCATTCTTAAATTGTTTCCTCCAATTTCTATATGCATAGTAATTGTCTAAGGGGGAAATAATATTTGTTTTGATTCATATATTGGATTGAATTGTTGATTCGATTTGATGATATCTTTTTCTCTTTCTTTCATATATTCTTGTTGATGATTCAATAGGGAGAGAAGAATATAAATTGTCTTGATTGATTGAATTGATTTCCTCCAATAATTTCTTTGTTTTGATTAATGACAAATGGGGATAAATTTGTTTAGTTATGATGTTGTTTTAACTCTCCCCCATGATTTCTTTTTTATTATGACAAAGGGGGAGAGAGTTATATAAGTTGTAGGTTGCATGTTTGAATGAATTTCAATGTTAGAAATATTGCATAAACTAAGGGGGGGAAATCAAAATATGCACATACTTAAACTTAGGGATAAACAACTTATAATAGCTTGTCATCATTAAAAAGGGGGAGATTGTTAGCCTAAGTGTTGTTTGGCTTATTTGTTTTGATGATAATTGTACAGATTGTAATTATAAGTTGTTTATTGATAAATATGTTTAATTTTTTAATTATTATATTTATATGGATACACATTAGAAATACCCTCAATATGAGTATCAAGGAATGCAAAAGGAAGACAAGAGGTCGGGGAGAGGTCGACGAAAATGTTCAACAGTTAAGGAATTGGTCGACCTGTTGATCGACCGCAATATATACAGATTGCTCATCAGTTATGTGCTTGAGAAAGTGGTGGAGCAGTGAAGATTTGGTCGATAAATTTTAAAGACAAATTGGCTCTCAGATTTGCGGTCGGTGAAGTGGTCAAGCAAATAGTTTTGTGATCGACTGAAAGCTCGAAGAAAGGAAGAATCAGTCAAATAACCAGTCGACCGTTTTGGAAGACTCGCGTGGAAATTGGACGACCAAAATTACAACGCTCATATCCAACGGTCAGATGTGGTCGACCAAAAAGGAAATGGTCAATCGATTTCTCAGTGTCTATAATTATAAAACACTCCGAGGCTCAATGCAACAAACCGGAAAATGAGGCGAAACCCTGCCAATTTTTATACTCAATTCCAAACTATTAGTTGAGCATGTAACCTAACTCTCCATACTCTCTATGTAACACCCCAAACTTTTTAAGTTGGATAATTATTTAATTATCAAGGTATTACGAAGAACGTATTCGTAGGATATAATTTAAGGGGGGATAATTAGTGAAGAATTAAGATAGAATTAGGATTTATAAAGTGATTTAATTAAGGATAAATAAAAGAAAAAGAAATTTAATTGGGGAAGGGAGAATAAACCGGTTCACGTTGTGAACTGGTTTGGGAGAAAATAAGAAGAAATAGAATGACCCCTAGCCATTCTGTACGTGAGTGAACCCGAAGAGTGAAGGAGAGGGAGAGTGTGAGATTGAGAGAGAGGAAAACTAGAAGGAGAGACCGAACGAAGGACAAACGTTCAGGCAATGGAAAGCTCAGGTGTCTCGGGTTTGTTCAGGCGGGGGTACGCTGCTACGGTGATGAACGGGTCGGGCGACAGTGATGGCCGGTTAGGTGAGCTGCTGACTCCGATTTAAGCATCTGGCTTGCGGGATGCATCGGAGCAGCGTCAAACTTCGACGCTCGGTCATTCCAGTGAGGCGCGGTCCGGCGATCGGCGATGGCTAGAATGGTTGGGCAGGGGAGCTTCGGTTCGAATGGGCAGTTGCTGGTTCGGTTTGATTGCGATTAGACCGAGCCAATTCACTAGCTGGTCCCTGCCTGTGAAGGACGACAGCTTGCAGCTCAAGATGTGGCCGAAGAATCTGCACCATCACGTAAGTCATGGGATAACCTATTACAGCGTTTCCAATTCAGTCGTTTGAGTATATATACTGTGTGAGAGAGGGCCCCACAGCAGGAGAAAATCTTAAGGGAATTGAGGGACTGCGAATGATAGAGAGGAGCTCTTGGGTGATGAGTGCTCTAGAGAATTGAAATACCGAGAATGAGGAGAGAAAGAGCAGATGCTCTCTAGTGGTGAGTGAGAGAGTCCGAGGAGAAATGAGAGAGAAGACAGGAGGATGGAGGAGTTGATGGAATGCAGCTCTCGACTTCCAGTTGCTACAATTTGGATGATGAGGCTTCATGGATGGTTGATGTAGCTCTTGGAAGTGTTGCAAGTAACAGAATGCTCCTCTAACTATTTTTAGTCTGCAAATACATTAAGGTCAATGTTTTGGATGAATTTAGATGTTGAAAATGTGTTAATGCCCATGTTGTTGAATAAGATAATCACATCGAAGGTTTTGTGCTTTATTGCCTGGAAATGAGTTTGGATATTGACCGCTTTGATATATATATATATATACACTTTGTTGGTTTGGATTCACGTCATTATTCCGTTTAGGTGTTGGAGAAGTAATTAGAATTTGTACAAGTTAGAATACGATTCATTTACAAATTATAATGTTTTAATTATGAAGGTGTTGGAAAAAGGAAAGAGAAGGATAGCGATTAAATGCTAAACGCGATAAAGTTTCGAGGTAAGGATGGGGTAGAGTCTTGGCCGTCAAAGCCCTACCAACAAGTAGTTGTGTGAATTGTATTGACTTTCTCTGATGTTCATTGTTTGAATTCATTGTGTGATTCCTTTGATTTACTTGCTACTGTGTTGTTTCAATTCTTGTCCATTTTCCTACTATAAATGTTGAGATGAAGTGTTTAGGAATGAAATGAAGGAATAAATGAAAAGTTATAGAATGATAAGATGTGCATGAATGATTTATGAACTGTATAAGTTAGAAATTCTATTTTTTTGTGAACTGTTTTAATTACTATAAATTCATTGTAATGCTTATTGCTTTCCTTGGTTCTGGTTAGGAGCAATAAATGCTCCAGATTGAATTGATGTCATTTCATTTAGCATGTTTCTCATTATATCAAATTGTTGAGCATGTTCAAATTGTGATTCACTGATTAGATTTCTAGCTTATGGTTTATTTAGCGTGTTATGTTCAGCTTTAATTGGAATAGCATGCCTATATAGTTTAGTTTCATATTTTGAAATCTTGTCTTAATATTGTTGTTCTTGGTACTGGATTAGGAATTGTAGTTCTCTTTATGTTAAAAGAAATGTGATGCATGAATGATGAATGGAAACGCTAAGTTTGTAAGATAGAATGACGAAATGAAGGATGACAAGATATGCACATATGATTATTAATGAATAGAGACTTTAAATTCCATTTTGTACAATTTATTATATTCACTTACTGTAGTTCCCATACAATTCATTATATTATTCATTGTAGCTTCTTAATTGTTAATACTTGCTTCATTTCCGTAAATCTAGCATGTGTAAATAAATTAGGATGATGATTATAGAATCATGTTTAGCATAATTAACTAAACCGAGCATGTCTATTTAAATAGGACTCTTTGCATGTTTAATTAACTAGTATGTTTAATTAATTGGAATAAAAGTGTGATCAATCAATTGGGAAATGTAATCTATTATTTGAGCTTCTTCAATAAAATCCGAATATGCTTAGTTTGAGTTCTTTAAGTATTTTGAGCATATTTAGTTAATTTAATGAACTAGCATGTTAATTTCGAATGTGTAAGATCGGTTAGTCGTTTCATTTATAATTGATTACGACATTAGTTGGCATCAATTCATTAAGCACGTTTCTAGCAATTGTTTGAGAAGCATGCTTATATTCTATTTAGTTTGTGTTTTGTTTTGTTTAGAAGAATATGAAAAGCTAGTTTTAGTTTATTGATTGTGCGATGATAAATTAAGCATGATCTCGCTATTAATTCGTTTTAATTTATGAGCACATGGAATTTATGAGCACGTTTCCATTTGTTAATCATTAAGCATGTTTAAGTCGGTTAGTGTAGATGAGCATGCATAATTAGTTTAGTTTAATACTTTATAATTATAATTCAAGCATGTTTACACTTGTCGTTTGTGGAGTATGTTCCCTTCAATTGTTAAATTGCATCCAAGCTTTCGTAACATTGTGAACTATGTTCAATTCGTTAGATACCTTGTATGTTATAGTTTATTATTCTTGCCATATGCGTATTGTATGTTTGTTAGAATCAAGCATGTCATAAGTTGTTTTCAATTGACTTCTATGTTGCTTTCAATTATAATATTCTTGTCTTCGTTGATTTCCATTATTACTATTCTTGCTATTTGTTGTTTGCTACTTGTATTGTTTGAATTATCAATTCTTTTATGTTATGTCCACATGCATCATGTTAATAGAAACAAGTGGGGAGTGCCCTCAGAGTGGTACTCACATGCATGAGTGAGGAAAATGAAATGAACGAATGCAATGAATGATGATGAATGATGCAATGGGGGGTTGAAGGGCGGATGGGTAGTTCGGATCTAGCCCACGTAGGGTTAGAAGCCGATCAAACTATTTCATCACATACGTGTTCCTTTAACTTCCAACTCGATGTACGAGTAATGAACGAATGAATGAAACGTAATGAAAGATTGGTTTGGGGTGGACCCATTCCAAGTGAACTAAAGAGAGGCATGATCATATTGCATATTCTCTTTCCTTACTAAGCCTTTAGGCTTATAGTTTACTTGTGGTGTAAGTATACGTGTATGACGAGAAGAACGATGAACAAAATACGAAGCAGTTATGAAAGATTTACACTGACTGAACTTGTGGCTGGTCAGGCTAAGACGAGTAAAGTAATTTGTAAAATGAAACGATATACTTAGCATGATTTAATTTGAATGTTTTCACTTCCGTTATATTTTAAATAAATTATTATTACTTCTGTTATGTTTTGATAAATGATTTTCATAACGAATGTAATGAATGAATTTTGACGCTAGGTTTTAGCACTTTGATTATGAAGGATTTTAATTGTCTTACAAAAGTTTTAAATTTTGCACATTTTTAAAAGCTTATGAAAAACCGGGTCGTCACACTCTAACTTGAAATTTCTATTTGGGAAAGTTAGGATTCTTTGTTTTTTTTTTTAATTTGTTCTCTATTTGTAATCGAATGAAAAGGGTGACATCTTGAGAATAGTCAAGAGAAGGGTGATGCCCTGAGAATCAATCTGTAAACGATTTGTTTGACATCTGTGAAGTCAAACATCGCCAATTGGGAAGATTAGGCGATTAAGGATCACCAAGTGGGAAGCTTGGAGCGTGGACGTAGGCCGAAGTTGCCGAACCGCATGAACAACACCGATGTTAACTTTGTATCTCTATCTCTTTATATTTGTTATTGCTTTATTTTATATTTGCAATAAATCACTTAGGGTTAGAAAAATATATAATACAAAAACACCTAAGGAAATAACAAAAAAAAAAAAAAATTATTGCTTTTAATCATATTACTAACATTATAACACAAAATTCTCAAGGGCCTTTAATTCTCCATCAATGACAACCTTAACTTTTTCATCCAATATTCAAGTTGATATAGTTCTAGATTATTCTCCAAGCAACTCTTAATTTAGAGTATGTGTGCATGTCATATATTAAAAATTTCTCAAAATACCAATGTTTAATTATATTATGCTAAATATAATGCCTTGTATACTAGTTTTATGAACTCTCTTTATTAACTCAAAGAAATTAGAAACTTAAGATTCAAAGACTTAATCATTATTATCAATAAGGAAAATGACAAATGAACCATCGTGGTTTGCAGTCAATGACAAGTCTACCACTATCCTTTATTTTCTAACAAGTTAACCACTGACGTATGGGAAAATGACAAAGCCACCATTATTATCACGTTCGCCGTTAACAAGCTGACAGGGCACCGCGGCGTTTGTAGACAAAACGCCGCAGCGCTGTGGTTTTCCAAAAAAAGAAGGCCAAAGTTGGTCTGGACGCCGCGGTGTCCTAGCCAAACCGTGGCGTCCATGCCAAACTTGGCCTGGACACCGTGGCGTCATCCCAAGACACCGTGACGTCCCTCTTTTAACTCAGCGGTATACATAACTGCGAACTCTCTGCGCTTTGCGATATTCTCAGGCATTTTATAATCGATTAGCTAACCCTAGAGAATTCAGAGAGCTGAAGAGAACAATATTTTGGTAAAGTTGAAGAATTTGTTGAAAAGAAAATGACGTCTTTGAGTGTTGAAGAATCTATTATTAACCATCAACTTGAAGTGGGACCCACAGCCACATGTTTGGCCAATAAGAATGAGGTACGTGGAATTGGAAATGAAGCTGCAATTGTGTTGCATTCCGTCTCAGCAACTCTACACTAGAAGGACGATGAGGACCTCCGCTCATTATGCCAATCCACTAGTGACGAAGATATAAACATGGCCAAGAGTAGACCTAGACGACCAACACAAGTAGAAGGCAGCTTTGCTGAAATGGGCCTTGGCAAAAACTATAGTTCATTGAACAAAATTAGAGAAGAAATTGTCGATCATGCGTTGAAGAATGAGTACGAGATAAAATTTACCCACAGTGACGCTCATCGATTGAGGGCTGCTTGCTAGGAAGGATGCCCGTGGCGGTTGTACGCCTAAAAAATGCAAGGTGAAATGACGTTTCAAATAAAGTTTTACAAAAACATTCACACTTGCTCGAGAAAAATAGAAAGTCGTCATGCCACTGCGAAATGGGTGGCAACGCATTATTTAGACAGATTTAAAAGTCAGGTTGATTGAGACCTTGCTTCCATAATTGAGACAGTGAGGAAGGACTTTAATGTCGACATCACACCTAGTCTTGCTAGAAGGGAAAGCAATGCGGCAAAAAAAATTAAAGAAGGTGATGGCAATGAGCAATACAAGCTCATATGGTCCTATGCTGAGGAGATTTGGAGGTCTAATCCTGGAAGCTCGGTGCGCGTTGACCTGGACATGAGTGCATTTAAAAGAATGTACATGTATTTGGCTGCATGCAAGACAACCATCCTTAACTGTGGTAGACCAGTTATTTGTTTGGATGGTTGCCACTTGAAGGGAGCGACTGCAGGCTAGCTGCTCACTGCTGTCACCATAGACAAAAATGATGGTATGTATCCGATTGCTGTAGCAGTGGTTGAAGCAGAAAATAGGGCTTCAT
Organism: Begonia loranthoides; assembly: GCA_022433065.1. NCBI lineage: Eukaryota > Viridiplantae > Streptophyta > Magnoliopsida > Cucurbitales > Begoniaceae > Begonia > Begonia loranthoides. The sequence continues at coordinate 18,013,622 of CM039477.1, read as the reverse complement.
GGAGTTGGTTTCTAGAATTGTTGCTCGATGATCTAGACACCCCATTTGGCAATGGGTGGACAATCATTTCTGACCGACAAAAGGTACGGTTGATTGCTTTTGCCTTTGTGTTTATGTTATGCATTTTGTACCAATGTCTGACTAATATTATGAATCTTTGCAAGGTCTAGTGCTAGCTGTCAGATAGGTGGCAGGGCAAGCAGACCATCGGTTTTGCATCTGACACCTATATGACAATTTTCAAAAACAATTCAAAGGTAGGTTGTTCAAGGATGCAATGTGGGCCGCAATCTAGAGCCACAACTGTGAGGCAGTTTGAGAGAGAGAGGATGCCAAGTTATTTTTGCTTGACCCGGTGGCCCACAACTATCTATGAGAAATAAATGTCACATGCTGGGCCAAATATGCCTTCTGCTCCATCCCAAAGTGCGACATAAGCATCAACAACCTAAGCAAGTCCATCAACGTCTGCATCCTACCAGCCCAGGACAAACCGATTCTAAGTATGTTCGAGATCTTTTGAAAGGGCATTATGGGTAGGATCATTAAAAAAAATGAAAAGATGGCTCGCTTGACCGACCTTTTGTGTCCAATGATCAACAACTGGCTCGCCAAACTACAACTTACGGGTAAAAATTGGAGGCCCCATTTTTCAGGAGCTACGCAGTTTGAGGTCAACAATGGTAACGAACAGTACTCTGTCGATTTGGACAGACGTACTTGTAGCTGTTACTGGTGGGAGTTGACTGGCATCCCATGTGTCCATGCAGTCCCTTGCATTCACTTCATGAGGAGATCTCCTGAGGAATTTATGCATGCGTGCTATCACTGGGAAACATACATGGCTATGTACTTCCACTTTCTCTGCCCCGTAAATGGACCAATCGAGTGACCTCCTGTGACGAATCTTGATCCAATTATCCCACCTCTATTTAAAAGGCTTCTAGGAAGGCCGCACAAACGTAGAATATGGGATGTGGACGAGCCCCAAGCCAGACAGTGCTGACCAGAAGACATCTGAACGTCACTTGTGGTCGGTGTAGGGGTGTGGGGCACAATTCCCGCACGTGCGAAGGGGGAGGCGAGTCCAGTGTCGGGGTCGCTAGAGGTGACAGAAGGAGAGACAGAGCCAGGGGCAGAGGTGGCAGAGGAAGGTCGGGGCACATTTATGGGTTTCAAAGTCCTCGAGACAGCCCCTGAGACAGACCCCTAGAGAGTTGTCGAGACAGTTCCGGACATAGTTCCTGAGGCATAGGTGAGCCCATTATCACGTTTACGTTTTCAAATGTTATTTGAACTATGCTAATTTCATTTGCAATGTGTTCTGCAGGAGTCTGATGCACAAGGTCCACAAACAGAAACGTACACAAATATGGACCTTCACCTTCCATGATACATTTGTTTGATAGATTAGGTTTGATATATATGTGATTGAACTGTACACTATATTTGTAAATTTTGAATTTATATATATGAATTGGTTTCATAAATTTGAATTGGTTTTATTTCAGCAATTTAAATTCATATATTGGATCCATACATTTGGTTATGGATATGCAAGTTGTGGATATGCAAGTTTGAAAACAATGATAAATTTGAAAAATTCACATTTTTCTCTTTCCCCTCCCAAGTGTTGTTCAGGAGAATAAGAATGTAATTCTACATCAATGGCTAGCAGTTTTCTCGATTACACTTATCCTCAACCAAATTTATAAAAATTTTGTCAGAGTCTCCCTTGTTTTATTACTCCCCCAAAGCTATTATCATACATCCTACACAAAAATCCCAAACAGTTCCAATATCATCCAAACATATCATTCATCCACTAAATGTAAACTAAACATATCATCCAAATATATCATTCACAAAATAAATGTAAACTACACATATCATCCAAACATATCATTCGCAAAGTAAATGTAAACTACACATAAATTACGACGTAAATGTACACAAATTCAACTAAACACAAACTAAAACGTAAATCATTGAACTAAACTACATCGCCTTCTTCTTGGTCCATTCGGGCCTAAATCCTTGACCGTAAAAGATAAGTTCGGGTCAAGGAATACTCTATCTGCTGGGGTGAACAACGGACCCTCATACTAAAAGGTTACAGGGTCGGCTAGTGGAATTGTTCCGGAATAGTGCACTGTCGCAGCACCCTCATCCCCTCACTCGTACACCGTAAGACGCCAACCGGCCTACAAAGCAAAGGGAACAATTACCAGTCAAATATGTGGAAAGCAATATTAAGAATTTACACAAGGGAAAATACATACCGTTCTTTGTCTGTGGGAGCTACGATGATGGAGATTGATTCTGGCATCAATCGTTGGTAAGCGTATTGAGTGTGCAGGTCAACGGAGGACATAAAACAATGATGCTTCAGGTGAGTTTGCAATGTAAACAACACATTGGATGATCTCAGTAAACATGAACAACAACCCAGAGAAGCGAGATAGTTACTTTCATGAATCCACCCTAATGTGAGTAGACGGTTTTGCTGTTGATACGCGAATACGGCTTCGTCGTTGGCCGCATAGTACTGCCTATAAGTTCAGATGAGTACTAAGATAAAATCTTGTACACTAACATACAAAGAAGGCTTCTCACCGTATCTGGCATCCTGACTTACTTCGAGAAGATGAGATCAGTGACGACGTAATCATCGTCGATCAGCTTTCCCCCAAGAATTGTGCATGTCTATATGTTCTTTTGAGTATTTGCGTTGACATACTTCTTGAACATGCTCATCAAATCATGAGCTTGCAACAAAAATGTCAAAATGCCGTCAGACTAACAAAGCATGAGCATGAATGAACACACATATATAATGAAATGAAAGATGTACCATGAGCACAGTTCTAAGGGGCAGAGGCTCGAACAGACTGGTCCCCTCACCTCGGCAGTCACAACTGGAGGACCAGGTGGGCGGCTTCTGACACGGGTGCTGCAAATCAACAACATGTCATTACGTGAAACATAAATAAAGTAAAAACTGGACTATGCGTACAAAGTAAATAACTTACAAGCAGAATGTGGCATCTGGTGCTTCAAAGGACGATAATGCAAATGCTGAATGGGATGATCGCCTCTCACCTCCCTGAAGTGCTGCCACCACCTTATGGTGCCACTTTGTTGCTTGCATATGCCACTCTTGTGCTATGCGATGCCTCTCTTCTGCCGCCTCCTCAACTCTTCGTATCTGGACTTTTTACATTTGCATGTGCTCCTACATCATTTGCATTTTAGTCATCGACATATGATGGAGCTCCTCTATCCTGCTCATCCAGGCAGACGTCTCCTCAGGAATCGAAGTAAAGTGAGATGACTGAGGAGGAGGTGGCTGTTCATGTGAGGGGCCTAAATGCTGAGGCTCGGAGAGGGTGGAGGTCCTGCCCGCTTCTTAGACTTGCGGAACCATTCTCCTCCAGTTTGGGTGATACCCATTTGGTCCAATATAGCATTGTTGCACTCGTCATTGGCCGACTCTTCAATTCTCAGCTCTTTCTCCGAGATGGATACCCCAAACTGCTCAACGATACTCTGGATGAGCTAGTTGTACGGCAGGTTCTTCACTGGGTTGTTGAGCACCTCATGCATGTGGCTCACGATGATAAATCTGATGTCCACCTTTTTCCCCGTGAACACCTTCTCCAGCATAAAGAGATCCATGCTGTTAACATGGTCTCGATGCCCATTCCAAGGCAAAATTGTGTAAGTCATAATCAGGTGGATCAATCAGGCTATGGCATTCAACTCCTTGCCCTTTGGCTTCTTGTACTGGGCAACCTCGGGATCCCGGTGCAACAATCTAAGCACCGCTAGCCCTTCTCCTCAGTTGATGAATGGTGGCTCCCGAGACATGTGATAATATTTATCGCTTGGCTCCTACAATACACATCCAAGCATAATGTTTACATCGTTGGGAGTGATCCTCAACTCTCGTCCAAAAACATACATCCCCACCTCTAATGGCTCGGTGGACAGTGTGAAATTTGCATAAAATAATCTTATAACTCTCTCGCAGTAACTGCCCCTCATCCAGCACTACCCGGCTAATCCAACATCTTCAACCATATGATTAATTCCCATTCCTGCAAAAGAGTTCAAATCTACTATTTTGAAACAATAATTCCACGGTGTTGTATATCTTCTAAATACTGTGTTTTGCAATTTGCTGTCCTGAATAGTTTGGACTTTAAACCCGCTGTAACGGGTTGGAACCAGATCAATGAGCATCCGGCTTCTCTTTCTTTAGGCTCGGTAGTTTCTTCGTCTTCCACCGCCGCCGCGGGTTGAACATCTTCCACTGCCTCGGGTTGAACATCTTCCACCGCCGCGGCTTCCACCGCTGCGGTTTGAACGGGTTCAACCGCCTCCACGGTTGCCTTACCACGCTTCAACGTCAATTTCTTAGATCAAGAATACATTGTGATCGCTGAAAGTAATTTGCCAAGATCCGGTCGGTTTTGGTTCCCAACCTGCAGTATAATAACCCAAAGAACAGGCCTTAGTTAGCATAATAGTATTTCCTCAAATTGTCTCTCGGGTAGAAATCAAACTAAAGAACAAAAAATTATTTTCGAGCAGCATAATATTTCTCATAATGATGGACTGAAAAACCAAAACACAGAATATAGCTCAAACAAACAAATCAGCATATTCAAATTGCATAAGCAGTATTTGTATCCAACAATAGAACAAATTCAATTTGGCAATCCATTATTGAAGCAATTACTCAACTGGAAACCCTCACCAAAACCCAAATTAGAGCCTCAGCGTGATTGAAGACAAGCTCGATCTGGATGTGTCGCTCACTCGCTTCGGATGCTTCGCTCGGTCGGGATGCATCGCTCGATCGCTCGGGATGCGGCGCTCGGTTGCTTGGGATGCGTCGCTCGCTCGGTTTTCTAGGTGTCTTGAGACACCGGTGTCTCAAGACACCGGTAGGTGTCCTGGCCTGGACACCACAGCGTCCAGGCGGTGTCCTGGGATGCCGCGGCGTCCCAACATTGTCTTGGGATGCTGCGGCGCCCCGTCAGATTGTTAACGGCAAACATGACAACGATGTTGGATTTGTCATTTTCCCATATGTCAGTGGTTAACTTGTTAGAAAATATATCACAGTGGTACACTTGTCATTGATCGTAAACCATGATGGTTAATTTGTCATTCTCCCTTATAAGTATTGTGGGATTTTTTCTTTTATTAACTTTTTTAAGTCACACTACCTTTTGATGAGATTGATAACATTGGTGATGAAAGTTTTCAGTTACTCAGTAATGTCACTATTAAGAGATAATATACTCATATAATGTATAGGAGAAATATATGGAGGAGTATAATCAATAATATTGTGATGAAGTTCCTTCCTAAGTCTCTCTTTATTTATTTAATTTTCATTCATTTGAGTATCCAAAAGACTCACTTGAGATTGAAAGTAGATAATGGAATCGCAAAATTTGTATTTATTTATTATTATTATTTACTTATTCATCATTTTTATACCTCCAACTCTAAGCTTATCTTATACTACATTGTCAAAATGAATCTTTTTGTAATGCCGCAGAATTCATTTTTTGCCAAATTTCAAACTCTAGAATTTTTCCCTAATTGATTGAAAAATTAGGCTAATTAGTTTATTGAAAACCTTAATTAAAATTCAAGAATCCTCGAAAACATTAAAATCATTAATTAAGCAGAAAAAAAAATCCAATATTTATAAGAAAATATCCATTTAATTTATTTTTAGTCATACATTTAAAAGCTTTATTTAAAATATATCCTTCGAGCATTACGAGAGTCTCTTTTTCTATTAGCAGTGAGTGACTTTGTGGCAGTCAGGTAGGATCCATGTTTGTCAGTTGTGGGTGTTTTCGTTGACATTTTTCTGAAGATCTACCAAGGTTACCACCTTCCCGCAAGATTGAGTTTTTTTTATTGATCTGCTTCCTAGAAATGCTCTAGTTTCCATTGCTCCATATCGAATGGCTCTAGCTAAGTTGAAGGAGCCGAGGATCCAACTAAATGATCAATTGGAGAATGGTTTTACTAGCAATAATGTGTCGCCTCAGGGTGCTTCGATTTTATTTGCTAAAAAGCAAGATGATTTACTTTATCTATGCATCAATTACCAAAAATTGAAATAGGTGACGATAAAAAAACAAGTATTTGTTATCGAGGATCAATAAATTGTTTAACTAGTTGGGAGGGTCTAAATATTTCTCTAAATTTGATTTAAGGTCAAACTATCATTAGTCAAAAATTTGTGAGGAGAATATTCCTAAGACGACCTTTCGGATTCAGTATGGGTACTTTGAGTTTATGGTTCTCCTATTTGAATTTATCAATATCTTGGCCATATTTATGTGTTTAATAAATCTATTTTTCAAGTCATATATTGATCAGTTTGTTGTTGTGTTCATAGATGATATTCTATTATATTTGAAGTCCCAAAGAAGAGCATGAGGTGCACTTTAAGATTGTTCTGTAGACTTTGAGAGATCACCAGTTATATGCAAAGAAAGAAATGTACAGTTTCTAGATGACAGAGGTAAATTTTTGGGTCATGTTGTTTCTCATGATGACATTTTAGTAGATCCGGCCAAGATTGAGGTTGTTCTAGAATGGAAACGACCCAAGAATGTTACTACGATTTGAAATTTCTTAGGTATGGCTAGTTATTATCTGTGTTTTGTCGAGAAATTTTCTTCTAATATTTTTTCATTGACCTAACTTACGAGGAAATATATGAAGTTTGTCTAGGATAGAAAGTGTCAGACAGCTTTTGAAAAGCTTAGGCAGAGATTGATTGTTGGATTAGTTTTGACAGTACTTAATGAAGATTTGCTTGCAGTCTATATTGATGCATCAGGAGTTGGTCTCCATTGTGTTATGATGCACCAAGATAGAGTTATTGCTTATGTATCTCAACAGTTAAAGACACATGAGAGCAATTACCTCACTTACAACTTGGAGTTGATAGCTATCATTTTTGCCTTAAAATCTAGCGGAGTTATTTAATGGAGAGAGATTTGAAATGTTCTGGGATGATAAGAGCTTAAAGCATCTTTTCACTCTGTGTGATTTGAATCTCATACAGAGGATGTCACGACCCGGAGGCAGGACTAACAGAAACACAAGGCCAAATGACCCTATTCTCAAAAAGGACCCGATCACCTAGTCCAAGGTTAGGCTTTCAGCAGAAGAATTAAACCATAAATAAAGTTGTAACCCACACAAGATGTGCCTAGATCCACATAGCAATCACAAGAATAATGATGCAAGAAAAATATAAGTTAAATCCAACATTGTGCACCCAAGTCCCAAACAACCAGTATTATCCAAAATGTTATACAATAAGTCAAACTATTATCTTTACCAAGAATTAAATTACGATACAATGAAACAAAAGTAAATGGAGGCTTTTTAACATGAACACCAACAATCCTAACAGCTCTTGTGTCTACCTGGAAGGGAGGGATTGTTAAGGTGAGTAGCTAACTTAGTATGAAGCTTATACAAAATGCAGTGCATGTAAAACTTATTCTACCTTTTCTCATCTAAACAATGATTTAGAGAAACATACATTAATTAAAATCATTTTCAAAATCTTTATTATCGTCTTAAGGAAAACTAGCCTCGAAGGCCCTAGGAGCTATCAATTAAAAACATGGTTGTGTATGTAAAAAGCTAGTACCAAAATACACTTGTCGTATTTTCATACTGAAACCAGTCATTAGTGAAAAGGGAAGATCACACAAGAACTTCTCCAATCACACACATAGAGAGGCAACAACCGTTTTTGGGCAGTACATCATGAGCTAGGAGGAATAAATAACGGCAGTGTAACACCCCGACTTTTTAAATTGGATAATTATAGGGGTATTACCAAGGACGCAACCGTTAAGTTATAATTTAAGAGAATTCATTAAAAGTTTAATTGATAGAAATCAATTTAGGAAATAGAATTAAAAAATTTAAATTAGACCTCTAATAATTTTTAAACAATATTTAGAATAAGTCAGGAGTTAGAAATTTGGGTCAATAATATTCGATACAAATATTTAACATAAATATATTATAATATTAATTAATTAGGATTAAATTGATTAATTGGGTTAAACAAAAACAAAGAGGGGATGTGAGAGAGCATGAACCGGTTCACGCCTTTTGAACCAGTTCACTAAGTTAACTGGTTGAAAGAGAAAAGAAGAATAGCTTTCAGCCATTCTTTTGGAGCAATCCTGAAGAGAGAGAACAGACAGCGAGAGAGGGAGAGGGAGATCATTGGAGGAGACCGGTGATCGATGATGAGGGCGAGCTTTTCGCGGCGAAGGGACGACTCCGGCGGACTCGGGTTCATTTCAGCTTGCTGTGCGTCTCGAGCTGGAGTGATACTTTAGCGACGGGTCACGGATCTGATTGGGACGGTATAGGTGTAGGTGTGCTGCAACCGTGTTGGGCGTTCGGTGGTGCACAGTGACGGCATGGTTCGGGGGCAACAGGCTGCGGTTGATGCGTTGAAGAGCAGGGTCGATTTCGGGTCGTCATTTGAAGCTAGAGGGTCGACTCGCGGGTTAAAGCCGACAGGTCAGCTTAGGCAAACTCGATCAGGGTTGTAGTTCGACAATGCGAATTTCGAGGGATTTAAACTTGCGTACTCAGCCAAGAATCGATTTTGGAGGGGCGAATCTCCCTCAAATGGATCACTTTGCACCATTTTTTCCCCTCACCCTCGTCTGATTGGTGCACATGAAATTCTACAGGTAACAATTCACTTTTTAAACCTCACTAGAGATTTAATTTCCGTTCATCTTTTAATTTAGAAATCCCCTTCCTTCTTGAGAGTGATTTCCAGCTGAGAGAAAGGAGAAAAGTGACCGAAGTGGAGTGCTCTTGTTAACGGTGGAAAATCCCAAATTTAGTCATTTGCTGTTCCTATTAGTTTCTTCATAGAGGTAAGGATTGGGCGTGTCGTGGCCATGTGGAGGCCCTACACTACAAGTGGGTGTGTGAGTAGTATGTCAAAATTCCGAATTTGTTAGTTGTTTGGTTTCTGTAGAAGTTCCCTGTTGAATGTGATTCATTACTATGATTGTTCTGCACATAACATTTTATTCAACTCCATAGTTTGCTTGATTTCTATTATCACCATAATTTCTTTTATGAACTGTAATTCGATGCTTATTGAAGAAAGATTGAATGCTGAATTACGATGATATAGATGATTTGTTTTGATGGCAATTTTGATTAGTATTGTCTAACAGAGTAGTAAATGAAAATGTCGATTGTTCGGTTCTAAACTGTACTTAATACATCTTAGTTTAGCTTTCAATCTTCAATTTATTGTTAATCAATAATGTTTCTATAAATAATTATTTCATCATGTGTAGATTAATCCCTAAAATTTAATCAAGTGTCGTTAAATAACTTGTTGAACAATTTATGCATGATCGTTGTTCTATGACCTGAAGAATAAAACCTTTTATGTACAAATTCCTACTGGTATAAATCCAATGAGTATGTCAGAGGTAACATATAAATTAATTTGAACATATTAACTATACCTAAACTCAAATACAGTTTACTAGGTATGGTATGTTCACCTAGCATATTAAACTGAACTGTGGTAGGATTAAACATAAGCATGTTAGTTACTAGTTGTTTTCAATTATTTAGCATGTTTTCTAATTGAATCTGATCACTAAACCCGTTAGGTATGTTGTTGTTCTTCAATTCTCATACATGCTCACTTAATTAGCCATTGGCAAGTATGTTTAGTTCGTTATTCAATACAAGTCTATGTCCAATGAATTAATAGTAATAAAAGATCTACTAAGGAAGTTTAAAAACTTGTTGTTGCATTTAGTTTCTATTGTTATTCTCGTGAATGTGTAGTCAAGTAGATTTCATTTTGTTGTGTGATATATTCTTTAACATTGCCTTCTTCACTTAATCATATATGTAGCTATTCATTGTATGTGTTGGATATAATGCTCGCTGTGTTAATTTTTTCATATGGTCATATTGCTATTCTTTTTCATTATTTTTATTTTATCATATTATTATGTCTCATGCATCATGGTAATAGCAACCCATAGGAAGTGCCATTATGGATGGTACTCACATGCATGAGTGAGGAAAATAAGATGAATGAACGAATGCAATGAACGATGATGAATGATAGGGGGTTGATGGCCGGATGGGTAGTCCGGATCTACCCTACGTCAGGTTAGAGACCGGTCAACTATTCCATTTAGTACGTGTTCCTTCAACTTCTAACTCGATATACGGGTTTATGAATGAATGAATGAACGTAATGCAAGTTTGGTTTAGGGCAGACCCAATCCAAGTAAGCAAAAGAGAGGCATGTCATATGCATTTTCCCTTTTCCTTACTAAGTATTTTAGACTTACGTATTACTTGTGGTGTAGGTAATAAAATGATAACTCCTGGAGAGGAAGAGGATGCATTTCCCGTGGAGCCTGCTGTGTATCCGGATAAATAACGTCCTGAGTAGAATGGCGCAAAGAAGATGATAAAGTTAGTTTTAAATTTCATGGATTTGATAAAGGGACAAAGATTTGCCTTGACCAATTTCTTAGACTTGATTTTGTATATTTTCTCGTATGTTTTCATTTTAAACGTTAAACTTTCTCAAAGTTTTAAAAGTACCTTCCGTATACTCTGATTTTCTTTGATGTTCCCAAAATTCTATATTTAATTTTATTGTGCAAAATTTTACATGTTAAGTCAAAGAAAGAGAAGAATATATTTTGAAAATATTTAAGAAAGAAGATGAAATTTGACGCGGGGCATCGTAGTTGGTATCAGAGCCTATTACTCTCGTGTGATTCACCACAGATAACTCAGACTCGACGAAAAACACTCCTCTGACTGTAAGTTCCTCTTATGATAAATCGTCTTTTTTAAATTAAATTGTTTGGCTATGATGTAGAAACACATGAGATAGTTAAAGTTTTATATGTTTTCCCCTTTCATATGATGTTATAACATGAAAATTCAAATGACTAAAATATCTCCTTTAAATTAATTATAAATTGTAGAATACTAGAAATTGCTAGAAGAGGAGAGAAGAGCAGAGCGGATATAGCTAATTGGGTGATGGACTATATGGAGGGACAATTTTGACTCATCAACGGCCTAATTGAGGGATTTAAGACCTCCATTGAACAATTCACGAGAGATCTACAGTTAATACCGAATGATGAAGAAGAACCGAGCCTTAGGAGAAACAAGAGACCCGGGGAGCCTAGTGAGCAATGGAAGAACAGAAAACGTCTTTGTGAGAGTGATGTCGTCGATGAGGCCATGGTTGCGGCATCATGGGTTGAGCCATGCCCTCGATGTGCCAAGAAGCACTCTGGGGTATGTCTGGCTAGGACGAGGCTGTGCTACCATTGTAGGAAGCATGAACATACGGTCTGGCAATGTCCCTCCTGAAGGAGATAGGAGTTCCTTGATCTGCACTGTGGAGGCTCGAGCCAGTAGACTTAGTGATGACTAAGTATTTTAGTATTTTGGATATGTATCTTAATATATTTTGGATGTTACATTTTGGAATTTAGATTTTGAATTTTTGGTGAATGAATGAACTATTCTAGAACTATTTGGGATTTTATACAAGATTTATACCTTTGGGGGAGCGTGAAAACAAGGGAGACTCTGCCCAATTTTTTGGAAAGTAAGTGAAAATGAGATCTCAAGTGAGGTTAGATCAACTAGATTATTAACCAAAATTGCCTAGGTAACATTGGGGTAGACCAACTAGACAGATAAACGAAGTCGTCTAGATTAGTTACGGGAAGAGAAGAACACTTAGCATTAAAACCGAAGTAGAAGAATAGGATTCCACTAACCAAGTAAATACCCACTAGTGTTGATCCTTGAGGTAGAATTTGGAGAATAAGGTTTGGAACTTATGAGGAGTAGTCGACTAAGAATGTGCTAGATTAAATTTCCTACGAAGACGAGGAGTTCGAGGTCTAGTCTAATGGTATGACTAACTTGGACTTGACGGCGGTTTCCGACATAAGTGGAGTAGTATTTGATTAGGACTGAACGGATAAGAAGACTTATGTCGAACTTGGGTTATGTTTTCCATCTCAATCTGAACTCAATTAAGGTAACCAAGAACGTGATTACACAAATACATGGCAACGTGGAGGTAATCAGTCAAACTTCTCCAGGAAAAAGTAACAGAACAGAAACAGAAACAGAAACAGAAACATAAATAGGAACAAATACGGACGCAGACAAAGATACGAAAACAGAAACGGAAACGAATTCCTAGAAACAAATTTCTAGAAGTGAAATTTTAGACACAAATTTCTAAAAATGAATTTCTAGGAATAGATACGGATATAGATACAGATACGGATACAGACACGGATACAGATACGGACACAAAAACAAGAACAGATACAGATACAGAAACGAGAATTGTTATAGATACAAAAGAGAAGCAAGATAGAATGCATCTAACTTAGCCATGGAGTAATGTAGTTCATAACTCGGGAAAGCTTGGATAGACGGATTGGATGGTGGAAAGCACGTTCGAGTATGCCGAAATTGTGGAGAAAAGGAGGAAGGTGCTGTAGAATTTAGGAGTTTTGTGGCAACGGTGAAGTGTTTATTGGATTAAGGCAGTATTTGGATATAAGGAGGTTGTTATTCAACTCTTGATGTTGAAGAATGGTTGCGATTAAAGCATTTTTTCTCTAGAATGGATGTAATCAGAGTGGTGTAGCGAAAGTGTGGTGAGTGAGTGTGAGTGTTGATCGACTTTTGGGTACAATAGGATGCATTTTGGATGAAGTCAAGTTGATCAAGTAGCGGTAGTGAAGCAGTTTAGCGGTGAGAGGAGTAGATAGTCTATGATACAACGAAGTGTTAGGACCGCTAAGGAGGAAACTACGTCATCTAATGGGGTAACTAAGAAAAGATTCGATGCATTGGTTAACGTTAGTGAGAGTATGACATAGGGCAAATTTCGAGGACAAAATTTATATAAGGAGGGAGGTATGTAACACCCCGACTTTTTAAATTTGATAATTATCGGGGTATTACCAAGGACGCAACTGTTAGGTTATAATTTAAGAGAATTCATTAAAAGTTTAATTGATAGAAATCAATTTAGGAAATAGAATTAAGAAATTTAAATTAGATCTCTAATAATTTTTAAACAATATTTGGAATAAGTCGTCGGGAGTTAGAAATTTGGGTCAGCTAATATATGATACGAATATTTAACACAAATATGTTTTAATATTAATTAATTAGAATTAAATTGATTAAATTGGGTTATAAGAAAACTAAAAGGGGATGTGAGAGAGCATGAATAGGTTCTGCCCGAACCAGTTCACGCCATTTGAACCGGTTCACTTTGTGAACCCGTTGAAAGAGAAAAGAAGAATGGCTTTCAGCCATTCTTCTGGAGTGAGCCCGAAGAGAGAGAACAGACAGGGAGAGAGGGAGAGGGAGATTGACGAAGGAGACTGGCGATCGACGATGAGGGAGAGCTTTTCGCGGCGATGAGGGCGAGCTTTTCGTGGCCATATGGAGGCCCTACACCACAAGTGGGTGTGTGAGTAGTATGTCAAAATTCTGAATTTGTTAGTTGTTTAGTTTCTGTAGAAGTTCCTTGTTGAATGTGATTCATTACCATGATTGTTCTACACAACATTTTATTCAACTCCATAGTTTGCTTGATTTCTATTCTCACCATAATTTCTTTTATGAACTGTAATTCGATGCTTGTTGAAGAAAGATTGAATGTTGAATTACGATGATATGGATGATTTGTTTTGATGGTAATTTTGATTAGTATTGTCTCACAGAGTAGTAAATGAAAATGTCGATTGTTCAGTTATAGACTATAGTTAATACATCTTAGTTTAGCTTTCAGTCTTCAATTTATTGTTAATCAATCATGTTTCTATAAATAATTATTTCATCATGTGTAGATTAATCCCTGAAATTTAATCAAGTAAGTGTAGTTAAATAACTTGTTGAACAATTTCTACATGATCGTGGTTATATAACCTGAAGAATAAAACCTTTTATGTGCAAATTCCTACTAGTATAATCCAATGAGTATGTCAGAGGTAACACATAAATTAATTTGAACATATTAATTGTACCTAAAATCAAATATAGTTTACTAGGTATGGTATGTTCACCTAGCATATTGAATTGAACTGTGGTAGGATTAAACATAAGCATGATAGTTACTAGTTATTTTCAATTATTTTGCAGTTTTTCTAATTGAATCTGACCGCTAAACCCATTAGGTGTGTTCTTGTTCTTCAATTCTCATGCATGCTCACTTAATTAGCCATTGCCTAGTATGTTTTGTACGTTATTAAATACAAGTCTATGTCCAATGAATTAATTGAAATAAAAGATCTACTAAGGAAGTTTAATAACTTTGTGAATGTGTAGTCAAGTAGGTTTCATTTTGTTGTGCGATATATTCGTTAACATTGCCTTCTTCACTTAATCATATATGTAGCGATTCATTGTATATGTTGGATGTAATGCTCGCTGTGTTAATTTCTTCATATAGTCATATTGCTATTATTTTTCATTATTCTTATTTTATCATATTATTATGTCTCAAGCATCGTGGTAATAACAACCCATAGGGAGTGCCATTATGGATGGTACTCACATGCATGAGTGAGGAAAATAAGATGAATGAACGAATGTAATGAACGATGATGAATGATAGGGGGTTGATGGGCGGATGCGTAGTCCAAATCTAGCCTATGTAAGGTTAGAGATCGGTCAACTATTTCATCTAATATGTGTTCCTTCAACTTCTGGCTTGATATACGGGTTTATGAATGAATGAATAAACGTAATGCAAGTTTGGTTTCGAGTGGACCCAATCCAAGTAAACTAAAGAGAGACATGTCATATGCATTTTCCCTTTTCTTTACTAAGTCTTTTAGACTTACGTATTACTTGTGGTGTAGGTAATAATATGATAACTCCTGGAGAGGAAGAGGATGCATTTTCCGTGGAGCCTGCAGTGTATCCGGATGAGTCACGACCTGAGTAGAACGGCGCAAGAAGATGATAAATTTAGTTTTAAATTTCATGGATTTGATAAAGGGACAAAGATTTGCCTAGACCAATTTCTTAAACTTGATTTTGTATATTTTCTCATATGTTTTCATTTTAAACGTTAAACTTTCTCAAAATTTTAAAAGTACCTTCCGTATACTCTAATTTTCTTTGATGTTCCCAAAATTTTATATTTAATTTTATTGTGCAAAATTTTACATGTTAAGTCAAAGAAAAAAAAGAATATATTTTGAAAATATTTAAGAAAGAACATGAAATTTGACGTGGTACGTCAAAGGCGGTCTGAAGGCCATGTAGCATCACTCAGGTTGCCGAAGAGCAAGGCTTCGCGACGACACAACCCTTTTCATAATCAAAACACTCTGATTAGATTTAGGGATTCAAACACCAAGAAGCGCGTCATCACCCCCCTATTACCCATATTTGTAACGTGCAAACAATCATCTTCACGCAACAAAAGATGCATTGGGATAGCCTTGTGATGTTTTGACACTAAGACCATCCAAAGTATCAAAAGGATTCATCTCCCAAAATAATAATCACCAACATAAAAATATCATGCATTCTGAAATGTAAACATCTAAAACTCAAGTATATATAACATAAAATTGGACATGCTTTCAAAAAGTTCCCTTCTATTTTCATATGTGGCAACCCATAAAAATATAGTTTAGGAAAACAATGCAACTAAGTATAAAACCATTACCTTGATGGTGGTCTCTCCTTTTCCCAGAAGTAGTAACTTTAGACGTTGGTTCAAAGTCCACAAAGTTGTCTGAACATATATAGAGTCAACCCAGAGTTCACAAACTAACTCAAAGAAAATGATAGGGAATGAGTCCCATACCGGGCTAAGAAACCCAAACCAGAAAAATAACACTATGGCTGCACACATTGTTGGATGCTTAGTTTTGTGACAGGAAGGACTCAACTCAGAAGTTCAAGTCACAGCCGCAACACAAAAACAACGTCCGTAAAATTTTGCACTATGCAGAAGTTATGCACTTCTGTGAAAGCTTGCGCTTTAGTAGAAAAATAAGTGTCCCACGCTCCAATTGACATGTAAGTCTCACAAACACTCAACTCTCACTGTCACGTGCGTGTGGGACGTGCATCACTTAAGTTTCCACGAAAGCCTATGATTCTGCAGACACATGTTATTTACTGCGCTCTCACTACGAAAGTCTGTGCTCTAGCCGCACTAGCATACACATCTGCAATTGAAATATGCATTTCTATAGACACTTTTCAACTGCAGTAGCTTTCCTTCTGTGGACACAAATATTTCTGTAGATTTCTTTACTTCTGCGGACACACAGATCCTCTGCTAAAGCTTTCCCCCCTCGAACATGAGCTAGCTTTTCGAGAACACCAATGTTTCTGTAAACGCCTATGATTCTGCAAACCAGAATATTTCCAAGGACACATGTCCACCACAGAAACAATCCTCTTGCGTAAACAAGTTTGCTGTGGAAGGCTTTGCTTCTACAAATCTGAACATTTCCATAGACACGTGTCCATTGTGTAAACACTCCTCTCATGGACATGAGTGTCTTGCAGAAGCCTACACTTTTGTCGATATGTGCGTTTCGTGGAAGTTGCCTTCCAAAGAGACACATTTTTATGAAAACATGTCTTCCAAGGACACAACGGGCTTCTGTCTCCACAGATGGAGCTCTAGAAAAACCACGCAAGGAGGAGCTCACATTATGATGGTTCTCGCCTCCAAATGGCCCGAACCTCGACACAACTGCAAATCTGTCCTACACATCTAGACTCACCTTGGTTTCAAGTTCTCAAGCTCGAATCCAAAACTCGACCAGAGTCTCAACACACAGACACAAAAAGAACGAAGGAAAGCTTACCCTCGAAGTCTCCTTCCTAGTTGAATGGACGTTAAAGCATTGTGAGCGATTTCCAAATCCTCATGGTAGCCGAAATTGAAACTCTTCACTCAACACTATTCACTTTTGTTAGCGGCAGCAAATGAAAGAAGTGAAAACTATTTTTTAGGGTTTTCTTTACACCTTCTACCAATTTACTTATTTACCTCTATGTATCTACAACATTCATGGGTTGACTATTTGACCAAGACTTTATACATTGCTAAACTTGATTGGATCGCAAAAGAATTTGGGTCAGCACAAAACATGTTAACCACGGTGATGTAGAGACTCTACACAACAAATTTTAATTCTCATATAAAAATTTCTGGTTTTCACAGAGGAGATGCATGAAGTAAATGGAGAATTATGAATTTCACTTCAGCACTATCTCAATAATGCCAATGCAGTGGTTGATTCCTTGAGTTTTCATTCTCAGGGTTATTTTTTGTGTTCAGTATTGGAGAACTAAAAGAGATCTTTGACTATTGGTGACATTAACTTGCAACATTATGATTATGCTTAGACAGTTCATGTTTATAATATGGTTCTAACTCCTACTCTTCTGCAATGTGTCAAGGATATGCAGAAACTTAATGATTAATTAAAATGGAGGTTTTAACAGAATCGAGTTGGTAAACAGTTTGATAGTTGGAATATTCCAAAGCTGATTGAAGATAGTTTAGAGTTGAAAAAAGAGATGCAAAACTTTGCAAGAGAGAAATTAAGTTTGAAGCCAATGATTTTTTTTTTTTTTGAAAATTAGACCAAGGCGAGGTATTAGCTAATTTGGTATGAAAGGTAAGTTGGCTCTAATCTATATTGGACCTTTCATGATTTTTGATCAAGTTGGTGAAGTAGCTTACAGATTCAAATTACCATCACAATTGAACTATGTTCACACTATCTTCCATGTTTCTATGTTTAGTTAATACACCTTAGATACGTCACATGACATCTCCTAAAGAGACATTCTTATTCAGGATGATATTTTTTATGACAAAGAGCCGAGAAGATTTTGGGTCGTGAGATCAGAGTACCCAGCAGGCGTGAGATTCTTTTAGTCCAAGTTTAGTAGAAAAATCATAATAAAAAAGAAGCTACTTCAGAGATTGAATCACAGGTGGCGATGAAGTATCCTTACTTGTTCGATGGTATTTTTGATGTTGTTTTAAATTTCAAGGACGAAACTTCCTAAGTGGAAGAGAATGTGGTAAGAACCATATATTTCAAAATATATGCGTGAATTTTAATTTAATTAATTAAATAATTAATAATTAATTATTTAGTTGGTGGTTATGGATTTGGAATTTTATAAATTTTCATTGGTGGCCACTTTTCACAACCGTATGTATTCTAACTTTTACGAATTCTTCTAGAAGGGAAATCTAAACTCGAGAGAGGGAACTTCTTGCCAAATTTGAGAATTTTGTTGGGTGATCAACGGTAAGTTTAATCTCACAACAATTACCTTAAAAGCTTCCAATTTAAATTTCTGAATTTTAACCTAAGAACAAATTTAGAGTTGGATTCATATGATCGGAGAATTTTGAGCGTAGATCGACAATGGAAGAAGAAAATCGTTAAAGGTATACCCAAAATTTAGCCCTTGTGTTGCCATTGTCTTGAATCTAGGGTTTTCATATGAAAGTTTTGATTTTTCATCAAGGTTTTGAACGTTTAAAGGAAAGAGTTGAATATTGTTGCACGAAATCAAGTTAGGATATATTATGGGTTGAATTTTTCAAATGTTTAGAGTTGGATTATAAGAGGAAGGTCGTAGTTTTTTGAAATTCTAGAGTGATTTTTTGACACCGTGAATCCTCGAAACTTGGGTTCAAGTGATTGGTTGATCGGCTAGTCAAACCGGATTTTTGAACAATTAGTTTGGATAGCCGAACGTGAAGGACTAAGCACCGAGCACCCTTATGTCGGTGTGGGCGTCTAGACCAGCAACTGTAGCAATTTTTTGTTCAACCGGTTCAAATGACTGGACAGTTTCTAGGTCGACTAGGACGTGTGTTTTAGCTTAATTTTTCAAAGGATTGTTCTTTAATATCCTTGAGTTGGTGTCTATCCTTTTCAAGGGTTCCAACGAACTTTTGAAAGTCTTGAAAATTCTATTAATGTTGGTATAAATATACATATAGGTGCTGGAGATTGATCTTATTAGATGTCCACGTTTGTGCTCTTTATTTTGGTGTTGTGATTTACTCCATTTGAGGTAGAGAATTTATTTATTATATTCAGTAGTACATGCATTGTTTTATAAGAACCTATTTTGGAACGATTTTTCATATTTTTGTTATGTCGCCTATCTTTCAATCACGTTGGTTTTATATATGTACGTTTTTAACTGCCATGGTTTAATTGAGCATTAATATTTTTTTATTTCGAATTCTTAATCAACTTGCTCGTGTGAACTGAGTTTGAGTTGCCCATGTGGGGGTATTTGTTTGTTATGCACATTGAACTATTTGAATATGTGTTTGTGTTCTATAAAATAGAATAATGAGAAAAATAAATATATAGTGTCCATGAATGCGAAACTCTAAACTTGATAAGAGTTATTTTGGCTTTTGTAATTGTCGAGTATCACCTTTTCCTCTATACCTTGGGCATCATGTACTTGGAGTTCGTGAATAGATTCATTTTTACTAAGATTTTTATATTCTTTCAATAGTGACCTATTTTGATATGCAACACTCTATAATGGATGTTTTCTGACATTTTGCCCAACTGGTAATTTGCCTCAGTTTTAAGCTATATTTTCTTCAAGCACATTCATTCTTGATGTTTATAAAACTTTGCAAATAATATTTGAATCTCTAATGAGTTTATTTGAGTCACCCCAATGACATCTATTTAAAGTTATAGTTAGAGAGATTTCCAAGAACCGACGCAAATTTGATCAGCACTACTTTCTGCTTAAGTTTTCACTTGTTATTCGAGAGTTTCTTTTGGTGAGATGTGACTCATATATGCTTTAGTGTTATTTTTTGTTTCAGTTGGATCTCTATATATTTACCTTCGTATAGTTAATTTGAATTCATATTGTTTTACAATCTTGATGTCACTATTGGACTTATGGTTTAACCCAATATTTTGGGCTATGCCTTTTTAATATTTCAAGTCTTCCGCTGTATTGAAAAGTATTTCTTATTAAGGGCCGAACAATTCGATTCACTCTTAAGTCAGACTATTCATTGTTTTTTCATGGGTTCATTTTGGGTCATGACAATTTGTATTATTTCTATTTTTCTAGTTGCCAACGTAGAAAGGAAGTTGAGATAACAAGAAATGGAGTTGGCAAGTGAAAGTATATTTGTTTTATTAGAAAATCTTTTTTTTTTTTTTTAATTTCGGATATGTAATTTATGGATTCATAAAGTAGGAATTGTTATTTGGTCTTAAATTAATAAGTTGTTTATAATTTTTTTTAATTTAGTTATCGCTTGGTTATGTTAAATGCATATTGTCTAATTTTATTCTAAATGTTCTTAACCAGCATACATAAAATTTAGATCATATTTTCACAAACCTAGAGTGGTGCTTCACTCTATAGTGCGTTGTTGATGCTTACCCTTGTCAGCAACAAAATCTTGAAAAAAGGCAAATCTAAAGGAGCGAGCTCGACGACCCAATGATAATAAATCTAATAGTTAAAATATGGTTAGACAGTTAGTAATTAACGTATTCAAGAGATAACAAAATAAAAAGATAATAAATTATTAATTAGTTTAAAGCCTAATAACATCTCCTACGTAATTCAGGAGTCGCGAATTTGTGAGTGGAACTTTTCTTTTTTCGCTCTTTTCTCTCTCTTCCTCTTTCTCCCTCTCAACCACATATCCAAAGTACCCTTTGATGGAGGCTTCTTTAGCACTTTGCTTTATAACTTTACAACTTTACAAGAAATCGGTGAAGTCAAGGTGATTCTAAGCATGCTTGTTATGGGATCTCCTCCAAACTCAATTGGGTACCTACCCTCTCTCTCTCTCTCTCTCTCTACAAATAAATAAACGTACAGTATGGATATCATTAGATACAGTATCAAAACTTTATAGCCCATGATCTTTAAAGCTTTGTTTTTCTTTTAAATACTCCTAGTTTTGACATGTTTTTCCTTTTATCTACTGAATGGAGTATCCAAGATCACGAGGAGAGATGCAAAGGGAAGAGAGAGAAAGTGAGAGGTAATGGAGGCTCAGCAAAAGAAAGAGCATTTGTAATGATTGGGAATCCACTTTTGGTAATCCACTAGGCAAGGCGGCTGCTTTTTTAAAATATTGGGGTGATGAATTGCACTCTACCCCAATCTCATACTTTGTAATTTCTCTACTTACGGTTTTACAATCATTAGGTACTTACAAGTCATCCCTTTTCATTTCGATGTGATTCAACCATGAGTAAAGATCACATCTACCACCTCATTATCATTACCTCACTACAAATTGACTACTTTTTTTTCATCCTCTCTTAGGTGTTTGAGATGATAGTTTTCTAAAATGTACACCTATCAAATATTAGGGGTGTTTAAAATCAAACCCGAACCAATGAACCGACCTAAAATTGATCAATCGGTTTGGATGGGGTAAGTTTTGAATACCTCCATCATCAAACTTCGATTCTATTTTGAAGGAATCGAACTTATCGATTGTTTTGCATATTTTGAAACGACACTAACTGAACCGAATGGATAAATTATTAAATTTGAATCGATAATGGTTGCAATCTTGCACAGCTACACTTGGACATTCAACGATGCATGCACTTATCGCAGACGGACATCCCCAGCTCTTGAAGGATGTCCTTCACCGAGCGTCGAACATCCTTCGTAACTAAAGGATGTCAAACCCCGCTAATCCAACAGGCAATATTTTATTTGTCCTCCTCAATTCTCTCATTCCATCTGTCCATCACCTAGAGTTGGACGTCCCCCATCACTGAAGGACGTTCAAACCGCTCATCCAATGGCCATCAATTCCTTTGCTTTCTCATGAGTCTCATCCAACGGTCATCAATTCATCCACCCTCTCATAAGTCTCATCCAACGACCATTAATTCGTCTGCTCTCTCATGCAACGGTCATCTAGAATCGAACTTTGATTTTTATTTTGTAGGAACCAAACTTATCGGTTCGATATTCGGTTTTCATAATCAAAATTGACTAATCAAACCGAATGGATAAATTATTAAATTTGAACCATTCATGCTTGCAACATTGCACAACTACACTTGGATGTTCAACAACGCACACACTTATCGCTGACGGACGTCCCCAACTCTTAAAGAACGTCCCTTACCTAGCGTTGAAAATCCTCCATTATTGAGGGACATCAAACCCCACTCATCCAACGGGCAATATTTCATTTTTCCTCCTCAATCCTCTCATCCTATCTATCCATCACCTAATGTCGGACGTCCCCCATCACTGAAGGGCGTCCAACCCGCCAACAACCAACAATTCTTCTGCTTTTTCATGAGTCTCATCCAATGACCATCAATTCATCTACTCTCTCATGAGTCTCATCCAATGACTATTAATACGTCAGCACTCTCATCCAACGGTCATCCCTTCATCCGCCTCTATTTAAAATATTATGTGTCTTGCACATGACCCCTTTAAACCTTTATCTGCAAGCACCATTGGACGCTCATCCCCTAATCTCATCCGTCCATCACCAGCGTCAATCATTCCACATCACTGAAGGACATCAACCTCACTCATCCAACGGACAAGAATTCATACGCTCTCTCATGAGTCTCATTCAACAGCCATCAATTCGTCCGCTCTCTCATCCAACAAACATCCCTTTATCCACTTTCGTTGAAAAATATTTTTTTTAAAATTTACATTAGTAAAAATTAAATTTATATTTATGTATAAAAATAAATAATATTATTTTATATAATGAGTAGAACTAAAATTGAATAAAAAATTTTGGTTCAGTTCAAGTTTGGTTTCTCACCTTAAATGGTTTGGTTTCAGTTCTATTTTTTATAAACCGATCAAAGTTGGTTCGCTTCTAGTTCGAATTTAAAATCGAACAAAACCAACTTTTATGTACACCTGTCAAATATGTCAAGAACAACCTGGCGTGCAACTACAATATCTATAAATTTTATATTATTAAAAATTTGAAGTAAAAATTTTGCATGATATCAAATTATTTTTTGTTGACTCTAATTTAGTGTACGTATAATTTTTTTAGTCAAATAGCCAAACTAATAGAAATTAAGAGTTAAAATATGGTTAAATTCCAAAATTTACGTCATGTAAATCAAAACTATCTCTCGGATGAAGTTTTGAATAATATTTAAATTTTGGATAAATCAAAATTTAATATTTATTTAATATGTATATTATATTATATATTAGATAAAATGAAATAAAATTAAAAATTAAAAATTTTAGAAATAAAAATTTTATAAAAGGAGAGGAAAACATCCCTATTCGTTAGTTTTGCCGAGAGAAAGAGAGGGCAAGGAGAGAGTTGGGGCAGTTTTCGTCATCCATTTTGTTGTGTGTTCAATCATCCTAGCTTTGTTTCATTCAAGTTCTAACAATGGTCTTAAAAGGGTAGATCGATTCTAACGCCTCATTACATTAATTTCGGTTAGTTTTTTGTATTTTTCATTCGTGCTCGATTTCGAGTTTGAAAACTCAAAATCATTGGTTGAAATTGTCGTATGTGGGTTGATTTTTTTGTTAGGAATACATTGACATAAATTTTGGGTCGAGTTTTGTAGAGGATTTTTTGACGAGTCATCAGAAGATCACGGTTAAGTCACGACTTAGTGTGTGAACAACAACATATTTTATTATGAAATAAAATACAATGCACGTGTAATATAAACATGTAAAACTAACAGACACACAGTATAAAAATTGACATGCTGTTAGAAAGAACATGTTGGGTTCTATATTTGATATTTGACAAAGTAAAGGTTTTGAAAATCATGATGCATATGTAGTACAAAAAAAAAACCTCATCAAATACTGACCAAGCATATAACAATGCTCTATTTGGGTCTTATTTTGTTATACGTCTTCTGCTATGTGAAGTGTTTTGTTTATATGTGTGACGTAGTATTGGGACATTGATGAGGTGTCCTTGAGTTCGAATTCCTAAGGCTAGTTAGAGTGTTTATTTATCTTGTTTCGTAAGGATGATTGGTTTACGGACAATCAACATTATTTCTTTCATGCACCTCGCTGGTATTTGATGTAAAGAGTATGTGAATGACTTTATTTTCAGTAGAATTGTTTTTTACGGAAAATGTTGAAGACACTATTTTATATATTGTTAGCTACCAATGTCTATGGCAATGGTTTCGAGTTTCGCTCTACCAATAGCTCGTGGAGCTTGTTTTTAAAATGGTAAAATAGTTTTTGATGAATGTAAAAGTATGTACTAACTTTTATCCCTAACTCATTATTTTTAAAATGAAAAGATAAAATTAGTTTTTTTAAAAGTTAGGTATATAATAGGATTTCCTACTGAGTTAGTCATTTATCCCAAAAGACTCTCCCTTTTTCTCAAGAAAAAATCTAGGGCAAGAGTAGCAGATTCGCCGATGATTTTCCTTTCATTTCTCTTCTTTTCTTTCGAATGTTTATTTTCTTTCTTCAATATGATGAGAATTCTTTTATTTATTTCTTTCCTTTCTTGGTCTATGTTGATACTTTATTTTTTACACAACATTTCTTTGGATTATTTATTGTACTATGTTATTTTATGTGATCATTATATGGATCTTGGCTCATATCATGTGAGTTACGACTTTAATTTTGGTTTAGTCTTTCACTGCAAATCGAGTATTGAGTTGGGTGATCGGAACCTTTCAAATGATCGGGTCATTAGACCTAGAGTTTCTGTCTAAGCCCGACTCCAGGTCGTGACAGCAACAGAAAAATTGAGAAGAATCATCTATCCCTCAAAGAGAATTTGATCATTCGACTTAATACTTGATTTTTAATTCGTAGCGTAGTCCGTAGAAGACTTAGTTTTCCAAAGCGTATTTGTGTCAAACATATATCTTGAGGATGTCTGCTCCATCACCCTTATTTTTCTAGTATTCTTTTGGGAAAATGACAAATCAACTATCGTACTTTGTGATCAATGACAAGTCAATCACTAAACTATTTTTGCTAACAAATTAACCACTGTACTATAGGAAAAGGTCCCCGCAAACATCGCTGTCACGTTTGCCATTAAACACATTGATTTCGAGATGCGGCTGATCGTGTACTGTTCTGTTGCGGATTGATATTTTAAAAAATAACGTTATAATATTGATGGTCCGCCAGGGATCATACTACCATCCTCCGCGGATTGAGTATGATCCACAGCAGATTGATAATGATATGCCACGGACCATCGTGTCTTGTCAGCCTTGTATAAATTCATACTACACTCATCGCAATTTTCTTCGTGATATTGTCAGTAATTAGCGAATCCTAGAGATTTCTTAGATCTTAATTGTACCGTATTTTGACAAAGTTGAACCATTTGTTGAACACCAAATGGCGTCTTGGAGTGTCGAGGAATCTGTTATTAACCGCCGAGTTCAAGTGGGGCCCATGTTGACAGTTTTGGCAAATGAGGTACGTGCAATTGGAGACGAATCTGCTATAGTGGTGCATTTCATCTCAGTAACTCTAGACGAAGAGGAGCTTCATTCATTATGCGAATCCAGTAGTAATGAAAACATGAACATGCCCGAGAGTAGGCCTAGACGCCCACCATAAGCATAATGCACGTTCGCTAGTATGGGTCTTGGCAAGAAGTATTGTTCATTGAATAAAATTAAAGAAAAAATTGTCGATCATGCGTTGAAGAATGGGTACAAGATAAAATTCATCCATAGTGACCCTCTTCGGTTGGGGGCTGCATGCTAGGAAGGATGCACGTAGCGGATGCACACCTAAAAAATGCAAGGTAAAATGACGTTTCAAATAAAGTGTTATAATGACGTTCACACTTACTCGAGAAAGATGGAAAGCCGCCATACCTCTGCCAAATGGGTGGCAGCGCATTACTTGGATAGATTTAAAAGTCAGGCCGACTGAGACCTTTCTTCCATAATTGAGACAGTCAAGAAGGACTTTAATGTCAACATCACACCCAACCTTGCTAGGAGGGCAAGAAATGCGACCAAAAAAATTAACAAAGGGGATGACAATGAGCAATACAAGCTCATATGGTCCTATGTTGAGGAGATTTGAAGGTCTAATCTGGGAAGCTTGCTGCGTGTTCAGCTAGAGATGAGTGCATTTAAAAGAATGTACATGTGTTTAGCTGCATGTAAGATGAGCATGTTGAACATTAGTAGACTTGTGATTTTTTTGGATGGTTGCCACTTGAAGGGAGCGACTCCGGTTCACCTGCTCAATGCTGTTAGCATCGACGAGAATGATGGAGTGTATATGATTGTTGTAGCAATGGTTGAAGCCAAAAATAGGCATTCTTGAAGCTAGTTTCTGGAATTGTTGCTCAACGATCTAAACACCTCGTTCGGCAATGGATAGACAATCATTTTTGACTGACAAAAGGTGCGATTGATTGCTTTTGCCATTTATGTTTATGATATGCATTGTGTACCAATGTTTAACTCATATTGTTATGGATTGCAGGGGCTGGTGCCAGCTATCAGAGAGATCGCTGGGCAAGCAGATTATCATTTTTACATCTGACACCTATATGCAAATTATTAAAAAAGATTTAAATGCAAGTTGTTCAAGGATGCAATGTGGGTCATTTCTAGAGCCACAACAGAAAGACACTTGGAGAGAGAGATGGCGATGATATTTTTACTTGACCCAGCAGCCCATAATTATCTATGAAGAATAGATACGAGATGCTAGGTCAAACATGTCTTTTGCTCTATCCCAAAGTGCGATATAAACCTCAACAACCCGAGCGAGTCCTTCAACGCCTACATCCTACCAGCCTGGGACAAACTAATTCTCAGTATGTTCGAGATCATACGAAAGGGCATCATGGGAAGGATCGCTAAAAAAACAAAAGATGGCGCGCTCGATAGACCTTTTGTGTCCACAAGTCAAGAATCGGCTTGCTAGACTACAACTTGCAAGTCGCAATTGGAGTCCCCAGTTTTCAGGCGCTACCCAGTTTGAGGTTAGCAACTGTAACGAACAGTACTATGTCAATTTGGACAGGTGTACTTGTAATTGTTATTAGTGAGAGTTGACTGGCATCCCGTGTATCCATGCAGTCCTGTGTAAGCACTTCTTGAGGAGATCTCCCGAGGACTTTGTGCATGAGTGCTAGCACCAAGAAACATACATCGCGATGTACTCTCACTTTGTCCACCCTGTCAGTGGACAAATAATGTGGCCTCTAGTGATGCATTTTGATCTAATTACACCACCCCCATTTAAGAGACATCTCGAAAGGCCGCAAAAACAAAGAATACGGGATGTGGACGAGGCCCCAAGCGGAATAGTGTTACCCAAGAGACATTTGAACATGACATGTGGCCGATGTGGGGGTGTGGGGCACAATTGCCGCATGTGCGAAGGTAGAGGCCCAGAGTGTAGTGCATGTGGCGGGCACCAGTCAAGATACAGAGGCCACAGAGGAAGTTCAGATGACATATTTATGGGTTTCAGAGTTCCCGAGATAGCCCTCAAGACAGCTCCTGACATAGTCCCCCAAACAGTCCCCAAGATAGTTTCTAAGACAGTTTCCGACATAGTTTTTGAGATGTAGGTGAACACATTATTGTGTTTACATTTTCATGTGTTACGTTTTAAACTATACTAGTTTTATTTGCAATGTGTTATGCAGGAGTATGATGCTCAA
Source organism: Begonia loranthoides (assembly GCA_022433065.1). Taxonomy (NCBI): domain Eukaryota; kingdom Viridiplantae; phylum Streptophyta; class Magnoliopsida; order Cucurbitales; family Begoniaceae; genus Begonia; species Begonia loranthoides. The sequence goes on along the minus strand of CM039477.1, from coordinate 17,985,787 downwards.
GGTCCACAAACACAAACAAACACAAATGTGGATCTCAACCTTCCTTGATTAGAGAAGACAACGCACAATCAAAGTGAATATTAACTATGTGTTGAAACCAATATACATCATCTACAATAATTTATTTAAGGTAGCCTATTGTAGAACCTCAAATAAACTATTGGAGATGATATATATCTGGTTTCGATGCATAGTTAATAGTTACTCTGGCGTTGTCTTCTCTAATCAAGGAAAGTTAAGTTCTGCATTCGTGTTTGTTTGTTTGTTGTCCTCAACAACAATTGTAATGTAGAGGCGTCTTGGAATGCAACGGAAACGAAGAATACAGGGTGGATATTTTGGTTTGCATTTGTAATGCACACATGCATGATATAGTTGTAATTGAATTGATGATGAAAATTTGAATCTGTACTTCATTTTGAATCTGTAAACGAAATTTTGAATCTGTAAACAAAATTTTGATCGACCACGCTGATGTTCTGCCGCAGAAAGTTGACTTTCCGATGCAGAAAGTTGTCATTCCACCATGTAACGACACACATTTCGCAGCAGAACGACATGTTTCCACGGCAGAATATCAACTTTTCATGGCAGACAGATAGAATTCCCTTGCCTTGTATATTTCGGTGTTATGCATAGGTTGCTTAAATTATTGCAATGAACATGTTATTTGTTTGTTGATGATGAATGAAATGATTTGAGTCAATTTATCTTTCAAAAAATTGAAAATTTTGCAAGAGTTTCCTTTGTTTTTAGTCTATCCCCCTGTGACATTATCAAAAACCATATATTATCCAAACCAGATATTTTTCAAACTGATATTATCCAAGTAAACAAAACAAAACATATTTTTTTTATTATGTACAACAAAATGAATATCTCAATTTGTATCCCTACATATCTTAACTATAACCATATTGTCCATATGTGTATTATAGTGGAAACTAAATTATCAATAATTACAAATATAGAATGTACATGTGTACTAAGAATCGGTGCATCTAACCATATCAAGCATTTGTATTGTTTCCTGAGGAACATCCATCTGTCTACCTCAAATAAACTATTGTAGATAATATATCTGGTTTTGACGCACACTTCATCTATTGATCCTTGCACGTTTGTTCACTCGATCCCATTATTTGATGTTCTTGATTTTATGAACTTGCTATGATTTGCATACAGGTGTCGAATGCCAAACCATTTCGCATTATGGACTTGCCGTGATTTGCATACAGCTTGCCACCCATTTGGTAGAGGCATGATGACTTTCCATCTTTCTTGAGCAAGTGTGAACGTCGTTATAGCACTTTATTTTAAATGTCATTTCACCTTGCATTTTTTAGGCATCCATCCACCACGTGCATCCTTCTTGGCAGGTAGCCCTCAACCGATGTGTGCAAGGGTGTTTCTGTGCCCTAGTATATAAGACTTGACTATGCGGTGTGGTGCGGTCCGATTAGTTCACCTCGAACTACAAAATCCTCAGCGACGCTTGGTACAATGTTGGAGTAGAACTCAACGGTGATGTTCTGAGGGTTAAGTACTACGGTTCTTCTGTCAAGCAAGAGGAAGTTTTCGATGTTCGTAAATTTGGGAGCTGTATAGAGGTGAAAGAGTTTGAGGTTAGATTTCGGCCATTGTCGGTATAGTTACAGAACTCGGAGTGCTCCGTCTTTTGTGAGGGAGCGACTCAGAGCACTCGAATTCTTATAACTGTACCGACAATGGCCGAAACCTAGCCTCAACTCTTTCACCTCTTTACAGCTCCCAAATTTACGAACATAAAAAACATCGTCTTGCACGACAGGAGAACCACTTAACCCTTAGAACATCGCCATTGAGCTCTACTTCAACATTGTACCAAGCGTCGCCGAAGATTTCGAGTTTCGCGATGAACTCGCGGATCGAAATCAATGTGTTTAATGGCAAACGTGACAGTGATGTTTGCGGGGGCCTTTTTCTATAGTACAGTGGTTAATTTGTTAATAAAAATAATTTAGTGGTTGACTTGTCATTGATCACAACATTCAATAATTGATTTGTCAATTTTTCTATTTTTTTTGGTCTCCTACATTTAATAAATTGCACTTTTAAATAATTGAAAATAATATAAATAATTAAAGATATATTAAAAGGATAATATTCAAAATTCACAATTTTAGTCAAAGTTTAAAGAGATTTTAATTAGATTCGCGTCTAAATTGGTTGACCATAGATCGATACACTTTTGGGTGTTGATCTGGTAGACAACAATGCATCAGAATAATTTCTTGTCAATCAATGAATGATTTGGATTTACTGAAAAAAGAAACACTATTATGTATTACATTCTTGAGATAATACAATGCTTCTTGGTAATGCGTTAAAACGTTAAATTTGTATTATTATTTTTTAAATATATAATATATAAAAATTGTTTCTTTAAAATTATAAATAGTGAAAATTTTTAAAATAACTTTTTAAAAAAAATCTAGCTAGTAAAATCCATAATAAATCATTATAATAGTACGTAAATCATTTAAACTTAAATCTAATATAATTAAAACATAAAAAGAAAAGTTTTTCTTTTTCTTTAATTTTCTTCCAATCCTCACTCAATAATCAACTTCACTTTAACAACACTTTAGTTTTATCCATGAGAATTTTTTTTCAACTGCTCTATCAATTGTTCTTATCATCATGTTCCTTAATAATTTTATCATTACTAGCATTACAAAGTTCAAATTATGAGTCTAACATTCCGTACGAAATGCACAATATAATATGAGTATACAATTTCGAAAAAAAAATATATCTTTTTGTTCTTTCTTTCTTTCTTTTTCTTTTTCTTTTTTTAACGACCTTGCAATCTTTGTCGAGATCTTTACAGAAAGAGTAGACACGACTATGAGAAACACATCATCACTGAGTCTCATGAACTTCGACAAGATAGTCACCCTTACTAAAACCTTCGTTAGTATTGTATACTCAATGCACAACTATCTAGTGAACTTCGGACAAGCCTCGACCTAATCGAACTAATATGCTTATCTTCTATAGGATCAACATTTGGGACAACCTTTTCTCAACTCTTTGTATTCTTTTTTATGTATCTTAAATTATGTTTTTGTTTTTCTTACATAAAAACATATACATATAAACTGTTTTCATTATTTTCTTGAAAAATATGATGCATGGAACATATATAATAAATAATAACAGTCTAATGTGCATGAACATATAACATAACAACAGTAGGCATATTCTCGAATCAATGAGATGTAACATATCATTTAACAATATATTAAACATGCATGAAAATAGTCAAAACATCTCCAAAGTCATCACCTTTTATCCTAATGCACATGTTTCTAATGAATAATTCATAATAATAGTCAAAATTCATCTTCAAACACAATTTAGAGACAACAATAATCATATTCTCAAACCATAACATGTATGCATCACAACATATCGTCAAAACATACTACTTTACTCTAACACTTTATGATGTAGCCAAAGGCCAAACGTAAGCAAAACATCTCTTACTTGTAGTCTTTAATGAAAGTTTGACTATTCAACTCTTCTCTAATACACCGAGTTTTCCTTAAAGTAAACGAAGATTTGGTTAATAAAAGAATAAACTCTAAACATTATTCACAGTCCAAAAACAACTTCAAAATACTTACAGTGGAAAACCTACCTTGAGAAGTTTGAAGAAAAGTTTATCAAGAGCTTGAGAGAAAGATCCTTTCGTCCTCACGGCTCTAGGGTAATTAGGGTTTTGACCCAACCCTTACATTTATAGAATTATAATCTGAGAACTTTGCGGTAGAAAATCCTATAAAAATTGTATCCTAACTTTATTCATTTCTAAACAGCCCAAATATCGAATCGTAGCTAACTAAAAATTTGAAAAACATTATGTTAGGAATTTGCCCGAAGAGTAGTGGACACATAAATAGCCTTTAAGGACGTCTGCTACTTATGATTCAACCAATGGCCAATAGCCACATCGACCTTAAAACTTACATTTGCGGTCGCCAATGCTATTGCATACGCTAATTCTTCCGCAGAAGCCAACGCTGCCACGGACACCAACATTTCACTAATTTCTTTCTTCCAAATGATATCATTTCATCACCTAAATTCGTTGTCGCGAACATGTTCGCTATTGTGGAAACATGCAATCACCTAAAACGATGATGTTCCTATTTACTTAACTCTTCCGAACAACATCTTTTCCTTCTGCGGAAACATCTTTTTCCAATACAACGATATACGTTTCCTTCCTCAAATTTAATTAAACTTTCCAACGACCTCTCGCATCCAAGTGGCATCAAACACTTCCGCAGAAGCGTCTTTTTCCAATCCAACGATTCATGTTTCTTTCTCAAATTCAATCCAATGGTCCAATGACCTCCAGCATCCTAGCGGCATCAAACACTTCCGTAGAAGCATCTTTCCATTCTGATTTGATCTCAGTCGTTCTTAGTCCTCATCCAACGATCCATCTTGCATCTAGTTCTTCCATACGCTATATTTCTTTAATATAAAAATACAAAATATAAACTTATTCCAATAATTAAAATTTTTCTTATCGTGAATTATTAAATACTTTTTTTTTCTTAACACCAAGCTTTCCTAATTCCTCAATAAGTCCTATTAAAATTATTTATTCTTATTTTTTTTAATTTCATAACTTATTTAATAATTTTAATATTTTAAATATTTCATTAAAATTTATAAATTGTGACACTAATTATTTTCTTTAAATTCTAAATAAACATATTAATTAAAATTATTCATATAAAATTTTTGAATATTACACTTTATTTCTCTTTACAAAAGATAATACGAGTGAAGTGGTCTGGCTTGATGATTCAAGTTGACCCATTCAATAAAAGTCATAAACCAAACCAATGCAAACTATTCTAAGTATATTGGTTGTCAATTCGGATTGGTCTAGTTTCATACTTGAATTGTATTGACCTAGTCGGTCTTGATTTAACTAAATTGAATGGAGACCAAACCTCATGTACAAATGAAGTAAACCAAAGAAAGACTTAGTTTTTGTTTGATCCATTAAAAAAGTTATTTTTATTAAAATTTATAAGTTTGAGTCAATTTTACTTGAAGTTGGATTTAGATCACAACTTAAGTTTAGGTTTAGGCTAGTTTTGTGTAATTTTTTGAGGAACCCATTCCACACAATTTCGGTCTTTTAAAATAAAAAACCCAATTGCGGTCATAGATTCCTTCCTAGCCCAAATAAAAAACCAACCAAAAATACATCAAAATCAAGCCGAACCGTGATCATCTGTTCGATTTGATTTCTGATTCTGTCCACACCTACTGGTCAAGCGCCCATCATGGGAAGGGGAATGAGATTGACTTGAACGGGTATAGTGCTTCTGGTAAAGATACTCTTACCATAACCATAAGGTTATTGTTAGTTGCAATCCGTTGTTAATGTTTACTTTTGGGTTTAATCATGAAGTTGCTTCGAAAGACCAAAGAAACTTCTCCTCCTCCATAGATAAATAGCCAGCTCCTTTGCCTAGAAACTGATACTCTCTCTCTCTCTCTCTCTCTCTCTCCTCCTCTGGTTATTCATAGCATTGCCGAGGTATTTTTTTTCTGCGTTTATCGTTGTCTGGACTATTGGAACTTGATTACATTGGCTTAGCAGAGTCTTCTTCGATGGCAAGAAACTCTGACAAGATTTCATCCTCTTCTTCTTCTTCTTCCGTTACTGTCAATAAAGAGGACCAGAACGGTTCAAACCTTAACCTCAAGGAGACTGAGCTAAGGCTGGGTTTGCCAGGTTCTGAGTCCCCGGAGAGGAAGTTTGCGGCTCCAGGGGTTTCACCAAGTGGCTATCCTCCTCCTCCGTGCTCCTTGAGGAACCTCGTTTCTGGTGCTAAAAGAGGGTTTTCTGACGACATTAATGGGTCTTCCAGAGAATGGGTTTTCCCTTACAGTACTGGATCTGAGATTGATTTGGGGAAAGCAACCACGAAAGAAGCTGCTTCTGCTTCTCAATCTTCCAACCCGTCTCTGGAGAAGAAGCCTTCTGTAACTGCGAATACGACTGTTCCTGCTGCGAAGTAAGCTTATCAACTTCCTGGTGTTTCACTATTTTTGTGTTTTTGCTTGGTCTGTTCTTGAATTTGTCAGGGACTAAACTCTAGCTCAACCAAGCCTGGTATTGATTGACTGTCTGAGAGAACTAAACTATGATGACAAGAACATAAGAATTAACTTTCTAGGTTTTTATTCTTGACCATTGAGCTATTTCTACTTATTGCTACAGAATTCAATTTGTTTGAAGACTATGACTTTGAACTTCTCTTGAATTCCTAGTTTTTTGTCCATGGTGATATTCAAATTCTTCCTTTTAAGTCCATTTTCTCATCCTCTCCATTTTCTCACTTTCAACTTCTGATTTTTCACCTATAATTTTCCTGGAGTTAGAGTTAAGCTCTGATTGTTGAAATGGCTAGGATGCTTAGCTCAGTCTATACAATGTAAATATACTGAGTTACGGTGAATATACAGAGCGCAGGTTGTGGGATGGCCACCTGTTCGATCATTTCGAAAGAATTCACTGGCTTCTAATTTATCAAAAAACAGTGATGATGGTAAAGATAAATTGGGACTTGAGTGTTCTTATGTAAAAGTTAGCATGGAAGGTGCTCCTTACCTCAGGAAAATCAATCTCAAGACATACAACAACTACATGCAACTTTCTCTGGCTCTCGAGAAAATGTTTAGCTGCTTCACCATCGGTCTCTCTCTCTGTCTCTCTCTCTCTCTCTCAATATATAGTCTATGATGCATTGAAGAAATATTTTTTCTTCTTAAAGTTATGAATGAATATGAGTCAGGCCGATGCAGTTCTGGGAATGAGAGTCGTTTAGTGGATTCCGTTGAAGGTTCCGAGTATGTTCTTACGTACGAAGACAAGGATGGCGATTGGATGCTTGCTGGGGATGTCCCTTGGGAGTAAGAATTATTCTCCTTTATATTCTTCACTTGGATTCAAATTTATCGTATAATTTGCGTAAAAGAAAATCAATCATGGGTGTTTTTAACTCTCTCTTTCGCAGGATGTTTGCTAACTCGTGTCAAAAGCTAAGAATAATCAAAGGATCAGAAGGAATTGGACCAGGTATAATTTTGGATGTGATTTGATTCTCTTTATTTATGGATGATACCATAAACATCTCTGTAGATCCCATAATATTACGACTATAAGTCCAACTACTTTTAACGACCATTATTGTGCAAAAAAGTTTAACGCATTCGGTTTACAGCTCCAAGGGCGATTGAAAAACTCAAGAACAGAAACTAGCAGTTAAGAAGAATCGAGAAGATGAACAAAGAAGCTGCTATCAGGGCAGCAAAACGAACTCGAGTGTGTTTTTTTGGGGAAGACGGCGCGCAATATGTTTGTTAGTAGCTTAGTTTTTGGTAATTTCTGCCTAACTGGGTGAATTCTTTATTTTAACGTAAGAAACGTAATTGTGGATTGCGTACTTTTGTTTGTTGTAGTGTTTCCTTCTGACTCAAATGTGCATTTGAGTTCTAACCACCACCCTCCACTCTCTCCAAACATAGTGATGAGACACACACTAATATATATATAGTAAATTGAAAATTTTAATAGTAGATACGGGTTCAATCCGATCTAGTTAGAATTTTGGTCACTTCAAATTTTAACAATCTCTACATTGACACATATTTTACACGAGAGATTCAATGTAATTTTCTCGGTTCACTCCAAAACGAATTCAGAACACTAAATTTTGACAATTTTTATCTTCAGAAAAATTTTGATGCAAGGAAAACAAATCTGCTAAACTTTAACGAAAAATAATTTCATCTTCCACAATCCCCCTCTATGGTATTACCGAGTTACCAAAGTTGTTACAACAAACTGCATGTAAATATGTTGAAGACTTCAAATTGGAATCACTTTCCTCAAACACATTCAATGCATAATGTAACACCCGGGAAATTTACTCGTTTAATTTTGTAGCTTTGTTGAATTTAAATAGATTAATTATTGTCATAATTGAAGAATTTTTATTGAATGATTAAAAATATTAAAATTATTAAATAAGTTATGAAATTAGGAAAGTTAAAATAAATAATTTTATTTTATAAAAATATAGAATTTATTAAAGAAATTAGAAAAATTGCTGCGAAGAAGTGTCTGTGAAAAAAAGATCAGACGAAGGCTGGACCATTGGATGAAGAAAGGCGGATGAAGAATTGGGCGTTGGATTTGAAATGAGCGAACAATGATCAGTGTTCGTGAATGAAATGGAATCTGCAAGAGTGTTCATTCGCATAAAGGACTGTCCCTCTTAGGAAATGGTATACGTGGCGGGCAAATATTGGCAGACATTGCGGAAGTGTTAGAATCTGTGGGAATACAGGCATCCATGGAAGGGTTGGAATTCATAGATGTGTGAGTATCTAGGATTGAGACGATGTAGTTTTGATGAAGGAACATTTAAAGGAATAACGGAAGAAACGACAATCGTTGGATGAAGTCAAGGAATAACTGGGATCAAAGATGGAGAAAAACGTTGAAGAAGACAAAATAAAAAGATTCTTCCACAGAAAGGGATTCCGTGCAGAAAGGAAAGATGCAGCGCGAAGAGTATTAAGTAATTAAATGTTGTCGTTTAGCTAAAGGATCCGAGTGAGAAAAGATGTTTCCGCGAAAAGGAAAGATGTCGCGAGGATGTGGAAGGGAGAAGGATCGTTGGATCAAATTAAAGGATGAAACATGAACTGTCGAATTTAAGGAAAGATGCTTTTGCAGAAAAGAAAGATTCCTCGCAGAAAAGAAGGATGCTGCATGGAAAGAATTAAGTAAAATAAAAGTAAACGACATCCTTTTGTGTTAATGAAGCGTTTCTACGTTAGCGAACATGTTTATGACAACGTATTAAAGAGAAGGAACATCGTCGCTTTATGTTAATTGAGCGTTTCCACGATAACAAATATGTCCGCAATAGCATATTAAACAGAAAGAACATCATCATTTGGATTAAAGAGCCATAACTACCAATGAAGTGTGGAAGCATATGCTTTCGCTGAAAGGGATATGTGCACAGAAGATAAAAAGACGGAGTGAAACGTTGTTATTTGAAGTGAGGAAAAGTACGCAGAATGAAGTATTTGCAGAAGCATTGACTTCCGCAAAAGGAATTATGACAGTGGCAACAATAACGACTACAAACGGAAGTATAAAGGTTAATGTGACAGATTACTATTGTACAAAAAAGCGGAAGTTGGCAACCACAGTGATAGCTTACACGTCTGCGGCTATTGTAGACAAATTTAAACGAGTTTGTTTTCTAGAATATCCACGAGCTATAACTTGATCTATGTATAGTTTAGGAAAAGATAAATTTAAGATACTATTTCCAGGAGTAAATCCTTCAAGTTTTTGAATGTAGGTTTTCTACTATATGGATCTCAAAACTGATTTTTCGATTGTGAATAGTGTATAGTGTTAGAGGTTTATCTTTTTGTTAACCAACTCTTTGTTTAGTTTAAGAAAATTCAACATGTTAAAGAAGAGTTGGATAGTTAGACTTTTCATTAAGGACTTCATGTAAGTAATGTTTGTATGCACTTGGCCTTTAACCTACATCACAAAGATACTATGGTATTTTATGATAATTATTCCATGATGCGAACGAGCTATTGATTGAGGATATGTTATGTGATGCTTGTTTCATGTTTATAGACTACGTAAGAGATGTTTGACTAGCTATTATGTTATGAACATATTGACTGATATTATGTTGATCGATGATATGTTTACTGTTTGATGTTACTGTTTATGTTATTGCTCATGATGCCTAAGGGCTGTTGGCCGAAGACATGCTTATTGTGTTGACTATAAAGATGTTAAGTGTTACGTTCACGCATATTATGATAAGTAAGATTGTTATGATATGTTACGTGTATATCTCATGCATAAGGTTTTTCAAGAGAAATGGATGTAAAAGAAATGGTTTGTAAAGGTTTTGTAAATGTTAAATTGAAAAAGGAAAGAAGTCATTTATTGTATTCTAAAATGCTTTGTTATATTTATTTAGTCTTCCGCTGTGTTTTTATAAAAGGTTTTTATAAAAGAATTCTATTTATCGTTTTTCAAGGGGTTTTAATAATGAAAAGTCTTCTGTTGATTTTATAAAAGAAAAAGTTTTAAAAATTTACAAGTTTTCAAATGTAAGAAAAACTGAGTCGCTATAGGAATAGTGGGTGGTCGACTGCTCAGACAGTGTCAATATATAAAAGCACTCTAAAATGCAATCAAACAAAGAGAGAACTGTACCGAAACGCTGTTGAAATTTCTACTCAATTTATCTCAGCAAATTAAGTGTTTAGCCTAACTCTCCCATTCATAAACTTGAGAGTTTACTTTTGAGAGTTTAGGCTTTAGATATGTATTCTTTGTTTTACTCTATTTGTACTTAAACAGTGATCGAAAGGGTGACGCCACGTGAGTAGTCAAGGAAAGGGTGACGCCCTGAGAATAGTCATTTGTAAAGGTTTGATTGGCACCTGTGAAGTCAATCATCACTAACCAGGGAGGTTAGTGGGTTAAGGATCTCCAAGTAGGAAATTTGGAGCGTGGACGTAGGCGAAGTTGTCGAACCCCGTGAATAAATTCTTTGCACTCTCTCTATCCCTTCTCTTTATTATTGTCATTAATTGTATGCTGTATTTATGTTAAATCACTTAGGGATATAATTAATAATAGCACATGAAAAAGTTTAGTTCACCTAATTCACCCCCTCCCTCTCTATAGGTGTGTATAAGGTCCAACAAGTGGTATCAGAGCAAGGTTAATTAACTTTTTCTATGATATTGTGCATAATGTTTAAATTTTTTTAATTTGCATCTATTTGATTAAACTTCTTGTTGAAAATTATTTGGATAAATTTGATTGTATTATTTGATTGTACAAATTATTATGGCTTTCAACATGCATATTGAAGGAAAATCATTAGCTAGACCTCCATATTTTGATGGTAATGACTATATATATTAGAAGTCTATGATGAAAATTTATATTCAATATTTAGATTATGATCTTTGGAACATTGTTGAAAATATATTTTTTATTCCGCTTAAAATTGAAAATGGTATAGATGTTCCAAAATTCTATAGTGAATATAGTGATATGGATAAATGAAAATTGAGTATGAATACTAAAGCGATTAATATTTTATATTATACTTTGAATCATGATGAATTTAATAGAGTGCAAGCATCTGATAACACAAATGAAATTTGGAGATTACTTGAAATTATCTATTTGAACTCATTCAGTTTCCATTATATGTCGGATTAGGATTTCGAGCTTGGAAATTCAAAATTCTAGGTTGTTTTTGCAATATTTTAGTCTATCCTTAATATATGAAAGATTTTAAACCGATTGGAGGGGAATATCGGCAATAGAGATAGGGTTTCTCACAAGTCTGGTCAACCATGGGAGGGGCCCAATTAGATAGCCCAAAAATGTTGCTAGTCCAATTGACCTTGCCAACTGAACTGGTCGACCGCTACAAGGTTTGGTCTATAGTTGTAGAGGCCTAGTTAACTGCTAAAGGATCTGGTTTACTGCTGCTGAGTCATGGTCTACAAAACAATGAATTTTATTAAAATTTTAATTGTTGATCCTTTGGTTTGGGTTCCTTGTCTCGATATAGGACCCATCCATCTTCCCTAAATATTTTGAAAGGGAGGCTCGTGACATTAGTTTTGTTATAATTTTCGATGATTTTACAGATTTCAAACCTAACCTAGAGTTAGTTGCTTCAACAAATAAGATGAGCAATCGTAGTCAAGGTAGGGGTTCCTATATTTTACTGCATATGCATTATAGTTCTTCAAAACCTTTACACATAAAACTTGAGATGTTCTGCCTATGAACATGTTAGTTTTTATATTGTATGTATGTTAGTTTTATACGTTTACTTTACACATGCATAATAATAAATTTTTATTATGTATATGTATATACAGATTGACCTCCTATTGTTTTGGGCATTATTGGGGCCAAAACAACATGAGGTTGTTCCTATACGTCTTCTGTTGCATGAATGTATTTTGATTATATGCGCGATTAGATAATAGGATAGTAATGATCTGTCCATATGTTCAAATCCCTACACCTGACTAGGGTTTTTTGTTGTTATGTCCGATACGCGATTAGCTCGTTTTCAGACAATCCTTTCTCTGTCATGTGACAGCCTAAATATAAGTATCAGCATCATTCTTTTACACGCATTTGTGGCCAATCGTTTTGTAAAGGTCCCTGAGTGACACTATTTTCACTTGGGTAATTTTTCTCACCAAAAACGGTGGAAGCTTATTTTATTATAGCTGACTATGTATGTAAAGGTCCATGAATGACCTTATTTTCACTGGGGCCATTTTTCTCACTGAAAACGGTGGAGGCTTATTTTATTATAGCTGTTTATATATGTAGCAATTTTTTTGTACTTGCCCCAGTAGCAGCTTATGGAGCTTTTTTTTCTTAAAAATGGTAAAGAGGTTTTGATGAAACCTATGAACCCCATTTTTTTTAACCACTCATGGTTTTTAAATAAAAAATAAATAAATTTTCTCATGCATTAGAGTATAATATAGAAGTACCTATTGAGTTGCTCACCTCAAAGACCCCCCTCTTTCCCAGGTAAGAATCAAGGCGATTAGGAGTAGCTGTCGTGGTGAAGATTCCTTTGGTTTATGTTCTTTCTTGAGTGTTATGTTCCTTTTTCCTTGTGAGGACTCTTTTTTTTTTATTGCCTTACAGACCTATTTGAATGGTGTTGTATGTTTTTTATTCGTGCACAATACTTCCCTATTGTATTATATTGCTATATCTTTATTTTTTTCGGTGATTACTATGTGAATCTCAACCAATTCCTTGTGACCTATGACTAAATTTTTACTAAATTTTCCGCTACAAACCCAGTTTTGGGCTAGGTGGTCGGGTCCTTCTAGAGGATCGAGTCGTTCAATTCAAGGTTTCTATCTAACTCACCACTGGTTCATGACACCGGGTGTGAGTATATAAGACCTAGACTAGAATCTTCTGTTATCTAGGTGAAAATATTGTGTGGGCATCGAGGCTTCCTAAAATGGACGCCTAGGCACAACAATATATATGATGAGTGCTTAAACTTGCACTAGTGGAAGCTATGGCTTCAAAAAAAGTCTTTTGAATTTGACTTGGGTGCCTAAGCTTCCTAAAATGGATGTTTTCTGTCTCATCACGGGCACTTAGGTGTTAGTCAGGAAAGCTTAGACTTCAAAATCATGCTTAATGTTGAGACTTCAAAAATGGGAGCCTAGGCTTCGATGCTATAATGGGCGACAAGGCTTTCTATGATGGAAGCCTCAGCGTTGCTTCCTTTTTTTTCTTCAACATTTTCTCTTTCTTCTCCAATTTATTGTTTAATTCCAAACTTGCATAAAACATGAGAAATATGAATGAAAAATCATTTTATCATAATAAACTATGTGAATATATAACAATGTGACATTTGATTTCATGATAAAATATTTTACTTATCATTGATGCAAAAGTCGGGTTTTCGAACTCTAACAATCTTCAAGAAAAAATCAACAACTAATATTTACCAAATTCAAACAACATGATAGACATTCTCTTTGAACCCAATAAAGTATCATCCAAATCTATTTACGTGGACATTAGTTGCATCTTAACTTAGTATAATAAAAATTTCAAATTCCAATCCAAAAGCCTAATCTCAAAATTTAAAGAACTCATTGCACAAACAATAGCTTCAACAAAATATCTACCTCAAGAATAAAATCCAAATTCCAATAGAAATAGTTAGAATCTGAATGACTAGATGAAACCAAAACAAAACAGCTAAAAGTCACAAAAAGTCTCAAAATTCCAAATAAATAAAGTTAGAATTTTTAATTGAAAATACTCTAAAAAATCAAATATTTTGAGGGATGTCTCTCAACCTATAAGGAACATCCCTCAACCTATAAAGGATGTCCCTTATAGGTGGAGCCTATAAGGGATGTCCCTTAACCTATAAGGGACGTCCCTTATAGGTTGAGGGATGTCTCTCAACCTATAAGGGACGTCCCTCAACCTATAAGGAACGTCCCTTATAAGTTGAGGGATGTCTTTTAACTTATAAGGGACGTCCCTTAACCTATGAGGGACCCTCAACATATGAAGGACGTCTCTCAACTTATGGGGGACGTCCTTCGCTTAAAAAGTACGTCGTTTTAGTTTAAAACAGAGTCTCTCAATTCAAAACAAATTTCCCTCTCTTAAGACAAACTTCTCTTTGGCAATCTGGATCGATAATGTTTTCTCTCTAGTGGCCCGACAACACAGAGGAGGGTGGAGGTCTCCGATGAATGTCCTTCACCATGGTAAACTTCGAAATTCTTGAATATTCGATTTTTTTTTCAATCGCAATGTAGAATTTAACAGTGAAATTCATTTTTCTTGGAGGACTAACATCGATTTTGAAGGTCGACGCCGACGGACAAGATTGACAGTGAGGGGAAAACTTTTCAAGTAAGGAAAAAGATGAAAATTTTAGGATGAATTTGGAGAAACTTTGATGTTAGAGTGGTTGCACCATTTGTCTCTGCAATTTTGGACGGAAAACATTATGGAAATGTTTGCGTCATTCATTTTTCATAGTTTGAAGTTTTAGTTGTTTACAAAAATTCTTGAAGGTTTATCGTATTTCTTACCCTCAACTATAGGATTTTTTTTTGTTAATTTCCCTTATAGGAATAACACAAATCTACTCCAAATTAGATACTAAACCTTCTAAATCAAAAACATTGTCAATAACGAAATCCAAAAGCACTTAATTTCCAAAAACTAATTTTTTTAAAGAAATATTTGATAACTCAAAGTTTTTCCAATCTTAAAAAAAAATTCAAAACTTTGCAAAAAGACTAAACATTTCAAAGAAAACTCTGGCAACAATGTTAAAATATTTGAACTTATTTGTTGGGTTCGGCCCATATATTTTTGGGCTGAGTATAAAAGGGGGTTTTGTGGCTAATGAAACCCTAGAGTGATAACTAGAGTGAGAGTGAGGGAGAAGATTGAAGAGAAGGAATTTTTGGATTTTTCATAGCAGCTGAAATCAAATTCATTTTTCTAAATATTCAACTGTTGGATCACCTTGAAATTTGAACTGTAGGTTTGTGACATCAAGGAGTATATTCTGAACAGTGGAGATCGTCGTCTGAGATTTCTAAGGCGGTCTTTTGGGGTAAAAACATGACTATAGTTTGGTAACCCTAGATTTATCCTCTCTTATTTTTTTGTTATCTTCCAAGATTAGTGTGTTCAATCTTGATGAATATTATCTACTTCTAGTTTGTTGACGTAGAGAGAACTTTGGTGTACCCATTATTTCTGTTATAGTGGAAGGCGATTAAATGGCCTACGAGTTCCATGGTTTTTTTCTCTCACATTTTTTAGGGTTTTCCATGCTAAAAATTGGTGTTGCTAATCTTGTTATTTTTTGTTGGTTTGCTTTACCTATTTAATTGCACAAAGAGAGAAAAAAGTAGTTTTATTCCGCTATGTATTTGGGTTCTTTTTCTCAACAAGTGGTATCAGAGCGTCAGGTTGAATTGGTGATTATTCTTGTGCTTGTCAAATGGATGAGTCTAGTAACAATAACAATACTATGATTAAGCTCACGACTACCAATTACTCGATATGAAAGTCGCGAATGGAAGATCTATTATGTTGTCTAGATTATGAAGACCTGCTTTTGGAAGATGAAGGCAAACCAAACAAGATGTTTGAAAAAGATTGGGCCAAGTTGAATAGGAAAGCAGTTGGCAAAATTCAACAATAGGTCGATAATAGTGTTTATCAGCATGTTGCCAATGAGACAAACACCACTAAGGTTTGGGAGACTCTAAGGGAGTTGTATGAAAAGAAGAATGTGCAGAATAAAGCTTTTCTTTTTGGGAAATTAATGTATCTTCGATACACAGATGGAACTCCAGTTTCTGATCATTTGAATGTTTTTCAAGGAATTCTGAATCAGTTGGCAACACTTGACATGAAGCTAGATGATGAGATACATGTTTTGTGTTTGATTAATTCATTGCCTAATAGTTGGGAAACTCTTGTTATTTCTCTTAGCAATTCTGCTCCAGATGGTGTTCTCAGTTTGAAGATGGTGAAAGAAAGCATGTTGAATGAAGAAAATAGAAGAACAGAGCAAGGGTTAATTGCACAGAGTCAGGTGCTAGTTTCAGAGAGACAAGGTAGAAGCAATAGTAGAAATCAGAAGATCTGTAACAGTAAAGACATATCACGAGGGAAGTCTCAGATAAGGAATGACTTTAGATGTTTCATTGTGACAAGCCAGGGCACAAGAAATCTCAATGTAGAAAATGATTGAGAGAACAAAAACACAATCAGAAAGATGAAGGGAAGATAGATGATGTCAATACAATAGCAGCTGTAGATGAAGATGTGACTATTATTTGCGATGATAGCAGTATTAACCTCACATGTTAGGATTCTCATCGGGTCGTAGATTCTGGTGCTTCATACCATGTTACTTCTTAGCGTGATGTTTTTCTACCTATAGTGTAGGTGAGTTTGGTCATGTGAAGATGGGGAACAATGCAGAGTGCAGGATAGTAGGCATGGGTGATGTCTACATGATTACTGATGCCGGATGTTGATTGCGTCTAAAGAATGTGAAACATGTTTCTGATATTCGTCTAAATTTGATCTCCACTGGTATGCTTGATGACGAGGGATACTATAGACGCTTTGGTGAAAGTAAGTGGAAGCTCACTAAGGGGTCGTTGGTGATTACCAGAGGAAAGAAACACAATTCTCTTTATTTGGTGCATGCTACGTCTTACAGGGGAGAAGTGAATGCGGTTGATGACTCGTCGACTTAACTATGGCATATGAGGCTTGGACACATGAGTAAGAATGGTATGCAAAAGCTTTCTAAACAACACAGGGTATCTTTTAAAACCTTGACTCCGTCTAGAAGACCAAATGTATTAGATTTGGTGCATACTGGTATTTGTTCTATGGATACTATGAGTCTTAGTGGTGCTCGTTATTATATTACCTTTATTGATGATCATTCTAAAAAAGTGTGGGCTTATGCTTTGAAGACTAAAGATCAAGCTTTAGATTTCTTCAAACTTTTCCAAGTGTCAGTTGAGAGAGAAAGTAGCAAGAAATTGAAATGTGTTCGCTCAAATAATGGTGGTGAATACAGAGGGCCATTCGAGGAGTACTGCAGAACTCATGGGATAAAGTTTAAGAATATAGAGCCAAAAATGCCCCAACACAATGGGGTTGTAGAGTAGGATGAACCCCACGATTAATGACAAGATTCGTTGTATGCTCTCTCATGCAAAGTTGCCGAAGTCCTTTTGGAGGGAGGCAATGAGATTGACGATTGATTTGATAATTCTTTCACTTTTAGTTCCTTTGAATCATGATATACCTCAGAGAGTGTGGTCAAAGAAAGATATTTCATATAGGCACTTGAGATTTTTTGGCTGCAGGGTATTTGTGCATATCCCTAGAGATGAAAGATCTAAACTTGATAGTAAAATGAGACAGTGCATTTTCATTGGGTGCAGTCATAAGGAGTCTAGGTACAAATTTTAGGATCCAATCAACAAGAAAGTTATCAGAAGTAGAGATGCAGTTTTTTTGGAAGATCAAACCATTGCAGACTTTGATAAGACAGAGAAGCTAGAGTCTAGTAGTGAAAAGCAACTTGATTCAGGTATGGTTCGTCCATCTATAGTTCCTATTAATGATGATAGAGATACACAAACAGATGATCCTCTTCCAGTTAATGATTAATCAGTTGAAGAGGAACCTAGTAGAGCCACTGGTTGAGCCTTAGATTAAGTGGCCTACGAGTCCCTTGGTTTTTTACTCTCACACTTTTGAGGGTTTTCCACGCTAAAATTGGTGTTGCTGATCTCGGTATTTTTTGTTGGTTTGCTTTACCTATTTGATTGCATAAAGAGAGAAAAAATTATTTTTATTCTGATGTGTATTTGGGTTCTTTTTCTCAACACAAATCTACTCAGGATAAGAATTCTCAAGATTTTGCTTGGAAAGCCAGAGTTGGAGGCGACAGGCTGGCAAAGACAGTAGCTGGCAATTGATGGTAAAATCCCTTAGAAGATGACGACAAAGTTTCTTAGATAGCCAATAGTTCTGTGCAAAAAGGGACATAGGGGCGACATTTCAGTTCATGAATGGGCGAAGAACAAATCAAGGCGATGTTCATTTCTCCTTCCACAAAGAAGATGAAATAGAGAGAGGAGGTTGTCTATCTATTAGGATCGATAGTCGGGGGGGAGAAAGGCGGTGGACAGGATAGATTCAAATCTGTGCATCGACCCTAACAAACTGAAGTCTTCTTCTCGATGCACAGCAGAGGAGAAAAGGAAAAATATTTCCTCTTTATTGCTTTTATTTTTCTTTTTCTTTTTAAAAGAAAAACAAAATTGTTCTATACATGCTGAATCAAAAATATTGAACTAGAAGAGTTTATTGTTTCAATAAATTGAAACATGTAATCAAAAACAATTTAGCCTACCGTCAAATCTATTCCGATTTGGCTCTTATTCTCGTAAAGGAGCTCACCATTAATTTTCAAGTTCTATAATGATTTTGATGAGGACACATATCATGGTTTTCGAATCTCTATTTTGTGAGATATCACACAAAAAATTTAACTTCTCATATTTCACAAAATGTCAGTTTTTATATTATATGTTGGTAGATTTTACATATTTACTTTCAGCATGCATAACTTTCACTTTATTTACCAATAGTAGTCTCCAACTGCATTGGAATCATGATCAAGATCATTTATTTATTGTGCACTTTCAAATGAAAGAGAATGTGTCTTCATGTTACACTAATATTTGGGGTAGCTCATATCTTGCGTACTTGTGTAAATATCTTTGAACCCCATGAGTATGTCATTTTTTGCCTCCACTAGTCTCCAAACCGTTGCTCCACTATCTTATCTTCCTTGACGTACCAATGTGTAAGGTCAATGAATTGACCTATTTTCACTTGGACTATTTTTTATGAAAAATAACATTGGCGTTATTTTCTTTTGCGAAATTAACATCGTAGACTCTATAGTTTGCAGTCAATGACAAGTCAAACCCTGAAGAAATTTTACTAACAATTAAAACCCTAAATTATGGAAAATTCTCGCCCGCGACCTTGCAGTCACATTTTCCATCTAAATTCGTCGACTTTAACGACTCAGTTTCATTGATGCCAAGAATCGTCAAACGAAGACGAAGGACGTCAATTATCGGGGGCCGAGGGACGTCCCTCCCGCCCATTGGAAGACAGATGGTCGTTGGAATGATTATCGAGCAATGGTGGACAATCTTCATTGGTCAATGGATCGAGGAAGGACGTCCCCCGCTCGGAATTGATGCCAAGATTGAATTTGTCAATTTCCAAAGGCAATGGCGGATGATCGTCCATGCCGTTGGATCGAGGGAAGGACGTCCCTTATAGGAATTGACGGCCAGAATTGAATCTGCCATTTTCCAAAGACAATAGCAAACGACAATCCACGGCTGTTGGATCGAGCGAGGCACGTCCCTGGATCGGAATGGATGCTCATGATGGACTCCAAATTCTTTTCAGTTGAAGGTCACGTACAAGGCATACGCGTTTGTAAAATGCGCGAATTCCCACAAATAAGAATGACGTCCCTCTTCTATATTGGACATCCCTAAACCTATTTTAGACGTCACTCGTCGCGGAATGAACATCCCTCAACCAAGACTACGTCGTTCTGCCTGCAATGGACATATCTCATCTTAAGACGTCGATGTTTAGTATGAAACGAATGTCCGTCTTAATACGAGGGATGTCCATTTTTGTTTAGAGAATGACATTCGGTCCAAAATAGACGTCCCTTGTATTAAGACGGATGTCCCTCGTATTTAATCCTGGCTGTTAATCTCGATAAGGGACGTCCCTTGCTCAATCCAACGACCATGGAATGTCGTCAGCCTTCGTCTTTGGAAATCAACAGATTCAATTCTAGACGTCAATTCCGAGCAGTGGACGTCTTTCCTCAATCCAATGGCCAATGACAATCGTCTGCCATCGTTCGATCCAACGACCATGGAATGTCGTCCGCCATCGTTTTTGGAAATCAACAAATTCAATCCTGGACTTCAATTCTGAGCAATGGACGTCTTTCCTCGATCCAATGGCTAATGACAATCATCTGCCAACGCTCGATAATAGTTCCGACTCCTGATAATTGGCAGGCACCCCCCGATAATTGACGTCCTTTGTCTTCATTTGATGGTTCTTCCCTTCAACGGAATGGAGGCATTAAAAGTTGATGGATTTGGACAGAAAACGTGATTGCGAGGTCGCCGGTGAGAATTTTCCATAGTTTAGGGTTTTAGTTGTTAACAAAATTTCTTCAGGGTTTGACTTGTCATTGTTTGCAAACTATAGAGTCTGCGGTGTTAATTTCCCTTTTCTTTTTACGCTACGATATAGTATATGCAATTGTTTTCGACACTCATGCCATTAATTGTTCTTGAAAGCATTCTTTAAAATAGTAATATTTTGAATATAACTCCAACCGTGCATATATTTTCTTTTTAGTGTTTTATTTGATAAGTAAAACTAATTTTTCAAACATTGAGTATAGTTGTAGCTATCTTTATTGAATTTATTCAACTCACCTCGAATGATTATATGTGTGTCATGGAATTACCATGGTGGTCAAGATGAGGAGTTATCGAGTTTTGTTGGAGTTTCCTTCCATTTTCTTTTTTCAAGTGTTTATTATTATTTTTTTGTGAGCTTTATTTTTTTTTGCTTTTCTCCCAAGTTTGTATATTTTATATTGGTGTGGCACAATTTAATTTGTTACACATTTTTTCCCATTGGATTTAGTTTATTACATTGTCTTATATTTTTATAATCACTATGTGGTCTTCGACTCATCCCTTGTAGGCTATAACTTAGATTAAAATTTTTTTTTTAAAGAATTCCACTACATGGAGTAAAGCCTTGAACTTCATGAGTCAAATCGTTCAACTCCGTATTTCTGACTTGGCCCTCTTTCGGGTCATGACAATCAATGGAATTGGGTCGACCATTCCAAGTTTTAGGGTTAACGAAACAGCAAAATAAAGATATCTATATATTAATATCATAACATAATAGTAAAAATATATTTAAATATAATTAAGGTTTAGACAAATCTTGAAATATGGTTAATTATCACTTAAGACAAAACCTCAAGCAACACCATATTTGGGAGCTCGGTTCAAATATAGTAAGGTATATGCAATTTCCTACTTCACTTTCAATATTAAATTAAATTTTTGGATACTTAATTAGTGGAAATAACAAAAGAATAAATAAAAATGAACATAAGGAGAAACTCAAATTCCTTATTTTAATTTCAATTTTGAGTGAACATTTTATATACTTATTAAGTGAAAATTATAAAATAAAGGACAAAAAAAGGAATTCCTTCACTTAGGTAAAAAACTATAAAAATCAAATTCCTATAGTTTTGATGCATTGTGTAGCCTAGACTAGTTAAGAGTGACATGATTAACATGTTGTAAAAATCTAACCTTAACATTTAGAAACATTAATAGAGCAAAAAATTGTAGTTTAGTGTAAAGGGGCTATACACACACTAGGGATCAAGGGGAGGTAATGATTAATGTTAAGTTATGAACTTAACATGTTAATCATTATTTAACATTTGGGAAATTTTCGATACATTATTTATGAAAGTCAAGAGTTTAAAAATAATTGAGTTGGTGTAAAATGAGAATTTTGATAAATAAAAATGAAAATTTTAGATTTATTTGAAATTATGGGAATCGGTGTGATGCTGAAAGGGCATCTGTGATGGTTAAGGGAAGTTCCTAGAATGAATAAGAGGAAGCGGACGAAGTACTAGTCATTGGATTAAAGAACGAGATGAAAATCAATAGTTGGATGAAAAGAGCAACAATGTTTGTTGCAGAAAGGAAGATTGTTGATGTGGTTGATCCGCGGTGGAAAGAATACGTAAGAAGAGTAAATTGTAGTGGAAACAGTGAACAATGTCGTACAATGATATGTATATACGCAGAAGGGAACGTATCCTCAGAAAATAAAGGAAACATCTTCATTTGACTTAAGAATTCACGAATAATGGATATTTGAGGAAGGAAACGTATTTGTGGATGTAAAAGAAAAAGGGGCAAGACGACATTACTTAGATTAAGGGACGTTCGTAGGTGCGGAGGCATAAGTATCTATGGAAATGATTGTATTTGTAGAATGGAGTGACAATAAGAGATTGGTGGATTTCTGCTGGAAGGAACGAATAATCGCAACATATATGCTACGTAGATGCGTAAATATTTGCAACGGATATATAGGTTGTCGTAGATGAATGAATACTCGCAACAAACAATCGTTAAATTGTTTGCCTTTTGATTTGATTAGCGCTTAAGCAAATAACTATGAGCCACCGATCACATGGGATTAAGATAAATGCCATGATTGCATCTACCTATTTAAACTAGGGGTAGACTATGACGACTGAAGCTGAAGCTAATGACTCGCCACCTTTTTTCTCTCTCCTTTCACGCCATAAAAAGGGATGGACAGATGAGGGGACTCTCATCAGCCTCGCTAGGAATCACCAAATTGGAGGGGCGTTCTGTTTCTTCACCAAAGTAAGTAGAACTTTCTTCAGTTTTAAGTTGAAATTAAGAGTGAAGTAGGGAAGGGTTTTTATTTCAAGGTTGAGAGGATTTGGAAGAATGTTTTTAAGCCAGTTACTATGTTTAAACAATAAATTTATATTGCACATACTGTTTGGATTATGGACGGACTATAAACTATGTTTTGGAACCCTTGAAATTTATGAACTGAAATTGTATGAAAGAAATGTGAAATTCTAAGGAACAAAAAGAATGATTCAAGGAACTAATCTGTTTTGGTTTAATGAACTCACTGATATATGATACTAATATTATGGTTATGCTTTGTATTGTGGGAGAACCAACACACCTTCAAGTGAAATCTAAAGGTAGGTGGTGTTGTATGTGTGTGACTCTCGGGCCTACATCATGTAACACGAGGACTTAAGCAGGAAGATCTTAACTTTATTATTTTGATCCACAGTAGCAGAGTTTGAATATATATTATCAAATACTTATGTGGGTGATGTAGTGTAATGTTTATGTATTATACATAGTTGCATGTTTCATTTTGACTTCATTACATGGATTTTTTTAAAGGAAAACAAAAGAGGTTTTATGCATAGATTGTTCTTAAGAAAGAGGAAATTTAAATAAACACATGACAGTTGTTATGAGTGGGGTAGAGTGGGCTGTCTCGTGAACGGGACAAAATGCTACTCTCCTCCGAGTTTGAGTTAGGTTGTTCCGTGAGTGGATTAAATGGTGTCTACTCTCTCCTAATGACTGCTCCAACAATTAAAGGTTAAATGAAATTGGAAAGAAAAGACAATATAGATTATTGCATATTTTCTAAACAAAGTCTACATATCATATTATGTGCATAAGTGCTATACACCACTTGCTGAGTAGTAGACTCATAGTATGAATTCCGTGATGTAGGTAATGATGAAGATTTTTATGAAAATACGCTTAACATCGATGAGTGTCAAGGAGGTAATTCCTTAGATGCATGACTCGCTAGTTATCTCTAGCTCAACTAGAGAAACCTTGATAGCAAGAGGGATTGGAGCGGATAGAAGTGTAGTCGAACTGTGGGTGTTGAACTAAATAAGATAATAAAATGTTGAGAAGTACTTTTTTGTAAGAGGGACAATAGGTATGAGACTTTTAGTGACAAATAATATGTTTTGATATAAAAAATGGTTCCCCGTTTCAGTAAATCTACTGCGGTTAAGTATAAAGAATGAAATTTCATTGACAAGATAGTTTTGAAAAATAAAATAAAATGATAATTGAGGCCATTACATTCGATAAATCATGGTTACCTCATAGTAGGTTTTGGATAACGTTTGGATTTCTAATGAATAAGAATTTAAAGGGTTTATAAGTGTGTACATATATATATATATTAACATCCTGATTTTCAAGTTTTGTGGAGCTGCTTCAATGGTACATCGATTTCTAACCCTTGTTTTCTCCTGTAAAATTCTCTTTGGGTTGGATTACATTTTGAGCTTGGAAACTTGAGATATTGAGATTTTTCTATCATATATTGGTCGATCTGGAGTTTATGAATGGTTTTATGATGAGTGGAGGTGCAAATCAAGGAAAGAGCACGTTTTCCTGATAGTATCACACAGGAAGCGTTATCCCCGTTTGACCGTTGCTCATGTCGGGTCGACAGCGAGAGTGGTAGATTGAATCAACCAAAAATACCTTGAGACTGAGCGTATGCAGTTAAGTCTAGGCATTTGTGCCAATTGTCCGCGGTAAGACCCTGGGCGTTCACACTAGTAAATTCTCACGACTAGGAGGTGGGCCTAACAGAAATGTTGGATCAAGCAACCCGATCCTCAAAGAGGACCTAATCGCCCAACACAAGACTAGGTTGTCAATAGAAGTCTTAATATAAAAATAAGCTCAAAATCCAAAAGAAATGGGCTAAGATCCACAAAGTAATCAACAATAGTTAGATATCGTAAAAATAACAAAGAGAAAAACACTATGTAGAAAATGAAGTCGTTCAACACTACGACAATTTTAATAAAACTAATATAAGAAAGAAAATCCTCACCGAGGACAACAGAGAGACACTATGAGGAAACTCAAATCCAAAGTAACCGCACCTTGGACGCCACACCAGACCACCAAGAACTAACCCTTGATGACGACAGAAGCCTAATCGACCAGTCGCAAGTGCCATCGAAGGCCACCAGCGCCTTTGTAATGTTGAAATGAGTCAGAAAATAGGGTCTGTTCAATTTTTTAACGTAGTTAGGTAGTCTAAAAATGTGGTCAAAATCACCTGCCACATCATCAGTCAATGCCACATCAACTGCTGACATCATCAAATGATGTCATGTTGGCATCAGCACCACGTCAGCACTCCAGTGACCAACGACGACAACTTTTTTTTACGAACAACAAATGCCATCGTATTAAAATGAGAATGGTTGGGTTTTAAAGGTTTCGAGCTCCTGAATCCAATGGTGGCATTAGTTTTCTGAGACGACACCCGGTACAGTTGGGATCTATTATTAAAGTCGCAAACGTGACTTTTCTAGCGAAACTGCGAGACCACTTCTGGTCATAGATTTGATTAATCTTTGGGTTTACAAGATTCTCCTCATCAAGAGCTTTTCGATGGTAAGTCGAACGTAATGATCGGACATTGAGATAGTCACCGATGAGCATTTATAGTTTCTTCGAAAACTTTTCTGGTGACGATATCAACAATCTTGTTCTCCCAAAGGGCTCGGTTGTTTTTTACGAATAATATATCGAATCAAAGCTCGTTATGTGATCTATTGATTTATGATAGAGGTGTCACCTCCACTGGACGTGACTCCGGCAAGTTCTGAAAGTCGTTGATAGAGTGAAAAAAAGAGATTTTTGTATGTGTGTGAGGGAGGGGAAAAGAAGAAAGAAATTTTTTTTTAAAATTAATTTAATATATATAATAATTAAAAAATATATTATATACATTAAATAAATACCAATTTTACGAAAATAATTCACACTATTTTGATGTCCCCATGACTTAATTTAAATTTACTGAACATATTTGCACAGTCCAAACCACAAGGTGATACACGAATTTACTAGTTTGACTGCTTGACAAAATCCTCACACGTGATCGAAGAACCACGACATGTGGCAAGAACCCGATCAACAAAAAAAAAGTTGACTTAGATTAAAGCAAAAAATTTACTCAGAAAAATATAAAATCTAAAATTTTGTGGGTCTTACATCTTACATCTTGTCCCCAAAATTCAACACAACTCAAGGAAGCATCAAACGAATGAGAGTACTTTAGACACGAACTTTTAGTAAACTCCCTGTTCAGTGTGGTACCACAACATACAAACCAAAGGAATCTCCCAAGGAAAAACTTGAATACCTGTGTTCAAGGCTTCCGA
This sequence comes from Begonia loranthoides, assembly GCA_022433065.1. NCBI lineage: Eukaryota > Viridiplantae > Streptophyta > Magnoliopsida > Cucurbitales > Begoniaceae > Begonia > Begonia loranthoides. The sequence goes on along the minus strand of CM039477.1, from coordinate 17,959,592 downwards.
CATGGCTAAAACAAGACGAAGACCTAAGAATGCGATCGAAAATGACATCGAAGAAAATACTGTAAGAACGAACCAAATTCACGATACGAAGACGTTTCAATAAGGACATGGAAAAATCACCCTAACAGCAATGAAATGGATAACTTGATCAATCAGTTAACAATAAATCCATTTCGAAATGGAAAAAAACCCTATATGAATTGAAAGAAGGCAAATAAGGTTATTCAATTAATTATAGTTGTTAGGATCAGTGCACACCTATAGAGGAGAGTGGAGGGGAGGAGTGAATTGGGTGTGTTAAGCTTTTTCATGCGATTTAATAACTCTAAACCCTAAGTGATTAACTAATGAATATGCAAATAAATATAAGCAAATAAGAGAGTAAGGGTTAGAAATACAACACTAAGTTTGTTCACGAGGTTCGGCAACCCCAACCTATGTCCACACTCTAAGTTCCTGACTTGGAGATCCTTAAATCACCAAACCTCCCCGGTTAGTGATGATTGACTTCATGAGCGTCAATCAAACCTTTACAAATGACTCATTCTTAGGGCGTCACCCTATTTCACTTGACTATGTGTAGGACGTCACCCTTGATTTGAGTAAAATATGATAAATGGAAAATACAACGAATAACCTAACTCTCCAAATGTAAACTCTGAAGTTTTAGGATGGGAGAGATAGGCCTAATCACTCTTTTTAATATTGAGAAATCGTGTATGAAATTTGGTAGAGCTTTGCTACGATTCTTGCGTTGTTCTTGGTGAGGTTCGGAGGTCTTCTTATTTATAAACTCTGTGCAATCGGTCAACCACCTCCTTTTTGGTCGACCACCTTTTGACCGTTAGAACTAGCCGTTACATTTTACAGAATTATCGGTCGACCGCTTTCTTCATATTTAAGTTCTTCTCCGACTTTGTCCAATTTGCTGTCGATCAACTTATCCGCCTGCTTGATCGCTTCCTCAGCCGTAGAAAAAAGGAGCCCATTGTCCATTTTCCCGATCAACCATTTTCCATTGGGTTGACCGATTGTCCACCATTTTCAAACAGAGGGCAATCTGCCACTTTTGCAGTCGATCAACCGGTCGACCATTTCTTCAGCTCCTTCACAAATTAGTCGACCTCCTCTCTGCTATTGGCGATCTCTCCTTCACTTTTTGCAATTCTTGAAGCTTCTAAGTCCCAATAATCATACTATACACTGAATGCATTTAAGTAAACATGTTAGATCACATTAATACCCGTATTAAGGGTATTCCAATTAAGATCACTTATAAATATAAGGAAAAAACATTAAACATAATAAACTATAAACAACTTGTAATTACACATGATACATTCATCATCTAAACACATGAGCCTAATGATACTTATGCTAACAATCTTCCCTTTTTTAATGACGACAACATATTATAAGTTGTTTATTCCTAATTCTAAACATGTGCATAAAGTATCGCATAATTTGATCTCTCCCCCTTAGTCTATACAATATTTTTAACTTTTAATTTCATGCAGTCATGCTACATACAACTTATATAACTCTATCCCTCTTTGTCAAAATCAAAAAGAATTTATGGGGAGGTCTCCCAAAGACAATAATAAAAAAAATTCCCCCCTTTGTCAAAATCAAAAACATGGAAATTATCAGAGGATATCAATCAATCAAACAATATAATCTATTTTCATCTCCCTCTATTGAACTAACATCAAGAAAATATGGAGAGAAGACAATTCAAGAATATGATGCCAATTGAAATAAAGTTTCTCTTTCCCCTAATTAATATACAAAATCAAAGTCATGGGGAAATCCAAGAGATCAAAACACAATAATTCATCCAAATTAATTAATTCTTCCCCTTTGTCATTAAACATATACAATAGTTGGGGCTTTGCATTAACCACAAACAATTCTATTTTCTTCCCCTATGTCAATAAACAATTTCAAATCAATGGGGAGTAAATGAAACACTTGTTGGATTATCAAATATTGAGCTATAAGATTTCAAATACTAAAATCCCAATGAAAACAAATGGATACGAATTTTAAAACCAAATCACAATAGCTCATAACATTAAAATCAAATCCAATCAACACAATCCAAAAAGAATTTTATGATATCATTAGTTGGATTGATAAAAACTTTAAAACTAAAGAAAATACCAATTGAAGAATAAAGACAAATTAAACAAATGACACCAAAAAGGAGTATGCAAATTTAAGAATCAATATTTATCAAGAGAATAAAATTTCAACCTATATGCATACTAACTATTTAATTCAAATCAAGAGTATATTTTATCAAACAACTTAAACAAACTAATTTCATACTCTTGATTCAAAAGAGAAAAACACCTAAGTGCTTTTCTTAGATACCCAAACTTCTTTTGGGTCCTTTAACCTTTGGGGGGGTTCCTTTAGGAACCCACACAATTTTAGGATTTGTCATTTTATCACTCAATTTTAGAGGACAACTAAAAGATTTATGTCCTATACAATTGCAACTATTACAAATAGTAGGACTAACAAAGAAATTACTATAATTTTTCTTCTTTTGGAAGGGTTCATAACAAATTCCACCCCTATCAAAGGGTATCATTTGATTCCCTAATAGCATGTTCCAATTTTTGCTACCATTTGAGAATTTCAAAACAATAGAGCTCAAATCACTATTCTTAACATCCAATTCACAAATATTCTCAAGTGATTTGTTTGTAGCAAAAATTTTCTCATTCATGCTTTTTAAATCAACAATTTCATTTTCTAGGGATTTAACCTTTTCAACATGCTCTAACATCAAATTGTCTTTCTCCTCACTCAACAAATTATATTTACGTTTAAACATATTGAATTTTTCAAATAAATCATTAAAAGTATCTAGCAATTCATTTTTATCATCTGAATTGTTAGAAGAGTTGTGTACCTTAACTTCATTGGCCATGAAGCAAAATTTTTAGACTTCTTCAATCTCGGAAAAAGAGCTCTCATTGCTATCATCTCACATGGCCATAAATGCTTTCTTCTTGAAAGCCTTTGATTTCTTCTTTGCTTTGGGGCATTCGATAGATGTATGTCTGGGTTTCCCGCATCCAAAGCAAACTATTACCTTTTCTCCTTTTTCCTTCTTCCGTTGAAGGATTTTGTTGAACTTCTGGGTTATGAATTTTATATCTTCATCATCATCATCCCTAGAATACACTTGAGTACTTGAGGAGGCTTTGAAGGCAATATCTTTTCTTTGGGAGACTTCTTTCTCCTCCTTCTTCTCTTTCTCATTTGCCTCCATCATGATCTCATGAGTTATTAGAGATCCGATGAGCTCCTCCATCTTCATGGCTTTTAAATCCCGTGCTTCTTGAATGGCAGTCACCTTTGGTTGTCATGCCCATTGTAGACACCTAAGAATTTTCCTAACCAACTAATCGTTGGGATAAATTCTACCAAACACTTACAAACCATTAGTAAGATTAGTAAAACGATTAAACATTTTACCAATGGTTTCATCTTTATCCATAGACGCCTTCCTCTACCAAAAAACTAATTTAAAGCAAGAATCTCGTTTCTGTCAGACATAATCTCGCCTCTTGTCTTCAATTTTCTCTCAAAAAATTCTTTCCCTCTTCCAAGATGGCGGCGAGCCTCACACGTTGCGATGGTAGGCCTTCCACGTGGCCCTCACCTATTGGACCTTCTTCCATTATGATGGGCAAATGTCCATCAGTTTCAGTCATCAAGTGTGTCTCCCTCCAGCCTATATATCGATGGTGTGGGTGGTTTGGTACTCTGAGTTCTGCCTGGGTGAGCTACGACTAAGTGAAGACAAGGTGAGAGTACTACATTTTTTTTGTGAGTGTGAAATATTCTATGAGCTGAGGGGAAAAAGAGGAGAACCTCTATTTGGAGATCTCCTAGGTATTGTTGCTCTGTGCGTTGTTACATCGGTGAATTGTCTGGCTATGAAGTATTGCAGAGGAGTAACCTTCTGTTAAGATAACAATGGTATGTATGTGGCTAAAGGAGGCCATACATCGCGGGACTGATTGTTGTTTGTTAATTTATGCTTTGGTTGTTACTGCAAACTTTGGATTGCTGCCTTGAATGCTTATTAACAATTGTGATGGTATTGCTGTTAAGAGAAACAAAAGTTGTCAGTAATAGTTGGATTGTGAACTACTGTCATTTTCGGTTGGATTGAGAAGCCAGTGAAATTGGGATAAATTGCGAAAAGCATTAAATCTCCCTGTTTGTTGGATATTGTCATTCACTACTTGTTGTGAAACTATGTTGCGAGTTAGTTGAGACTTACAGTGGTTTTAATGTTACTTAGGATATTACAATGCGGTGGGTTGGCCTTAGACAATTGCTGTCAATTGTTAATCTGTTGTGATTAAAATGAATTTAACACGGTTAAATGATGAGTGAAATATCCCCTAGGCTAAAAACTAGGCATGGAATGCTATCTGTCATATTTGTAATTGCTCAGTAAATTTGTGCCCTGTTAACATATAATTTATTCACCATTTATTTATTAGAGCAAGAACTAGTCTTGGAAGTTAAAAACACAAACTGCTTAGTAAATGTTTACTTCTAGTTATAGTTTTCTAAGTTATACTTGATACCTTGCTGGAAAATATTAAGTAACAAAGATGAATATTTTAGCATGAACCGCCATATCTCTACCTTTGAATCATGCTTCCAATTGTATTCTGAATATGTATTTATATCTATGAACTGTACGTGACATTCATGCATTATACTTAGGAGTTATGAAATTGTGAGCTTATTGCATGATATTGCCTAGGCGTGTGAGGGTTCGGGAGAATTGGTGATGGTCCATCTGTGGTGACACTCCTAATGGATGTATCTCCTCCCATGTAGGGAGCAGAGTGACGGTAAAAGCCTCATGGACCATAAGATGTATCATCTTCTCTTGTACGGAAATCCCTAATGTCTTCAACAAAAGAGTATGGTGACGGTATGTGGTGACACCCCTAATAGATGTATATCCTCGTCAAAGTGACGGTTAAGCCACATGACCATAGGACGTATCCATCTCTCGGTTTACCAGAAAAGATAAGTTCTTTTCTATAACGCATTGCATGACATGCATGAGCATTTGCATTGCATTGCATTCTAATTATTGCTGAGCGTTAGGATCATTGTTTTCCCCGTGATGTAGGTGATCCTTATGATGCTTGTGACATACCAGTTGAGGAGGAGGCATTTCAAGATGATCCTTATCAGCCAGGTTCGACTTGATGGTTGTGGCTCACGTAAATGGTGTTAGTCATTTTGAACGATTAACTTCCTATTTTGACATGGTAAACGTTTTGTAATCATGGTCTTTTGCTAGAGGTGTTAAAGTTATGTTTTGAAAATGTAACTTATATTCCGCTCGTTTTACTCTAACATATTTTTAAATTAATCATTACTCTGATTACATGTTTTAAAGGAATTAAGTAAAACAATTTTATATCGCGAAAATTTAAAATAGAGAAAAATGGTTTTAAATAAAACAGGGCACTACATGCCAGAGGTTGATCCATAAATCAACCTTTCCCATGCTGAGCATTTGTCCATACGCCACTGTTATTTCGCCTTTGCCATTTTAATAACTTAACACTTCCTTCACCAAAAACATATACAACATTTTAATCATCCAATTTCATCCAACTAATCCAATTAACACCCAATTAAATTCTTAATTATTCTTACTTAAATTCCTTACAAAAAATCGGGGTATTAGAGGTTCACTCCAACAAAAAAACTGAACTAATCTTATTCCTCTTCTTCTCGGTTTCTCCTTCTTCTTCTTTGTAAGAAAGATAGAGAGTCGCGATGAGAGAACTCCTTATCTCAAGTTCATTGTTGCTGGTCATTGCTGGTGGAAGGAGTTTCATCGTGCTGGGGCTTGGCCGAGGAGGGTTTCTTTGCTATGGAGGTTGACAAGGACCGATGGAGTGGTTGAAGGTTGAGGCAATGGAAAGACTTTGACCTCTTTAGAGGTGAGTTTTTCTCCTTCACTGAGACTCTTATTTATATAGGAGATTTACAACCAAGACCTCCCCAAAATTAGAGTCTGCATCGGATTCCACTCAACAGATTGAAGCTATTGAGTTCTGAAATTCCTGTTCAGCTCAGATTCTTCACTGAGCATGAGAGATTTTCATGTTCTTTCGTTAGATTAGGGTTATAGTTATTGGAATTGTTTATGGTTTGAGGGAAAATCTAATTTTTTTATTCAAAATTTGAAAATAACAAACCCTAGTATGTTACAATCTCCCCACCTTAAAAGAAATTTTGTCCTCAAAATTTAAATTATTGCCTAAAAAGTTCCAGTAGACCTTTCTCATTCCTCTTCTCTTTCCCAGGTTGCTTCTTCAACGTTCTAGTTTCTTCATAACACTCCTACAATCGAAACCTTCTTGTTCCTCAGTTCTCTTTCTTATAAATCCAGAATTTGAATTAATCTTTCTTCATATGACAAATCAAGGTTGATTACAAAGTCTAGAGACCTCATTCGTAGAATATATGATGGATCTGGAACATATTTCTTCAATATCGAGATATGAAACACATTGTGTACATGCTTAAGTGATTCAGGCATGTTCAACTGATAAGTAACTTCTCTAACTCTTTCCAAAATTGCAAATAGGCCCGCAAATCTCGGACTTAGCTTTCCTTTCTTACCAAACTGCATCACACCTCTTATTGGAGAAATCTTCAAAAATACTTGATCTCCTACTGCAAATTCCAATTTTCTCCTTCGATCATCATAGCTTTGCTGTCTACTTTGGGCTGTAAGGATCCTTTTGTGAATTATAGCTACAATCTCAGCAATTTGCCTTAGAATATTGGGTCGAACAAGTATTCCATCTCCAACTTCATCCCAAGGTACTGGAGATCTGCACTTCCTTCCATAAAGTGCTTCATAAGGCGCTATCCAAGTCAAAGCTTGGTAACTGTTATTATAGGCAAACTCCACCAGTGGTAGGTTTTTTCTCTAATTACCTTGGAAATCAATAGCACAAGCTCTCAACATGTCCTCTAAAGTTTCAATCATTCTTTCTAATTGCTCGTTCGACTGAGGGTGAAAAGTTGTACTGAAATTTAACCGGATGCCCATTGTCTTTTGTATACTTCTCTAGAACTTAGAAGTGAAACTGGTATCTCGATCTGACACTATACGGACCGAAATACCACGCGATCTGATAATCTCTTGGATATAAAGTTGTGCATACTAATCCAAAGTTATGTGGTCTTTACAGGAAAAAAATGCACCAATTTAGTTAGTCAATCCACTATAATTTAAATAGAGTCATGTCCTTTGATGGTATTTGGAAGTCCCACTAAAAAATCTATACCTATATGTTACCATTTTCATTTAGGTACCATTAATGGTTGCAACATACCAGCAGGTCGCTAATGCTCTGCTTTAACTTACAGGCAGATAAGATTCTTTCAACAAATTTTGCTAAGTCCAACTTCGGTCCATGCCACCAATAATGCTGCTTCAAAGCTCAATACATTTTGGTTGCATCGGGATATACCAAATATGGGGTTGAATGTGCTTCCTCCAATATCATTTTTTCTCACACCAACATTATCAAGAATAAACCATCTCTTTTTATACTTGATAATTCCATTTTCTAACATGGAAAATTCAAACTCCTTTCCAGCTTCCAATTGATCCCTTACCTTAACTAAGAATGAATCTCCACATTGCTTGTCCTTAATTTGTTCGAGTAAGCTAGGTTGAAGCATCATCAAAGATAATTTTTCAAGTAATCCGATGGCACATTCTCCAAATTAAACGTCTGCGTTTCTTTAGATAACTGTCTTAGAAAAAGTCATAGAGATGAAATTTGTGACAAAGTTCTCCTACTTAAAGCATTAGCTACCATGTTGGCCTTTCCAAGGTGGTAGATGATCTCGTAATCATAATTCTTCACTAACTCCAACCATCTTCATTGTCTTATATTAAATTTCTTTTGAGTCAGAAAATACTTCAAGCTCTTGTGGTTGGTATAAATTTCATATCTTTAGTGTCTCCAAATTTTAAGCTCATGGACTATTGCAACAAAGTCCAAATTGTGAATTCGTTAATTCTTCTCGTGATCCTTCAATTATATGGAGGCACATGCCATAACTTTTCCCTTTTGCATAAGAACACATCTCAATCTATACTTCGATGCATCACTATACATGAAAATTTTACTCATGCCTAAATGTATAATATGAATTGGCGTCGAGATTAATCTCTTTTTCTATTCGTAAAAACTTTACTCGCATTTATCAGCCCATAAATACTTGGCACTTTCCTTGTTAACTCGTGAGTAGGGTGGCTAATTTCGAAAATCATTCTACAAACCTTCTATAGTAGCTCGCATGTAACAACCTGATTTTCCTTACTTTTAAAACGTGTAATATGAAATCATTTTTCCTTGGAAATCTCATAAAATTAAAACTTTTCTTTTCACTACGGAAGACTTATCACTTTAATACAAAATATCATTCTTACAAAATTCTTTACAAACCATTTTTCTTTAAGTTCCTTTCGCCTAGCCAACCACAAGATCTGTGCATGCAAATCTTTCATCAGCTGCTCCTTAACTTATTCTCGTACGTGTATCTACATAACAAGACTTAAACTAATGAGCCTAAGGCTCAGTAAGCAATATAAAATAAATATGCACATGCTATGTAGCTTTTAAAAACAATGTTGTTTCTGTTTTCGTTTTTCATTTTCCATTTTCCTTTACCTGTATCTTGATCTTGACTTTACTTCATTTTCCGTTTTCCTTTACCTATATCTTGATCTTGGCTTTACTTTATCTTGAGGCGTTGGAGATGTCTAAACTTGACAAGGAAGAGCAACCAACTAAACCTCACACCTATTTATGTTTCTTATGTTTATGTTCCAAGCTTTACCTACCAGTCCATAAAAACATCTATTTACGTTTCTTTACATTTCGTTTTCGTTTCCATTCCCTTAAAAAACTATGCTTAAAACTATTTTTGTAACCTTTTGAAAACCATGTTTTGTGCAATGCTCTTGAATGCATACAGTTCTATCATTGAAACATTCTCAATCTCATTATCATTATCCTTAACTTAAAGAACTTAAATCTAATAAACACATCATTAAAAGAATATAATTCTAATAAACACAGCATCAAACAACAATACATACTCAGGACATAATCACAATCTAACTTAATAATCTAGTAAATCCAGTAAATGCAGGCAACATACAAATCCTAACTCTTGCGATGTAGGGCCCCAAAGACCAAAACACATTTAATATCACTTACTTGCAGTTTTCAATGCAATTATTTCCTTCTTCCTTTTCAATACCGTCAAAATCAGTAACATTTAACCATTAATAATCATTCACCGAAATCCATAAACCATAACGCCTAACAGTTTCAACATTCAACTTAATAATAGATCATTAACATAAAACCATTAACTCCAACAGAGTTCTAATCTAAGCCTTAACCCTTAACCTAGCATTTGCATGGTTGACAGAGCAGTAAATGAAAGAGAACACTTTCCTTCATTTCCAAATCTTACAACAAACAATATAGCTTCCACCAACTAAACAACCTATTAACATCTGAACAATCCATACCCATTATTAATATGCATGCAGCAGACTAATATCCAATATAAATATTTTACGAAACCAAAGAGCAGTTAAACAACAGGGTGCATTTTCAATCAACAGAGCACAAATCATTTATTGAGCAACCATAAATAGAGAACCGTAAACATAGAGCCTAAAACCCATAAAATCCATAAACAGTTTAGTTCAGAAGAAACTTCTTACCTCATGAACACCCTAGAGAAGCAGGGAGCTTGTAACGACCTAATTTTTCTTACTTTTGAAAACGTGTAAAATTTAAAAAATTTTCTTTTCTTTTATAAAAACAGAGGAAGTCTTTGTGTTATAAAAACCTTTTAAATTATAAATAGAATTCTTTTATTAAAAACCCGATCAATAAGTTCTTTTACTCAAAATCCTTTTCCAAATTACAACGGAAATACAAATTAAAACATTTAAATAAACTTCTTTTCTTTACCATTAAATACTAATTCATACTCATGAATAAGCATACTCAATTTATTTTCTTTTACTTGATTAGTGCCTTTATGAGTGATTTCAAGCAATTTTTATATTTCATTGGCACTATCGCAAATTTGAATTCTATTAAATTCATCTTTATTTAAAGCACAATAAAGAGTATTAATAGCTTTAGATTTCATGCTCAATTTTTGTTTATCACTATTATTATATTCACTATATACTTTTGAAACATTTATACCATTTTCAATTTTAAACGGATTCTCAACAATGTTTCAAATATCATAATCTAGAGATTGTAAATAAATTCTTATCATAGACTTCATATACACATAATCACTACCATCAAAATAAGGAGGTCTAACTAATGATTGTCCTTCAACTTACATAGTGAAAGCCATTTTAAATAGTGCAACCAAATAATTCAATAAAAAATACCTAAATGATTTTCAACAAGAAATTTAATCAAATAGATGCAAACCAAGTAAATTTAACCAATATGCACATTATGACACAAGAAGTTTATTTAACTTCACTTTGATACCACTTGTTAGGATCGGTGCACGCCTATAGAGGGGGGGAGTGAATTAGGTGTGCTCAACTTTTTCGTGTGATTTAATTATAAGCAAATAAGAGAGTAAGGGTTAGAAATATGACACCGACTTTGTTCACGCGGTTCGGCAACCCCGGCCTACATCCGTGCTCCAAGTTCTCGACTTGGAGATCCTTAAATCACCTAATTTCCCTTGTTAGTGATGATTAACTTCACAGATATCAATCAAACCTTTACAAGCGACTCTTTCTCAAGGCGTCACCCTTTTTCACTTGACTATTCGTAGGGCGTCACCCTTGATTTGAGTACAAGATAATAAATAAAAAATTCAATAAATAAACTAACTCTCCAAATGTAAACTCTGAAGTTTTAGGATGGAAGAGCTAGGCCTAATCACTCTTTTGAATAATGAGAAATCGTGTATACAATATGGCATATCTTCTTATTTATAGACTTTGTACAATCGGTTGACTACCTCCTTTTTGGTCGACCGCCTTTTGACCGTTGGAACTAACCGTTGTGTTTTATAGAATTATCAGTCAACTGCTTTCTTCATTTTGGTTGACCTCTTTCTTCACATTTCAGTCCTTCGCCCACTCTGTCAAATTCGTGATCAATCAACTCATTTGCCTGCTCGACCACTTCCTCAGCTGTAGAAATAAGGAGCCCATTGTCCATTTATCCGGTTGACCATTTTCCATTGGGTCGACCGATTCTCCAGCATTTTCAAACAGAGGCCAATCTGCCACTTTTACGGTCGATCAACCGGTAGATCGTCTCTTCAGCTCCTTCACAAATTGGTCGACCTTCTCTCTGCTATTGTCGGCCTCTCCTTCACTTTTTGCAATCCTTGAAGCTTCTAAGTCCCAATAATCATACTATACACTGCATGGACTTAGGTAAACATGTTAGACCACATTAATATCTGTATTAAGGGTATTTTCAACTAAGATCACTTATAAATATAAGGATAAAAACATTAAGTATAATAAGCTATAAACAATTTATAAATTACACATGATACATTCGTCATCAAAACACAGGAACCTAATGACACTTAGGCTAACAATAGCGACCTACACAACATCGAACTGATGTGGGGTCCCTGTTAACACCTGAGACACGACTTAATGAATTTACTTGCCTGAGAACACAATCAAAATTGGACAGGGATGGATATTAGTTGGACTAAGGTTTAGAGCGTTAGTCAAAATGCTCTCTATGCCTGAGCAATACTCTAAATTGATATCACAACCACATAACACACTTTGGTTTCATGTTGTCCAAGCACCAAGCCCAACAAGAGATGACTTGAGATTTGCGCCATGGAGATAACTTCTAGCGAAGGTATGGAACAAAACTTCATAGAAAATCAAGGCAAAGTAGGGTAACCAAGTATCCAATGAAAACCAATTCTCACATACTCATGGTTAACCACTCTGCCCTGATGCACTAGAACACAACTGGAAACCAAATGTCTGATATACTAGCGTAGATTGCCTACTGCTAATCCAGTAAGGAACTATCAGATATGGTACACCCAACAACTGAAACTTTTAAACCCATAGTGCACTCCGGACCAAAACATCCAATATGACTCTAACACGTGTCCCATCTCACACGATCAACAACGAATCCTACAAAGAAATGAACTATTTAAGGAAAAAGAATCAAATAGGCGACAAAAACCTAATAGTTGACACGATTTAGAAATCCACGAATTCTAGCACAGTTCTAGCAACTACTACTACCTCGTACGCAACTCTAGAAGATTTAACCAAGATATCAGACGAGACACCGCAAGTCTAGAACCTAACACTGACATTCACAAAGGAAACTTGGCTTTGGTCAAACGGAAGGGTCAGACAGGAAAAATGAGATGCTAAACTCCAGAATAGAAATCGCCACCAAAGAAATCTCTGGCAAATCAACAATCGGCAACATCAGAACAATAGTTCAAAATTTAGAAAGACAAGCGACAAGACTTAATGAATAGCTAGGAAACCACTCCTCCAAGAAAAAAGCACACCCGCTTAACACAGAGAAATGACAAGCTCTAACAGAAAACAAAACAAAGCCTAAAGAGACAACATTACCGGCCACAACACAAAAGTGTCAATGAAAACGAATGAGACAAAATGCAAACTACGAGGATGCAACCACGTGAACGACCTCATATGAAACAATCCTGCAACTAAGATTCCAAATTCCCAAAAACAACAAAAATCTCCCATATAGCACAGACAAGGTCAAAGCAAAGGTCAGAAGTAAAGTACAGCAAAACTAGACCTCCTAGTCGAGGGACACACTAACTAGTTTATTGGGAAGTGCAACCCATATTCGTAGTTAACAGACAACATGGACCAGCTTAGTAGTGACGCCACTTAGCCAACTAATAGAAATCTCCACCCCGGCTTCAACTCCAATGATAGTCTACACAAAACCCAAGAAAAGGGAATTAATTGACAAGATGTGGAACCCAAAAGAAAAGGATGATGTTCTACTTTACAACGATACACGAGACCTTTACTAGATGATGACCAACAACATTTCTCATCTCACAAGTGATCTTGGAAGAATTCGAAACACACCATCCTAACAGAAAAATGACCCAAAATGCAAAAAACTGACATAACCGAACAAATCAATACTTATACCACCAAAAGTCTCTTTACACAAGAAACGACAGTGTCGAGTATCCATGGGGTTCCCACAACCTATCAATATAACCGACACAAGAAAATAAACAAAGAAGACAAAAGAATACGATCAACTTGAATCGAACGGTCTTCCAACAGAATGACATGGTACAAGAATCAATCACTTCTGGGAATAGTTGAACCATGCTCTGATACCAAAAATTTATGTCACGACCCGAAGGTGAGCCTAACAAAAACGTCGAGTTAAGCGACCTAATCCTCATAGAGGACTCATTCGCCTAGCCCAAGACTAGGTTGTAAGCAGAAGTCTTAGTATAAAAATTAGTCCAAAATCCTAAACAAATGGGTGAAGGTCCACAGAGTGGTCAACAAGAGTTAAAGATAACATAAAAATAACAAAGAGAAAAACATTGTGCAAGAAATGAAATCATTCAACACCACGACAATTTTAATAAAACTAATATAAGAAAGAAATATCCTCACTGAGGACAATAGAGAGACACTAGGAGGAAACCCAAATCCGAGCTAATAGCACCTCGGATGCCACACTAGACCACCACAAAAATTGTAAAAACCTCAAAATACGTGCTAAAAGATCGGGATGAAATTTAAACAAATGGATGCCACCAGCGTGTTCAGAACGTCAAAACTAGTCAGAAAATGGGGTCCGCTCAATTTTCTTATCTAGTTAGGCAATTTATAAACGTGGTCAAAATCACCTATCACGCCATCTGTCAACACCAAGTCAACAGTCAATGCCTCGTCAGCTACTGACATGAGCAAATGACATCATGCTGACTTCAACATTCCAATGACTAGCGGCGACAACTTTTCTAGCAAATGGCATCGGATCAGAACGAGAAGGCTCGAGTTTAAAAGGTTTCGAGCTCTTGAGTCCAATGTTGGCGTCGGTGTTCCAAGATGACTCCCAGAATGGTGGGGATCTAAGATTAAAGTCGCGATTGTGACTTTTATGGCGAAGTTGCAGGACCACATCCGGCTATGGATTTGATCAATCTTTTGGTCTACCAGATTCTCCTCATCAAGAGCTTTCCCAAGCTCAGTTGAATGTCATTTTCGGACGTCAGGATAGTCGTTGACTAGTGTTTAAAGTTTCAGCCGAAACTCTTTCAGTGATGATTTCAACAGTCTCATTCTCCCAAACGGCGTTGTCATTTTTTACGAACAATATACCAAATCAAAACTCGTTATGCAATCTATCGATTTATGGTGGTGGTGTTGAACACCTCCTCCTTATGCAATTCCAGAAAGCCCTGAAGGTTGCTACTAGAGTTTAAAAAAATGAGATTTTTTTTAGAGAGACAGAGAGAGAAATTATTATTAAATATATATAATAATTATAAAATATATTATATACATTAAATAAATACTGATTTTACGAAAATAATCCACTCTATTATGATACCCCTTCGACATAATTTAAATTTAACGAATATAATCGCACAGTCCAAACCACACGGTAACACAAATATCCCAGTTTGACTGTTTGATCAAATCCTCACATGTGGTCGAAGACCCTTGACACGTGGCAAGGACCAGGTCAATACAAGAAAATTTAATTTAGACTAAAGCAAAAAATTTACTCAGAAAAATGTAAAATCTAAAATTTTGCGGGTTTTGCTTAAATGACTCTCGACTGGGTGTATGCGTCAGTCATCAACGACAAACCCTGGGCGTCCACAACAGGGGACGACCATTGCAAAGAATAGGTCAACCCCTGCATTGCTTAGGTTGATCGTGTGGTAGTCTTTAAGGGGAAAATTTTGTCGTTGAGACACGAAATTCGCAGTTGTTTATCATTTTCTTTGGTATATTTTTCATTATAGATTCTGATGATTTCACATACTTTAAACCTATTCCCAAGAATAATGCCCCCACTGGTAAAAAGAGAAATCATCGTCAAGGTAGAAATTTTATATTGTATTGTATTGCATTATGATTTTCAAAACTTGTGAGCTATCACACGAAAACCAGCCTATCCTAGTTAACAACACTCTTGTTTTTATATGATACGTATGCTAGTTTCACACATTTACTTTATGCGTGCATGATATTTCATTATATCGTTAAATGTGCATTGATGGGTAAACCACCTGTTGTTTTGGACGGTTTCGGGGTCAAAACAACATTGAGGTTATCCCTATACGATTTTTGCTACGTGAAAGTGTTTTTTTTGTATGACGCCATTGGATAATAGGATGACGATAATGCATTCTTGTGTTAAAATCCCTAATTCTAGTCGAGGTGTTTGTTTATACAATCATTTCACATTTGACTAGTCTTTGGACATTTATTTTTTTGTGCCTTATGTGACTGACTGGATCTTCAAATTGTCCTCATTTCCTACGTGCCTTATGGGCAATCATCGTGTTGGAATCCATGAAAAATTTTGTTGTCAAGGCACAAAATTCACGGTTGTTTATCATTTCTTTGGTTTAGGTTCCTAGTCCTAATATATGACTCACTCACTCTTTTCCCTAGTAATGGTAGAGAGATTCCTGACATTTTTTTCGTTATAGGTTCTGACGATTTCATTGACTTTGAACTTTTTCTTGAGAATAGTGCTCATGCTGGTAAAAGGAGAAGTCATCGTCAAAGTAGAAATTTTATACTGTACTGAATTGCATAATGGTTTTCAAAACTTGTGAGCGATCACATGAAAACCAGCCTATCGTGTTTAACAACATGCCTATTATTATATTATATGTTTGTTAGTTTCACACATTTACTTTATGTGTCCATGGTATTTCATTATATCATTACATGTGCATTGCTGAGTAAACCTCCTATTGTTTTAGACAATTTCGAGGTCAAAACAACATTGAGGTTATCCCTATATGCCTTCTACTATGTGATTGTGTTTTGTTTGTACGACGTCATTGGATAATAGGATGGTGATAATGCGTCCTTGAGTTCGAATCCCTAAACATAACCAGGGTGTTTGTTTATACAATTGTTTTGCGTTTGACTATTCTTCAGATACTACTTTCTTTTTGCCTCATGTGATTGACTAGATCTTTTAATCTTTATCATTCCCTACACGTGTTTTGGGTAATCGTCGTGTCGTGGTCTATGAGGGGTCTCCTTTTCAATGAGATTGTTTTTTTTATGGAAAATGGTGAAAGCTTATTTTGATATAATTGCCCATGTATGTGGAAATATTTTTGATACCCGCCTCACTAGTGACTCGTGGAGTTGGTTTTCTAAAAACGTTTAAAATGTTTTGATGAGTGTAAATTTATGCACGACATTTTATCTGGCTCATGGCTTTGAAATGAAATAATAAAATCAGTTTTTTCATGCATTACATATAGTATAAGTTTTTTATTAAGTTAATCACTCACCCCAAACGACCCCCTCCTTCCCAGAAAAGAATCAAGGTGGTCAAGAGTAGTAATTGGAGTGAAGGCCTTCCTATTTCCCTATTTTTATTTGAGTGTTTTATTTATGTTCCTTGGTTAGAATTCTTCATCTTGGGCATGTAGAGCTGAATTGAATGGTATTGGTGTGTTGTGATTCTACAAAGTATTTCCTCCTTATTTAATTATACTATTTTTCTTGTGATCACTATGTGAACCTCAACCTGTTCTATGTTGGCTATGACTTTGGTTTTTTATTAAATCTTCTACTACAAAGCAAGTCTTGCATTGGGCAATCGAGTTCTTTGAAGATCGAATTGTTCAACCTGACCTTTTTGCTAAGGCCACCTCTAAGTCATAACATAATGACAAACCATACTCATATTATTGATTTTTCTTCGTATTTGCTGGGGACTAACAAAATATTAAATGAGATGAAATTTGATAGATGGTCGTTATATCACATGTTAAATGGCTAAAAATATTGGTATTCTATTAGTTTATAAGCATAAATACTTTCTTTTTTATCTGCAAGGTCAAACATTGAAAAAACTAAGAGAATAGAAGAAGGAATTTGTCATGACTTAGAGATGGGAAAAAATAAAAACGTCAGGTTGAGAAGCTCGATCATTGAAGAGGACTCGAGTATCAGCCTAAGACATGATCCATGCTTCGCAACAGAAAACTAAAAAGCAAACTTTCAGAGTCATAACTCGCACGAGATGGTTCGAGATCTACAAATGATCACAAGAAATAAAAATAGTGCAATAAATTAAAAACTCACAAAATACTATGGAGGAAAAGTAGAATGTCCAACACAAAAAATAATTACACAAAGGAAAAAAATGAACAGTCCTCACCAAATGAGAAAGAAAAGGACAATAAAAAAAGGGGAAACAAAGGAAAACTCCATAAAGTTTATTTGGAAATTTTGTTCGTAAACAACAGTAAACCCATTTCCGTTTTTGTTTTGTTCCAATCACTAAAGTTTTTTTTTCCCAACTACCCCAAAGCCGATCAAACCTAAGTCAATACCGGTTAGTAAATGCTGCCTAAGTAGGTAATATTGAAGCAAATTTTAAAATGTGTTAAACGGGAATATTCACATTATTTATCCCTGTAAAAAAAGCTTTTACTTAAAGTTCTTGTTTTTGTCTCAAGTCTATGCATAATATTTTGGATTTGCTCATAATTAAGTTGAGCATGATGGGTATAAATGAATGAAGATGACAAACGTGGAGACCATTACATTATATTAGTGAAAGGTAGATTGCTTCATCACCCTCATTTCACTCTCTAAAACCTTTGAGAAGAGAGAGAAAGGGAGGAGATGGCCTCTCTGAATTCCCCAGACTCTCCTCCAAACCCATCTTTTGCATTAAGATCAGAAACAAGAACAACATCCACCAGATTTTTCAGAAGCATTTCAACAAAAGACCCTTCCTTTTCAGATTTCCCCTGCACCCCTCCTCGCCTAAACTCACCTTCTCTCCCCCAAAGTCACCGTACTTCTCCAATCTCCTCCCCTCTTCACCCATCATCGTCTCCCACTGCAGCCCTCAACGACATTCAAATCGCCTATAAATGCATATCTTCTGTTCTGAAAAAGGACGGCCAGATCTTATCCATGGCTGCCTTCAACAACGTAGTTTACACAGGTTCTGATACCGACGTCATTAGGGTTTGGAAGCTTCCTGAGTTTACAGAATGCGAACAGCTCAAAACTAAGGCTTCAATGGTGGTTGCCATAGAGGTTTCCCACGATAGAGTTTTTGCTGCTTATGGCGATGGGAAAATTCGGGTGTGGCGTAGAACATGGGAAAGATCATTGAAACATGTTAGGTTGACGACAATCCCAAAGACGGCGAGCTATATCCGAAGTTACATCTCTGGAAAAGACAAGATGGTAAGTAATTTATATCCGTATTCACTTTCATAATTTTAAGGTAACAACTGTATTTGGGTAGAACTCAACCTTTAAAATGGGCTTCCAAACACTGAGTTAGCTTCAACAAATGGAACTTATCTAAGTTTGTATTAATCTGCCACTTTTATTGATAGCCAAAGTACTAGTACAATGGAATCGACTCGTGCAGTGTACGTCTTCTGTTCTCGGACGCGAGTCAGAATATATCATGACATGGGAAGATTTGAACTTTAAACATTGAAAAGAACAGATCATATAGGTCAAAGCATTTACCACTCCAGAAGTGATCAAATTGCCTAGTAATTAAATTAGCTTTTTGTTTGGGGATGACTCATTAAGGATTTAGAACAGTTAATTTATTCAAAATGAATTGAAGCACCTAACAAATGATTTCAAAGATATTGATGAGGCTCTTTATGGCCATTATGGCAAAGGACGGGATGAGGTGAAGACAAGTTGCTTTACTGTATCATTCATTCTCTGCCGTTACTCCTATTAAAGAGTTAGACCAGCTATTAATTGCGTTTTTTTTTTATTTGTCTAAAAAAGTTTTCTACTTTAATCTGAACTTGTGTCCAAACTTAAAGAGTTTGTATATGTTTTGAATAAAATCCAGCGGATGAAGCATTTGGGGCTGATAACATCGCTGGCAATCAGTGTGTCCGACGACATCTTATACTCCGCTTCAGTTGATAAAACAGTGAAGGCATGGAGAATTTCCGATTTTAAATGCATAGAAACAATCCAAGCACATTCAGAGCCAGTGAATGCGATCATCGCAGCCGACGATGGCCTGCTATACACAGCCTCCGATGATGCGACTGTTCGGGTCTGGCGGCAAAGCTTCTGCACTGGAGAGAGGCCTCACTCTCTGATTGTGGCCCTCCCGGCTAAGCAGTCCCCGGTGAAAACACTAAACCTAACAACAGATGGTGCAGTCTTGTATGGTGGGTGCACAGATGGGTACGTACATTACTGGCTTAAGGGCTGGTTTTCAGGCCAACTGCAATATGGAGGAGCCCTACAAGGCCACACCCATGCAGTCATGTGCTTAGCCACTGCGGCCAACTATGTGGTCAGTGGCTCAGCAGACTCAACCTGTAGGGTCTGGACCAGAGAGCAGAGCTTTCAGCACGTATGTCTGGCTATTTTGGTTGGCCATAGAGGGCCTATAAGATGTGTGACGGTCATTTCAGACCGCTCGGAGGAGGATTCGACTAATGATAATGGCTGCACAATTTGCAGTGGGAGCCTTGATGGTGTCCTCAAAGTTTGGCGTATAGCCCCACAGAATGACGCAAATCAACGTTCTTCGCCAAGTGGATGTGAATATTTTGAATTGCAAAACGGAGTTTAATGATTTAATTGTACAGAAATTTTACCATTCGGATAAAAAATAATGGGCAAAGTTCGCAATTTTGTTTTATTTCTTCGTTTCTTTTCTGGGTATAAAAACTAAAAACTGGATAAAGATGGTGATCATACACCCACCAGATCAGTTCTTGCGGAAAAATGGCCCCCGACAAAACATAAACATCACACACTCTCTCTCTCTTCCCCCTTCCTCTTTCCCACGTAATAGCTTTTTACGATAAAATCAATCAGAATAAGCCCTCAAAAGTAAGATGGATCGCTTTCACTGATTTTATCACTGGTATAGGAATTACTTTCACATTCGAACACATCAATGGAAAGGAGAATAAATTATCTGATGCATTATCTCGATTAGTTTGTTTCCTTATTCATTATCCTCATAATGTTACAGAAACATAAGATATTCTGGTCTCTCTCACACAAGCAGCTGATAATCCTGAATGGCACGACCAACTCCAAATCCTAACACTCCGGTTGATAGAGTTGAAGAAACGCGACAACTCATTGATTACTACTGTCAACCACTCTCACTGGATGAAAAGCACTAGATCAACCAACGCATTATTCAATTACGAGAAGAGCAATTTAAAGACAACCAAAAGTATCAACCAATTGTTCACCCTACTCGCGCTCAGATCATTACATTGCCAAATGCATTCCACCAAAGATAATTGGTACGGAGAATGACTCAATTATGTTAAAGAGGACGAAAGAAAACTCGGATCCATCCTCCATCAATTCCTCACCTTCAGCGAATAACCTGCCGCACCAATATGACGAAGACGTGGCCGCAGGGACTCCGCAGGATTAAAGAGTCCAGTAATGAATAATGACCACTTGCACCCGTGGTCCTGGTGTGTTGGGTGAATTATTAGTTTGCTTTGTAAAAGATGGGATAGAATTATTCGAGGTGTCAGCCTCATAATTTTATTTTGTCTTCCAGTATTTGTTGTTTTTATTAATAATGTTTGTAAAAAGAATAAAATTATTAAGGGCATTCAGCCTTAATAATTTTATTTCTCCGCGTGTGATAAGTGTGTAAAAGAAGGAATTTGCTTTTGTAAAAGTGGAATTATTAAAGGTGTCGATGGGGCCCAATGAGCACCTGGCCTTAATAATTCAGCTTGGTAGTGGCTTATCACGTAAGCCCTTACCTCAACGTAGATTGCCTTCTCCCTCTATTTAAGCGTGTGTTTTAGAGATTGCAGGACACACTTTAACCCTAAGAAGTCCTACTTTCTCCTTGTAATCTCCCCTTCTTGTCAATACATTTCTCTCGTTTTCGACTACTTCCTCTGAGCTTCCTTATTATTCCGCACTTATTATTTGGGACCCTATCTCACAAAAATAATTATAAAATAAAAATTATTAAAAAATTCAGAAACATTGTTCACCAAAATTACTCATTAGTTGACAATTGAAAATTTTACTGATAAAGTCGTGAAAGAAGGGAATCATCTAGAGTGAGTTAACTTCAACAAATGAAGTTAAAAACAATGATTAAATATATTTTGTCATAAAATGATGTTTCATAAATTCACTATAATGTATGACAAAATAACTCACTATAATGTGGTAATTAATTAGAATAGACCGTTATTGTATCATATAAAATCACAGTGAAAATGAAAACACTTACGAATTTCAGACACACCATGTCATAAACATATCACATAACAATAACAATGCTCAGTGATTGCGAAAACCACAGAAAGACCTTGATCAGGTTTACGGTTTTATGCCCAAAGACATGACACATATAGTCGTCTCATTACTTTAGTTAACAACAAACAAACATATCATTCCATGATCGAATGTGCATAAAATAAAGCAAGACCCTAATTCGAGATGATCAAAATCGGTTCACACGACCAAGTTGATCCATATGATTTTTGTATGTGCTTAAATAAAATATATTCAGTAAAAAATTACATAATATAAATAAAAATTTGATTAATCATAAAATGGACATATCATTTTATATGAAAACATATCTTAAAATATTATTTTTAGAAAACCATCCATTATTGTACATAAAATTAAATCACTACCTAGAAGTAGGTCTACCATTGACTAAAACCCAAAATCTAAAAAGCCACAATTTGCAAAATATAATTTTAGTACCTATTTAAAAATAAAATTGTCAAATGTTGGGTTAAAACTTTGATATATTTAATTCTCAAAATTTTTAATTAATTTTTTTAAAAAGCTAAAAAATAGCTATGGACAATGGCCTAAAAAGCCCAAACTGCAGCCCGAGTGAAGCTGAGCCACAACTAGTACTTTTAGAGTTGCAATTCATCTTCTTTATCATCGATGAAGGTGAGACTTCCTTTCTCGGCCTTCTGCCAAATCGATAGAGGCTGAGGTGACCTACACCGCGACTTAGCATTTTCAGAGTCACGATTCGGTGTTCCCACCACCAATGCTATCCGCTGGATTCTGTCACCAAATTTTGTCCAATCATCCGACCATTAACACTAGTTTTTAAGCTATCAAAATCACCAAACAAAAACTCAAATTTTATACCTTCGGCTTTCCGATTTTTGGCCACCAAAAGCTTTGACCAACATAACGAGAGACTGTCGCCTCCTTCTCCAAACTCGTACTAAAGATGTTCATAATTCCTTTCCAACACAAAGAACAAATTTGTATAAAAATTCCAACTTTAGTCCAAACTTCTATGGTCACAACAGAGAAATAAAAAAAAATCAAATTTTTACATACAATCAACTGATTTTCGATCATTAGAGTTCCTTTTACTTCTGAAACTGTAGTGAAGTCTGCTTGCTAAATTGCTCACAATTTCCCTTCATTCACTGACAAGAAATCCACATAAAAAATCTAAGATTTCTGTCAAAAATTAGAATTATAGAGAATAGAACAATTACCTCTACCATTCCTTTAGAGGCTCCCTCATGACGTAAAAACCTTTTTCATATCATTTTTTTAAAAAATACATCATAAAATTCATACCTTTAAATGATATAGAGGAAGACTTAAAAACAATCTCATTTAAAATCTGAACGTAGTAAAACCCATTGTAAAATACATATAAATATTTGTAAAGTATTTAAACGTAAATTCAACTAGTCAAAAACATGATAAAAAATCTTTCTTTTTCATTTTATTTTCTTCAAATCTTCACCCATTGGTCAATCGCTTCGACAACACTTTAACTTCACCTATGAGAGTACTTCATCAACTGTCACTTTTATTTGCTCCTAGCATCAGGTTTTTCTTAATAAATTTATCATCAACTATATCACAAAGTTAAAACTATGAGTTTAACACTCAGTAAGAGAAACATAAATATAACATGAATATATAAAGCAATTTTGCAAAACATGTTGTTTTGTTCTTCCTTTCTTTCATTTCATTTTTTTTTCTTTCATTCTTTCATTTTTCTCTATAGGGAAGAAGGATGAACTTCAGTCAACTCCTACCCCGAGAAGAGTAGGCATGACTACGGAAAACACACCACTGAGTCTCGTGAACTTCGGTAAAACAGTCCCCCTTACCAGGACCTCCGTTAATGTTGCGTACTGAATACACAACCACTGGGTGAACTTCGTCCAAGCCTCGATATTACTGTACTAACAGGTTTATCTCTTATAGAACCAAAATTTAGAACAACCTATCCTCAACCCTTTGTATTCTTCCTTACATATCTTAAATTCTATCTCTCTCTTTTGTTCATGAAAACACAAGTATGAAAACTATTTTCGTTATTTTCTTAAAAAAAAACATGATGCATGAACGTACACAATAATTTGCATACATAACATAACTCATAGAAACAATCTATGTATGATACATCTCCAAATTTATTATCTTTTTAACCTAACCTCTCAAGTCTCTAATAAAGAAATCATAATAATAGTCAATAAAACACATCCTTGAAACACAACCCATAGGTATCACAACATATCATCAAAATATTGTCTTACTCTAGCACTTTGTGATCTAGCCAAAGGCCAAATACAAGCAAATATCTCTTACCTGAAGTCTTTAATGAAGTCTGACTACCCAATTCTTCTTCAACACGTTCACTTTCCTTAAAATAAAGAGAATCAGGTTAATCATAAAGAAAAAATGGAATTTTGTAAACTACATAGTTTCAAGGACTTAGAAACTGGTTTATTGCTCTATACCATCATCCATCAAACACAGACCTTTAGAGAGTCTTTAGACAGAATTTACTAGAGAGCTTGAGAGAAAAGTCCTCTTGACCTCGTTGCTCAAGGGTGATTAGGATTTTGAACCAACCCTTTACATTTATAGACCGTCCAACTGAAAGATTTGTAGAAGAAAATCCCATAGAAATCATAAACTATGTTTATCTTTTCCCAACAATCCGAGAATCAAGTTGTAGCTCATGGATTGACGCGCCAACGGAAAGAAGGTAAGAAAATAACATGTGAGTGGTCATTCGTTTGAAGGAAGTGAACAACTGGATGTTGCAAAGCGTAGGCGGAGCGGCTGATCAATATAAGCGGAGAACAACTGCAAATAATTGTCTTCAACTTCAAAGTCAAAAAAGTGATTGGACGGATGAAGGCGAAATAAGACAGATTCGATCATCTGGGAATTGAGCAGTCGGTCGACTGAAGAGAAGGGGATCAACCGGTTGGCTGAACTTTCTATACTTTGCTGCAAATCCTCTTTTGGAAAGTCCAACTTTGGAAAGCAATATCTCCCTCGATTTAGAAGCTTTCTCTCTGAAATTTTGAACACGAATTCCCTAATGAATGAAGGAGAACTCTTCTAAAAATAATAGTAATAAATGCTATGGATTAAGAAATATGCACGAGAGAAGTAGATTAGCTGGAAATAGCAAGAAGTCACACTTGACTCCCGTATGGATGACTTTGCCAATGAAAATTCCCCTTGAAAGTTAGACACTACTTCACACGCTCTTCTTTCAAGGAGTAGGAGGAAGGATGCCTGTAAGAGAGGCTACTCAACTTACAAGTAACCTCAATCTTGTGATATAAGACACATAAAGAACTTTGGATATAACTTACCAAAGGATTGAAAGAGGAATCACTCTTATTTTGAAACAAAGCAAAAGTTTTTTTAATATTCAATCTACTATCTTAAACATTTACATAAGGTGGCTTTAAATAGCCCTTTACAAACTGTAGGATAGTAAATACTAAACAAGCAAATCATTAAATCGGCTATAATCTAAGCTTGGCTGATTAGTTTTGAAAATTTCACGTATTTTTAAAGGTAAATGAAAAGTCAGGTCGTTACACGGACGATCAACTGTGGTCGTTCTTCTTCAATCAGCGCCCAGCCACTCGTTCCTTTTATTCAAGCCCTCAATCGTTCAAATCCTCATCAACAACCAACCCTTCACAAGTTATTCTTTTATCCTCCTTCTGCTGGCACATTACGATATCTTTCTAATTGTTGTAAGAACATGTTGATTGGAGATTAGAATCGACATTGGTGAATGTTAAAGTTTAGTTTCAGCAATTTTCAAAATTACCTACTACTGGTCCTTAAATGCACCCTTCTTCATGTGATCACCAATTCGAACATGTAACATATCAATTTGATGCTTGTGTAAGACTTAAATGGAGTACAAAGGTGACCTCACCTCCGCCAGATGTGGCGGCAGCAAACCACCAAAAGTGGTTATCAGACAGAGAGATAAATGGGAGAGGAGACAAGGCGAGGGGAGATAGAGAGAGATAGTTAACGGGAGGATATCATTTTTTAATAAGTTTTTACATTCTCTTTCTTCTTAGGAAATTTTGACCCTAAAATTTGAAAATTATACTTTATCAAATAGTTTGATAACTTGATGTTTAAAATTGGGTAGAGTCCTCACAAATATGGTTAGTCTAAGTCAAATCTATTGGTTTAATAAGTGATAGATGTCTTGAAGTTTATGTGATACTTTTGGGAAGTTCACTTTAAAACACTTCTACAATCTTATGAGAATGAGAGAAAAAAAAAGGGATCTTCAAAAAGGCTTATCCATTCACATTAATATTTGATGCCTTATGGAACACATTAATAAACTCTCTCCTTCCATGATTTACCTAGATCTCTTTTGTTTGGACCATCTAAGTCCCATAACTTGTCAAGGCTATGATTTTCTCATTGTCTTTGTGGAAGAGTTGTTGTAACGTTAATACATTCACTTCGTTAAATTCTTAATTAACTCTCTGTCATTCATAACTTATATTGTCTTACTACTTTATTATAATTCCAATATATAACATTTTTTTGTTGTCACCACTCTTTTAAGACAAATGCCTACGACTTAAGATCATAAACTCAATAGACTTCACCCTCAATTGTTTTCTCTAAAGATTCAAGTTAAGTTAGCCCAGTTGTACTGAGAGTTCTAAGTCAAAAATGGGCTTAGTGTGCTTATGTCTTGTGGGTCAGATTTGTTCAAACAGTTGGCCAATTCTTCATTGTCAATCTTCCTAAATTGACTTTACTCTCTACCGAAACCTTAAGTTCTCTTACCATGAACTTTTGTCTCAATATACTACCACAATGCCTCGATCCGTTAATTTGATCTCAAATTTTATGGCAACTTACTGATCTCTTTTTTCTCTTCATAGTCATTTCATAACTAGAATTAGATTTTAAGCTTGCATACCTATTTGCTATGATCAAATGGTTGACGACGATTCCTCAACAAATACCAAATTTCTAAGTTTTTCCCTTGAGCAAAAATAACTATACCTTCAATTTCATCTCCATTATTCATCGTAATTATAAAATGAATCTCTCACAGTTTGGGCAAAATCCTTCCAAATTACTCTTTTATCACTTCGTCCTCTCCTAGAATCAGTTGAATTTTTCAGTCCTTACCTTCAGCTTAAGGTAATATGCCCCTTTTGTCAAAAAGACGCTTGCGAAGTGTACACGGAAATCTCTCATCTCTCTCCCAATTTAACTTATTTGTTTTCCTGTTGCAGCTTGGAATTTTGCTGCAACTGAAGCCTTGGAGATAATGGCTTTCTGAAGCAAAATTTCATTTTGCAGTGTGGTTGTCTTTTTCTGAAGCAATCTTTGGATGTTGAGTTTCATACCAATCATTTGCTTCGCTTCTTGAGAGAAAGAGTATAACTCTTATGCCTATTTGTTGGAAAGAGGAAAAGTAAGTTTTGAGAGGAAGGAAGGATAGACGAAGAGAGACATCACAAAATAATTTTCTTCAATTCACTTGGATCTTTGTGTTTTAAGTACTTTGAAACCCTTTTGGAGAATTTCCTCAACTAGAGACAATTTTCCAAAGCCAAAGACACATCATTTATGAGACTTCTACGTACACGCATAACTAAATACATGAATTATCTGTCAATTTTTTCAAAAAAAAAAAAAACTTTAAAATACTAATCCCTTAAAATTAGAGTTTAATTTCAGCATTACCCTCACTAAGAACATAATCTCATACCCGTGACTCGAGTTCACAATAATTATGCATCACATGTGTACGTTCTTAAGATGTTTCTCTCTTCCACGAAAGGTTGTGATATGCATGCTCCAAGGTGGGTTGAGTTTTTAAGTTTTGTACGTTGTTTGATGTGCTGAGGTTTCCATGACTACTGCTTATTACAATCCAATGCTTGTTTCTTATCCATTTAAATAAGTAAAAACGATTCCAATTTTCCCTGCCAACTGAACACTCGTTGGGGTTGACAGACCAGGATGGACCAAGAACGG
Organism: Begonia loranthoides; assembly: GCA_022433065.1. Classification (NCBI taxonomy): domain Eukaryota; kingdom Viridiplantae; phylum Streptophyta; class Magnoliopsida; order Cucurbitales; family Begoniaceae; genus Begonia; species Begonia loranthoides. The sequence continues at coordinate 17,931,913 of CM039477.1, read as the reverse complement.
GCCCCAATTGCAGTGTTTTCCTAGCATTTCAGAAGAGCCTGCTTTTAAACTCAAATGGCCCCACAATCACACACTCTTCAATGTGCCACGTGGCACCCATGTTCGTTGCATCACATTATCCTTCAACACGTTGTTGAGCATATTCTCAAACTAATTGACTTGTACTCTACTCAGTTCATACGCCTCCAAAATGATGGACCGTCATTGTTTGCTCCTTGCCATCGACTGCAAAACAAGAAGGAAAACAATGGATAATTCTACAGTCACAACTCAGCATGCCACACCCTAGAAGATATGTTTGATATGGACCAAAATGCAATCATCAATCCACTTATAGAGTAAAAAATCAAACAAATGTGGATTGAACTCATCGTTATGTCTCAAAGTTCATTTCATTTTTGAAAAGAAAAAACAAATTTTGAACATAATCTGAGATTACCATGGCCATCAAGCGCCGGAGCTAACATGAGTGACCTCTCAATCTCCTCAACCAAGATGAAACAGTTGAGGGAGGTGTCGGAGGTGTGAGAAGGTCTAGCATAGTTTGCTTTTCTTTTGGCGTCAATGGAATTCCCCTTACCAGATTCAGAGCCATAATGTGAACATTAGTCTTCTGCTTGTGCTTGTTGTAAGCCCATACTCCAGCTGCGGCTCCTGCAACTAGGAGCTGTTACATAGATCAAGTTTAAATTCAACGTCAGCATATGATGTTCAGAGAGTTTTTATAAGATATTGGAGGAGTGGTCTGACCGGTGATAGCCATAAGGCTGCAGTTTGCATATCAAACTTTGGGGCATAAAGAACAGTCTCCCCATAGTCCTCTTCGAGCTTCTTGTAGATCTCTTTATCTGTTTTCCCAGAGTGTATCTCGTCACGAATTAACTAGAGTGGTTCCACATGTAAAAACAAAAAACAACCCATCTTAGGTGCATGGATCATAGGCAGGAAAATTCAGTGTTAATATTCAAAATCAGGTAAATTAGGCTCCTCTGCAACCCATTGGATAGAATGAGCGATACTCAACAAGTCTTTCACCAGAACAAAAAATGTTTATCAAGATAGAATATAAATAGGATAGAGGTGTATCGCAGATCTCATCTTAATAGAAGCAATAAGTAAATAGTTATCAATTAATAGTAATTGCAGAACTTCAACATTCGTAATATAAAAACTATTTGTTCAACTTTACTGAAGAACCATGACTTTAGGATGGATTAGTGCGTCACGTGCATCAAAGTCCTACTTCTTTCGGTAGCAAAAAAAACCATGTGACACCCACGATCTTACGAATATGGTAATACAACATACTTTTTTATGCTAACAATCTTATGATCCTGTTGAACTGAGCCAATGGCTCAAGCAAATCGACCACTTCATCTCTTTCAACCCAAGTCATAGCATATGATATTACATAGTTTCCTGTGTAGCTTGTAGTATCTCCTCTTTAAAAATCCATGTTTGCAGCCAACTTGAATGCTCTTACCACAAAATATCATGACAATTTCTAAGCAATGTCTCCTAACTCATTGCCTTTGAGGATGTAAAGCCAATTTACCTATATCATCAACGTGTCCTCTTCAGCCAAATTTACAAGTTTTCTTTTCTTGTGCAAGTTGCATAAGGTCATTCTTATGGTTGACTTGGATGCAATCTTTCATTGAGCAGTTAATAACACGAGATTGTATATATAACCAAAAACACATGCTAGCATGTTTTGTCTTTCTACTCCCTCCGTCCTTGATTATGTTTGATTATCTTTATTTGTACTCAAACTTAAAGTTGAATTTAGATATCAACTTAGGGGTCTTCCATTCTTGCATAGCTATGATTTTGTCATTGTCCGTGTTTAATCGACCACATAAAATTTAGCCAAAGAACACTTAATGCTCCTTGAATGTTGCATTGTAAACAATAATGTCACCTAGAAAACAACTACAAATTTGTCAAGATATTAATAAAACACATGGTTCATAAGGATCGAAAATATACCAAGGCATTAGTCAATTCGAATGATAACAAGAAGAATTCAAAGGACCCATATTGGTACACTAGGTAGTTTCCATCTATCATTTTTTAGTAATTCTTACTTGATATTATCAAAATATTAAATGTTGTTTGGTGAACTTTTAGAGCAGTATCTGTCCTAGTATCACTGATTAAGGAAATCAATTACAACATAAAGAAATACTCGTTGTGTACTCAATGTATAATCTGATGATTCCATCCTTTTTTAGATCAATGTAGGTGCTCCAAATGTTGCATTTATGGGTCTGGTGAATTTTGCTTTAGGTGCTCATTAATTATTTCTTCAATTATAGCACTTCAAGCTGAGACATTCTATATAGCGCTTGTGCAAGTGGTTTAGTTCTCCACATTAGTTATATCGAATGACTAATGTTTCTGCCTGGCAACAGAGCTATTGGTAGGCTTTCTGACATAACATTATTCTTTTAGGGATCCAACTATTTTAGTAGGCACTATCCGTTCTCCTCTCTCAGCTACAACAGTGTATGTTGATTTCAACGTTTCAACAACTTCTTAAATTGCATGGGCATGATCACCCTTGCATTAACAGACCTAGTTGTTCAAGCACGGGTAAAACAAAACACGGTTATCGCATGTGATCATTATGAACTTAGCAGCCAAAATATGGATGACTTTATACTTCATCCCAAACAATCGTACTGAGTCATCATCTGAGTCACCACAAAGTAAATTGTACCTTTCTAAGAACTGATGTGGGTATATTGCATGTTGCATCATGAACTTAGCAACAAAAATATGGATGACTTTATTTTGTCTCAAAGTATGATACTGAATCATCAATCTGAGACACCACAAAGTAAAATAGTTGTCCAAGTACTTTTTATTTGATCTTTGGCATAAATTTTGTGTTTACAATTTTCATCTTGTCATAATTATTTTCTAGCATTAATCCTAAGCAATCAGCTTCTCTATTCATTCCAAAGTTATGGGCAGCACCACAGTATACCATCGTTGGAGAATCGAGATGTATCAGTCTATTATCTGAAGTTTTTCAACTCCTGCATTTTTTTAAAAATTACTAACAAAAGAGTCATGGTCCTCATTTCAGCGAGCTTTGTGAGCTTCCTCTTCATTTTCATTCTCAGTATATATGTCCTTCTGGACAGAAGCCTATAAGGATGTTATGCTGTGGATATTCAGCTACTGGGTGATTCCCTCTACATGGAAGACATAATATGAGTCTACTAGGTAGTTTATGATTTCCAGCCCGTTAATGAGCTTCAGGCCTCTACCTCGAACCAAAGGATTTCTTCACTACCATGTCAATCTTAAGTCTAGAACGTATTCCTTCCATTGTTAGCACTAAGCTGGTTCTTCTTCCAGCTTTTGCTCCCACTAGCATTCAGTAGTAGCCAGAGAACTCACTAAATTTTGTACTCTTTAACAATAGAGTTTTTTTTCTACTGTTTACATACTTCTAAACAATATTTGTTTTTATTGAACTCACAAAGCTCATCTTGAACATTGAATAGAACTTTTTCGAGGAAAAAAATTGATTCTCCGACTCTTTCTTGAGGTCATCCAATGTATAAATAAGTAATCACTGCTATTTATAACATTGTATATTGATTCCAACAAAGTTGTGCACATCCAATAAGGTGCATTATGACAAGGTCTCATTTGACTTCTCATCTGTTTTAGTTGCTTTAACGGAGTGTTGCATGTAAAGGTGGAAAGGTGTGTCCTAGACAAGACACTAACAAGATGCTTATAGATTGTGTAAATAGAGTATGTTAATAAAAAAAATATCCTCTTAAAGAACATTATAGAACATGTCCACTATGCCATAGTGAACATGAGAGGATGACAAAAAGTTATAATTGACCAATTTACAATACAGATTGTTTTTGCAGTGGAATGTTAAAACCTGTATACTTTGTTGTATTAACAATCAAAGTTTGTGACATTCCACTCATAAAACGATGCCACTACATTAACCAAAACTAAAGAGAACAATAGTACCTTTCTGAGAAGAATGGCAATATCCGCTTGAGAGTCTTCAATGGACTGACTCCCACACTCGGTGCAGCGCACATTATGACTGATGTTTCTGGCCCGAGCTTCCACTACCTGAGTCTTCTTAACGGCATCATCATTGTTTTCCATAGTCTTCAACTAAGCATTTTATCAAACAGGAATTGTACCAATTATATTGACTGTATTTAGCGAGCAAGCAGTGAAATCAAATCAAACAACCAGACAACTTGGTTCCGCCCATTAAACAAAACAGAAAAAATCAAATAAAACATCCAAAATTTTCCTTAATTCATAGATTGGAAAGTGTTTGTAAATGTGTCAGTACCAATCAAATTGAAACATTCAGCTGTCCAAGTACAAACTCTATTTAAAAACGGCAGATAAATTCATAAGAAAAGATGAAATTCCCCACAAAAAAGGACCCAGAACAGCCGTGAAATAAAAAGGGTGACAAAATTGGTGAGAGATGCTCAGCTTAACCTCAAACATAAGAAGTGATACGCAGCATAAAAATAAGAAAAAGCAGAAACAAAATAACTGAAATACACACCATTGAGATCCACCTTATATACAAACCATTACCAGTGAAATGATGGATCCCAGAAACGGATTAATAGAGAAGAAAAAACAGCTAATAAAGAGTAGAGACCGTATGTGCAAGTTCTAACAGAGTCACAAAAGCAAATGAAAAAGAAACCAGTGGAACCACTACTAGTTACATCCATGAAGAAAAAAATACCCAGCAACTCACGTCTAGAGTGCATAAAAGATGCGAACACTAGGAAAACATACATAATTTTGTGCCGAAGAGTAATGTACGTATGAGTTGTATGACTCTCGCAATTCCTATTAAGTTGATCCAAACGTTATGTCAATAAGATGAAACTAAAATTATCTACTCATTAAATTCTCATTCTGAAAGAAACCAACACAATTACCCAATGCACAATGAGAAACTTTGAGCATTATTTCCAATTACAGTCAAATATGCCGCCCAAATGGTGACGTAAAAATAACATATCCAATCCCAATGCACAGCCAAAAACATACAGAAATATCGGCCCTCTATTACCCCCAGGAATCAAAACAAAATGGTACACTACGTAACCTAATCATACAATTTTCCAATTTTTAGGGTTTTGATAAACAAAAGGAAAAGTAGTGCTGACAAAGGAGGTAAAGCAAAAGCACCTGAATAATAACCAGAATTGGATGATCAGAAGCTACAGCACAGAGGGTAAACACCAAGACACCCAATTGGGCTCAACTACGTCTGCCCTAGGGCTTTGTATGAGGACACCGCCCTCAACGGAAGAAAAACAAAATTGCACCCAAAAGAAGCACCTCCTCAAAAATGGCAGGCATGAAAAACGTCGGAGAGACCTTGCTAAGCTCTGTTTCTCCAAATCTTAGTACGTCACTTGGTCTGTCTCAGAACTTGTCGATGGGGAGGATGATGGGTGTCACGCCCCCAAAATCATTGTTGCTAATACTCATCTGTCAACTATCTTATAATGGATTATATCATCATCGTACTAATTATTATACCTTTAACATTTTTATTGACCCTTATAATTTTATTTTTGTGTATTATAGAATGTTATAGGGAAGAACCAATGTTTAGGATAAGATACGCAAATGCACCAGCTACTGGATTATCTGATAATTAAGCGTAACCTTACTAAGCAAAGATCACCATGAATAACATTAACAACGTCGAAAAGTTACAAGTTAGCAATTTACACATTAGAACTTTAACTACAGAATTAAGTAGTTTACCAGGAATACCCTTTCAAGAAAAAATTGTTATTCTACCCAAAAACTTACCTATGGGAACCCATTACGATATAAGAAGTAAACACTCCCAACCAGATACACCAGACAATTCTAAAATTAAAGCCCTTTTAAATAACATCATGAAAATTTTATCTTATATTATCATTCATCATAATACAGACGATTTACAAGATATACAGAGTAATGTAGTTAATACTAATGAATTCTAAACAAAATATTATTATAAACTTAAATCAAAAATCAAGGATACTCATGATATCGTAATAGAAAATCAGTGCAAATTAATTAAGATAGAAAAAGAAATTATGGACCTAAATGGAAAAATACATGACACACAAATAATGATTGCTGATTTAGAACATTATTTAAGAAAAATGTTAGGATGAATAGCAGTCTAGTTGAATTAATAAAATACATAGAAATAAATATAAACGAAAAAATTGATGACATTAAACAACAAAATTATGAAATACAACGAATAGTAATAGAACTAAATAGTCATAAAGAAAATTATAAAGAATTAACAGAAGCAAAAAATATAGTGCTACAACTGGTCGATAAATTCTTAAAAGATCCAGAAAAATATAATCAATCTATTAATTATGGAAAAGACATAGTAGATATAATTACTAATCTTCAACAAATTATAATTAAACAAGAAAAGCAGAGGTCGATCACTATCGAGGACCTAGAACATATCAACTAAGAAAGAAGGATAAGACCAAAATTAACAATTCAACCACCGTCTATGATATGATGGAAAATTTAGAAGATCAAATAGCTAAACTTACTAGATTATTTTCTGAGTTAGATATACCCAAAGAAGACACACAAGAAAATTATTTACTGATGAACAGAGAAGCAGAGACAGAAAATAGTGAAATAGTTTACGATTATACTTCCGATGAAAATCCATACGAAAATCCATATAATCCTCATTATGTAAAACAAGAATTGCCCGAATCTAGTCGTCGTAATAAAAAACGAATGTATGAAGAAACAGAAGATGAAGATTTTAAATATTACATGAACAAACAAGGATATTATTATAACAATAAATGGACTAAGATACCCAATCAATATATCCTTAGGATTGAAAGTTTTTTAGGAAACCACATATTAAATATAGATTGTGTTGAAAATAAATATAAAGTATTAGAGGACTAGAAGAATAGAATTAACATTTTCATACAATTAAATCAAGAGATAAAAGACTTAACTCCTGAAGATTTATTTAATTACGTAACACATTAAACAACAGGTATAGTATACAACTACTTAACATACTTAAACCTTTCTGCAAAAGCGATGCTATTAGAAACAGATTCAATTACTACATTTAAAAATATAACCCAGTTATTAACCAAAGAATTCATAGGAAGATATCCCAAGGAGACTGAAAAAACAGATGCTTTTGTCAAAAAAGCTTTCTGGCATTTAACAAATATGAAACTATGTGATTTTTGTTATTTAAAAAATTTTATCTGCGAATTCAGAGATATCTATTATCAATTAGATGAAAAACATCGGGGATTAGCAGATGAAATATTTTATAATAAATTTCCATCCCACGTTCATTCAGAATTAGAAGAAAATTACAAAAAATGACTTCAAACAGACGCTCTACCCAAATCCTTAGGAACTAGAATTGTAATATTAAGAGCATGGCTGCAACAAGCATGTAATACAGAAATAGTCAAGAAACAAGCCAAAATCAAGCTATGTTGCGAAAAAATCACAAATACAATTGAAAAATACGGATGTAATGAGAAAAGAAAAAGGAAAAAATGGAAAAAAATTCCATATAATAAATATCAAAAAATAAAAATAAAAAATCCTAGAAAATATTTTAGAAATAGACAACAATTTCGACAAAAGAAACGAACACAACCTGATAGGTTTTGCCCCAATAAAAAGAAAACTTGTATATGCTGTTTATGTCACGAAGAAGGACACTATGCCAATAAATGTCCTAAAAGATTTCAAAATAACACAAAAACTCAAACTCTTAAATTAGCCTATAAAATTGGTTACGATCCTATTGAAGACTCTGACATTTGCTCTGACATTGATATTTATGCTTATGAATCAGACTATTCGTCCACAAGTATTGAGTAAACAATTACGTCTTAAAAATCCAAATGCCACATTTATTAAGACTATTATTCAAAATAAAAATTATTTCGCTTATATTGACACGAGATCAACCTTGTGTTTTGCTAAACGACACGTTTTACCAACATGGACTAAATTATCACATCCACTTAAAATTATAGTTACAGATAAATCTGTTCATTCTATATGGTATGTTAATTTTTATATTCCTATCATTATTGAAGGATATCCTTTTATTGCCCAAACTATATATCTGCATGACTCTGGCGTCGATATTATTTTAGGAAATAATTTTTTAAAACTGTATCATCCCTTTATTCAACAACTTCACACGATTTCTCTCACTTTTTTTTTTT
>CM039477.1:17776265-17923526 GCA_022433065.1 Begonia loranthoides | reverse complement strand
GGGGGATACTAAACCTTATCAAATCACTACCAAAATAGTCACTCCTACTGAAGTAGTTAAAAGTATTGGTGATGAAGTTTTACATATCATTAACTTTTTATATATTACACGACGAATTCTAGAACAAAAATTACAAGAAGTTTGTAGTGAGAACCCTCTTGATGAAAATAAAAATACTAATAAGGAAGAAATTATTATTAAGCTAAAAGATCATTTAGCCGAAATAAATGTTCCTAATCGAATTCCATATAGTATTAGAGATGTTGAAGAATTTCAACGAGAATGTAAAAGTTTACTATAACTAAGAATTATTAAAGAAAGCTTGAGACCTCATAGTGCTCCAGCCTTTTATGTAGAAAATAAAAATGAAATCAAAAGAGGAAAACGAAGAATGATAATCAATTGCAAACAATTAAATGATGGAACTATAGGAGATAGCTATAAATTGCCAAGAAAGGACTATATATTAGAAAAACTCAAAGGAAATAATCTATTCAGTACGTTAGATGCAAAATCAGGATACTGGCAACTTAGACTAAGTGAAGACACTAAACCCTTAACAGCCTTTAGCTGTCCTTCACAGAAACAATATGAATGGAACGTATTACCATTTGGCCTAAAACAAGCACCATCTATCTATCAACGATTTATCGATTATAATTTAGATGGATTAGAAGATATATGTTCAGCTTACATTGATGATATTATTATTTTTACATCAAGAAATGAACAGGATCATATTAGTGCAGTATTAAAAGTATTACAAAGATGCAAAGAAAAAGGACTGGTTATTAGCAGAATCTACAAATGGAATCTACAATCAAAACCCTGCAGGAACAACAAAAGATGAAGGAAAAAGAAATATTAAAATTTCGACAACAGCTACAAGAAGTACAAAATTTATTAGATTCCGCAGTAGCAGAAAAAGAAGCAATTGGCACTTCAATTAAAACATTATCATCTTGTTTATTATCCTCATCAACTCAACATAAGGCAACTTCGTCAACTCAACACAAGACAGCTAATACCACCAACATGGATACATCATCATGGGCTGAGCAAGTTGATAAAGAAACAGACATACTCTCTCAAGGACCAAATATTGACACCATTATTAGATCAAGTACAGCAAAAAAGAAATGGTACGTTATATTCAATGGATCATTCAAGGGAATATATAATGATTGGAGTATAGCAGCTCAACATATTCATGGAAAGAGTGTCATTCATAGATCCTATAAAACCAAGGAAGAAGCACAAAAGCTTTTGCTAAATCATACAAAGCAGTAATTCAACAAGAACCAGAAAGACCGAAACAAGATATTATAGCAAAAAGAATGGCTGTTCTTAGACGAATTCCTACAACCAAAGAGAGGGAGAAGTTGAAGGAATTAACATTAGAAAAATTTCAGCAGTATTGGAATACAATTATCAATTACACAGATTTACACACGACGATGAATTTTTACCCTAAAGTTCGCAGTCCAGGACCAAAGGTAATTTTCTTGCAGGTGCCTCTCCTATTATGCTTTTTGATTACTTCCAGCATGGATTAGTAGATACCATCTATTCCAATAGTATGAAAGATTTCGAAGAGTTTCCCATCAGAATAAAACAAGTTATTAGAGGGTATTTTGATAAATTTGCCAAAGGACGAGAAATATACCTCAGAATCCATTCTTCTTATCCATTATTCAAAGACGAAACTGGTGAAGTTATTATTCCCTCATTAGCTATAATTAACATGGGCATTTCCAACATGGATTATCCTTCGAGAGACATGTATGAAGATTATATTATTCCTGACGACATGAAGGCAAAATTACTAGCAGGAGTATTTGTTCAAAGCCAACGAATTACATCAGAAAGCACTACCAAAATCAATTACGTAAGTCCTACAATATTATTATATTCATATGGAAACTATGTTATCTCTGAGAATGACTTAAGAGCTATAGCTACATTTGAGCAACAATTTTATAACTGGATGAACCACTACAATCATTATCAGAACGAGTTTAGAAACAGTTGTGCACTATGATTTGAGTTAATGATCTTAATGAATGCATCCATTGTACTATACTCAAGGATAATAAACCTAGCAGCAGACCCAGTAGTAGAGGAAGTAACTCAGATTAAACAAACACACAGATTAGAAAATAGACCAATGATCATCAGAAGAAAGAAACATATGGCCATAACACCTACAACATCACAAGAATTATCATAAGAAGGAATCTCGAAGACAATCACCAGAAGACAAGCAATAATGTAAACTTTAAAGTTTGCAATAGTATGTAAATTATTGTACTTTTGTGTTTGCTTTATGTCCTAGTTGTGTAAAAAGAAAGTTGTAATTCAAGGAATATATTCCCTGCAACTTTCCTTTCTTCATGTCAGTAAGAGTTAGGGAATCTATTCCCTTAGCTTTATATCAATATAAATAGCAAGTGTGTCGAGGAATATATTCCTCTAGGATTTATGGGTTTGTAAGGAGGCCGACCCTCTCCTATAAATAAGTGTGTTCTCCTTCGAGAATACGGAGAGTGTTATGAAAGAGCATTTGGTATAAGTCTCTTAGCAATACTCTCACGATCCTTGAGGTAATACTCTGGAGGGGTCATTCTCATCATCAAACTATCAAGATTACTAGCAGATTATCAATCCAAGAAATATATCAGGTATATTTTCTTTATGTCAGATTATTCATCTTCTAGTAATAATATTATTAATAATATTAGTAAACTAAATAATAACATAATCGAATCATATGAAGAAGAAACAAATTTAGGATACATGTGTAACAATATTATTGATTTACAAAAAATTAGAAAGAGTGAATTGTCATTAAGTAAGAAGCATAATTTTGACATATCTTTCTTTGAACTTCTAAAACATAGATTATCTCGAAAGAATATTATTAAATATGGAATAATGGTAGGAGAAGCAGCAATTCCTATTGAATATACTCAGGGAGACATTATTATTCCTATTATTAATAAAAATCAAATCTATGAAAGAATAAGGAAAATGGAACCATCTGAACGCCTAAAAATATCATATATTCATTGTAGTACTATTCAATTATTATTTAAAATCACTTTTAAGGAAGGAATTAATTCTCCTCTAGAACTAGAAATACGAGACGATAGATTAATAAACAATAAGGACTGTATTATCGCAAAAGGACAAGGAAATCTTTCACAAGGAAAAATAATGTTTAATATAAATATTCAATTAGGATTAATTTTAGAAGATCAAGATTTGAGTAGATCCATTACATTACGATACGAACTAAAAAGAGACAATTTTATGAAAAGTAACAATCTTGCTTTTACTATAACTTATCAAATCAACTACTCTTTAACAAACAGTCATCACAGCTTAGCATTTAAACGAGATGAAAGAATATTTATAGATGAATTATTCAAACCAGTATTAAAATTAAAAACACCTTCACAATCACTTTACAGAGACCCAAACCAAAATACATAACAGACGACAGAAAACAACTAAGAAGTAAATTATTTTAAGAAACAAGTAATTTTGTGCCCTATGAATTTCCTAGACTATCGCTCGTATCGCCACCACTACATATTAAAGAATCCATTCCTTTAGTCTCACGATCACCTGAAAATGATCAAGAAGAACCATTATTAAAATCATTAAAAACTACTATTAGATCACTAAGCACTAAAAGAAATTAAAAAATAAAATAGAATAAAATGCCCTTATACGGAGCTAAACTTGACTACGAAAACATACAACAAATGGAAAATAATATATATCTAGCACAACTTCTAGATTATCTTATTTACTATTTTAATGAATACTTAGTAGATAATGATTATTTTGACTTATACCCATATAATTAAAATGAAATATTTATACATACAAATTAAAATATGAGAATAGTAAAAGTAAAATATTATAACAAATATTTAAAAATGTCGGAAGAAATATGCGACGTCATTATGGAAAAATTGGAATTCATTAATTTTCTTGATAAAAAAGAAGTGAAATATTTTATTAATTATTTAGATAAATATCTAAAATATTTCCCTCAAGAGCTAGATAATAGATTATTAGAAAAAAGTTATGCAACTCCTGAATCACAAGGATACTGTCGACAAGAACATTTAGCCTTTGAGCGATTTTTATACAGACTAAAACAAATATTACAACAACATTTACAAGAATGTCCAAATTCCATAGCAACCCATCAATTTAATCATCTAATTCTCTTAGATGACCCACGAAATAATCCACCAAACGATCGGTCAAGAGAAGTTGGTGGAGCACGGTTTAGTGTTCTGTTAGTATTTATTGGTTCCTTTAGATAGCATTCAGCAATACAGAAAAATGAAATGACTAGAAATAATAGCATTATTAAAGGTACGACTATTATAATAATAATTGTATAGTCCATGATTGGTTACTTGTTACAGTGTTTTTATACGTTGCTACAGTGTTTTTACTATTCCTCCCCCCTGGTACTATTCTGGGAAGCCTCCCTAACGTGTACCGGGTGCACGGCGTTTGGACAGGCAGCGCGCGTAGCGGGCGCACTATCGGAAATCAGATAGTGCCCCAAGAATCTAGGAGATGTTGGCACTCGGATAGGCAGGCGACGTGCGCAGTGCGTGCACTGTCGAAATTCAGACAGTGGTCCAACAATCCTAGAGATGTTCGAATTCATACAGCATTCCAAGATGGTGGGAGATGTCGGAAGCGCGCGTGTGGGCCTTGACTAGATGGGCCGCGCGCTTGGGCCAGCAGGCGGCTGGGCTGCACAGCAGACAGGCCCAGTAGGAGACGGGCCGCCCGCCAACCCAGTGGAAGAGTCCAGCTGAAAACGGGCCGCGCGCCCAGATAAGCCCAGATAACTCCAGATAAGATCTGGGCAGCGCCCAGATAAGATAAGGCTGCGCTGGCAGGCCCACTGGGCCCAGTTGGTGCAATGCAGCCAATCAGAAGGCAGCACATGGAGATTCAGAATTTAGGATTCCTAGATACACTAGACTTACTTATTCTATGTAAACTGGGTCTAGTAACCTTATAAATAAGACCCTTAAGGCACCAACCAAGGTATTGATAATCAATGAGCGATTAGTCATCCTTGAGAGAGTTGTGGTGTTCCGAGTGGCGAGAATTGTTCCTAGTTTCTTTGGTTTCGAATCGAAAGAAAGGGTTGGGGCCAGGCTCCCGTAAAGAGTTTGTGTTCAACGCAAGGAGGCGACGACCGTATTCGGAGAAAGGCTGGTCGTAGTGGGACTACGGCGCCGCACACCTATTCGCCCTATTCCGCACGGAAAAAAAATTAGGGGTGTGACAGTTTGTATCATAGCTTAGTTAAAAAAAATCTACCGTTTTTACAACACTCAACCATTATTCAAGGCGATTCAAAGGAGTTGAATCACGATGGAGGAAGTACTCGCTAGATTAGTCCATTTAGAGGAATTTACGGGTGTTCAAGATGCTGGAGAGGTGAGGTATTTGCTACTTCAAATCTCTTCTCTAAAATCTGATTTTGAGGCCTTCAAAGCTTCGACGAGCGAAGATGTGATGGCTACGAGACAACACGCACGAGAGGTGCTCGGCCACGTTGATGGAGGGTGGCGCGGCGAGGAGGCTTGGTGCCACGGCTACTCAATACAAAATTCCGGAACCGAAGCCATACAACGGCAATCGGAATGCTAAAGAATTGGAGAATTTTCTATTCGATATAGCGCAATATTTCCAAGCAGCCAGAGTCGAGGAAAGCAACAAAGTTATGATTTTTAGCATGTACCTGGCAGGCGACGCAAAATTGTGGTGGAGGCAATGCCAAGACAAGGAGTCGAAAATCGATACTTATGATGTGCTGAAGCGGGAGTTAAAGGAACGGTTCCTACCGCTTAACGCCGAATGGGCGGCGAAGGAAGCTTTGAGAAAGCTTCGACAAACTAGATCTGTACGAGACTATGTTCGAGAGTACAGCTCTCTATTGCTGGATATCCTTGACATGCACGAGAACGATAAATTATTCAACTTTATGGCTGGACTTCAACCATGGGCGCAAACGGAGCTGCGCAGCCATGGAGTGAAAGATGTGTCGTTGGCAATTGTGATTGCCGAAGGATTGGTGGACTACAGAACCGCGCCTACCACCGAGAAAAAGAAAGGAAAGGAAGACAAACGCAGCAAGCAAGGCGGGCATGACAAAGGCAAGCGAACCGAGGGATCTAAAGGTAAGGGACTTGATCAACCCCAACGCAAGAAGACCCAGGATTGTTTCATATGCAGTGGGCCGCACTACGCACGCGACTGTCCTAATAAAACGGCGGTGTCGACCTTAAGGGCTCAGGGCGACAACTCCGACGGAGAGGAGAAGCCTCGCATGAATCCTAGTCGAGTTTGATGTAAGTTACATAAATAATTAAATCTTTAATAGATGCATTAATAACTAATTAATTTTACATCTCATTTTATTTTATAAAAAAGAAAATATATATGTCATAATTACACGAAAACATTTGATATAAACTCAATAAAATTTAAAATTATTTGCTTATAGATAATACACTAGTTGCTCATATGTCCAATGCTCCCAAGTGAGAAAATAAATATAATGTTATATTTCTATATAAGGGAAACCCTTTTTATGAAAAAAAAAAAAGAAGATATTGTATCTAAAATTGAGTTTAGACAATAACACAAAATAGTTTGAACTATAAAGGAAAATTAATACCGCATGTCCTATAATTTGAGATCAACGACAAGTCAAAATTAAAAGAAATTTTACTAACAATTAAAACTCTGAACTATGGAAAATTCTCACCGGTGACCTCGCAGTCATGTTTCTCGTCCAAATCCGTCGACTCTCGGTTACGTTTAGTGTGCAAGAACCGTTAACGGAGCCAAAGAACGTCAATTATCGGCCACGAGGGACGACCCTCTTACTCGTTTGAAGACGGATGGTCGTTGGAACAATTATCGGGGCGATGGCGGATGTCCGTTATTGGTCGTTGGATTGAGCAAGGGACGTCCCTTATAGGGATTGGCTGTAATATCTCAAAATTTAATCATGATTAAAAATAAAAGTAATTATGAATTTTGGAGATTTTGAATGCTTTTCTCGTAACAAAATTATGTATAGATATCTATGAAAATTTTATTTAATAGAATTGGAGATTTATTGGAATTAATTAAGTGAGAGTTTTTGAGTAAGTATTAAACGAAAATAAATTATAAGGGATTTAATTAGAGGAAGATTCTCGCAGATTCTCGACTGGATCTTCTTAGATTCTTTTCTAATAATCTATAAATGTGGTCTTTGTTAATTAAAATATATTGACATAATATTAAGGTGCTTAATGTGATGATTGTTAAGCGTAAAAGAATTAAGTTGATTAGATTTTAATTCCCTCATCTTGACCTTGTTATAGTAAATAATGTATGGTTAAAAGAGATAAGAATGAAATAATATTTACGTAATTCCCTGTAAAGTGAAAGGGCATTAAAGTAAATTATCATGCATTAAAGAATCTTTATTAAATTTCTTAAAAAGAGATTTGCACTGAAGTGTTTTCTCTTTGTCAAAGATTTGGTGTAAATGCAAAGAAAAATACACCAAAGAAGAAGAGAAGGAAGATTAGTGTTTGCTTCCTCCTTTTCTTAGTCTTCTCTCTCTGAACTCTACATATAGTCTTCAAAGGAAAAGAAATAAAGGACAATATTTTCATCTTCTTTAAGAGCTCTCTTCCTTACACTCTATCTCTCTCTCCTTTTGGAATGCTCTCTCAGTTGAGAGATTTCTGAAGAGTTTTTCTGGAGAAGGGAGAGACAAGAGAATTAAAGAAAAACACATTTCTCCCTTAATCATCAAAGGGAGAATGCAAAGAAAAAGATTCAAGGTGAGAAAACATTTTTTGGATCAACGTTTACATCAACAAAGCATGGATCAATGTATAGTTATTGAGTTTCGTTTATCCGTAATCAATGGTTGAATCAAAATACGTTAAACTATTTTGGAAAATTAAAGTTTTGTTTGTATGAAAGTATGAAAATTAAAGAAACTAACAATTGGTATCAGAGCACGGTAATTAACAGTTTTGATTTGCTATGAACAAGGATTCAATAAAAGTTGATTTTGCTACATAAAATTGTTGATGTTGCTGCATAACTTATTTTTCTGTTTAATTGCTAAATAATGGTTTTGCATATTTGATGGTTAAGTTTTGTTAAAATAAAAAGAAAATTGCCAATGACAATGGGAAAGTCAAACCTGGCTCTTGAACACGGAAATCAAGTGGGTGGCCACTTGGACTATGGAACTTTTGTGACTATTTATATATATATATGTCATATGCATATTCAATTTTGAGGTGCAGAAAAGAGAAATTAGGATTCGAACTCAGGCACTCCCACAAAAAGAACCATGTGGGTAGCCACTTGAACTAACCTATTTTCAGTTATTACATATTCATTCTTTATATATGTACTGTTCTCGTCATAATTGAATCTGTAATTTTAAATGTCCATTTCAGACGATAGCAGACGCCAGTTTCACGTCCACTAGTCGTCCGCAAGGCCAATTATGGAATTTAAAATAAATGAAATAAAGGAAAATTTGACTCAATTAAATATTGTTGTATAGAAATCTAGTAGTCACCAAAGTGACCTAGTTTGAAGTGATCAATATTAAATTGTGTAATTTATTCATTTAATTATGGTGATGTATTGAAAGAAAATTATTAATTATAAACTAGTAGGTCACACAAAAGTGGACCAATGTTTATAATCAATAATGTTCAAGTGACACATTTACATATTTGATTAATATGTTTAAATATCCAAAGATACTAAACATATTATATTAAATATATTTATGAGTCTATTAAAGTTTATACTATAACATCAATTATTGTTTATTTCTTTAAGGATTACCCAAAGGTGAACTTAAATAAATAAAATTATGGTTATATGAATTTGATTAAATTATTGATTAAGCATGTGTTATATTTTTGCAACTTCTAAAAATTTATTCGCCTTTGGTAATTCACTACTCAAGTTCAATGGTTTGAACTATGCTGATTGGTCTGAACAAATCTAGTTTCAATTGGGTGTATTGGATTTAGACCGGGCATTAGTTTGTGATAGACCACCAGCCATTAATGAGACTAGTACGGAAACTGACAAGTCATACAGTGAGACTTGGGAGCGTTCTAATAGGTTGAGTTTGAGCTCGATGAAAATGACAATGGCTGAAAATGTTAAGCCATCAATGCCAAAGATGAATGATGCAAAGGATTTCATGTCGAAAATAAAGGCATATTCCTAGTCGGACATTACGGATAAGTCTGTTGTAGGGAATCTGATGAGTGAGTTGACAACCAAGAAATTTAATTGGTCTCAACCCATTCATGATCATGTAACAAGCATGGCCAATTTGGCAGCAAGGCTGAAAACGTTGGGTATAGATATAAGTGAATTATTTTTGGTTCAATTTATCAACTCACTTCCTCTTGAGTTTGGCTAGTTCCAAGTGAATTACAACACCATTAAAGAGAAATGGAACTTTCAAGAAATTAAGGACATGTTAATTCAAGAAGAAGGAAGGTTGAAGAAATTAAAGGACCATACCGTTCATTTAACGTTTCAGAAGGAAGCCAATAGTAGCAAAGGAAAGTCGAGTAAAAAGAACAAACAGAAGGGAAAAGGCAAATTAAAGATAAAAATGGTCAAATCCGAAAAGAGCTTAAATGCTACTTCTGCAACAAAGCTGGACACATTAAGAAAGATTGTCCGAAAAGAAAAGTTTGGTTAAAAAAGAAAGATACACTATTTGTTTCAGTATGTTTTGAATCAAATATTATAGAAGTGTCTAATAATACTTGGTAGTTAGATTCTGGAGCTACTACTCATGTATCTAATGTTACGCAATGATTTCTTTCGATCCAGCCCATAAATGGGAATGAAAAATTCCTGTATATGGGAAACATAATGAAGGCACGAATAAAAGAAATTGGGACGTATAGATTGATCCTGGATACTGAATATCGTCTTGATTTAGAAGAGTGTCTCTATGTTCCTGAATGTGCTAGGAATTTAATTTCTGTTGCAAAGTTGGATTATGTAGGATTTAATATTGAGATTGGTAATGGTGTGTTTTCTTTGTACAAACAAAAATACTATTATGGTTCTGGTATTTTAAAGGATGGTTACTGTTTCACTCTTGATGCTAAATATTTTGAATTCCTGTTAAATATTAATAATGTGATTGGAGCTAAACGTAATGCAACAAATGAAAGTTCTGCTTCGTTATGGCATAAACGTCTAGGTCATATATCTAAAGAAAGGATGTTGAGGTTAACGAAAAGTAATATTTTACCTCAATTAAATTTAAATGACTATGACGTATGTATAGATTGCATTAAAGGAAAGCAAACTAAACTCACATCAAAGTATCCTGCCACAAGAAGCAATGAACTTTTAGAATTGATACACACTGACATATGTGGTCCGTTCGACACTCCTTCATGGAGTGGTGAAAAATATTTTAACACATTTATCGATGATTTCTCATGTTATGGTTATTTGTATCTACTACATGAAAAGTCTCAAGCGAAGAATGTTCTAGAAATATTCATCAATGAGGTGGAAAAATAGTTAGATAGAAAAGTAAAGGTAGTGAGGTTGGATAGAGGTTGTCAATATTACGAAAAATACAATGAAAATGGACAAAACAAAGGTCCATTTGCAAGGTTTCTGAAAGTCGAGGCATTTGTGCATAGTATACAATGGCAGGTACACCACAACAAAATGGTATAGTTGAAAGGTAGAATCGTACTCTTATCGAAATGGTTATGAGTATGATGAATAATAGTGATGTACCTTTATCGTTGTGGATGCACGGTTTAAAAACCGCTGCATATCTACTGAATAGGGTTCATAGTAAGACATTTCCTAAGATACCTTATGAACTATGGACGGGAAGGAAACCTAGTTTGAGACATATCCATGTTTGAGATGGTCCAGCAGAAGTAAGGATATATAATCCACATGAAAAGAAGCTCGATGCAAGAACCGTAAGTGGTTATTTCATCGGCTCTCCGAAAAAGTCAAAAGGGTACATATTTTACTGTCCAAAACATAGTACAAGAATAGTTGAATTTGGAAATGCTCGATTCATTGAGAATGGCGAGTTCAGTGGGAGTAACGAATCATGAAAGGTGAATATTCAAGAGAATCGGGTGGAGGAAACAACACCTAGTAATTCTTTTCAAGTTGTCATTCCTTTTGTTATATCATAGTCCAACAACATACAGGAACGACATATGAATATTCAAATCAATCAAGGTGAACGTGTCAATGATGAGCATATTAATGATGATCAAGTCGTAAGTTAACCATTACAAGAACCAGAATTGTGAAGGTCTGTAAGGCAAAAAAGACCAGCAATTTCTAATAATTATGTGATTTATTCACTTGAAGAGGAATTCGACTTGAGTAACGACAAAGATCCAGATTCATATAAACAAGCCATGGAATGTAATAATTTTGAAAAGTGGTTAAATGCTATGAAAGTAGAGTTGAAATCAATGGATGACAATAAAGTCTGGGAACTTATACAGTTACATGAAAGAAAGAAACGTGTTGGTTGTAAATGGATTTTCAAAACCAAACGTGACTCAAAAGGTAACATCGAAAGGTATAAGGCCAGACTTGTCACCAAAGGTTACACTCAGAAAGACGACATTGACTATAAAGAGACATTCTCTCTAGTTTCAAAGAAGGAATCTTTACGGATAGTTATGGCTTTGGTAGCTCATTATGATTTAGAGCTTCACCAATCAGACGTAAAAACCGCCTTTATTAACAGTGACTTAGTGGAAGAAGTGTATATGGATCAACCAGAAGGGTTTTCATTTCTTGGAAATGAAAAATTGGTGTGTAAATTGAAGAAGTCAATTTATGGATTAAAACAAGCTTCCAGACAATGGTATATTAAGTTTAACGATACCATTACGTCGTATGGTTTTATAGAGAACACCGGTGATCGGTGTGTCTATATGAAGGTTAGTGGGAGCAAGTTTAGTATCCTGGTACTGTGTGTCGACGATATTCTTCTTGTTGCAAATGATAAAGGAATGTTACATGATGTAAAGTTTTTCTCTCTAAGAATTTTGAAATGAAAGATAGGGGTGAGGCAACCTATGTAATTGGAATAGAAATATTCCGTGATAGACAGTAAGGTTTGCTAGGATTGTCTCAAAAGAATATATCGATAAAATTCTAGAGAGATTCAGAATGGAAGTGTTCCGCTGGTGTTGCTCCAATTAAAAAAAGGGACAAGTTTAATCAAATGCAATGTCTAAAATGTTATTTGGAACGTAAGGAAATAGAATCTATTCTATATGCATCAGCAGTAGGAAGCTTAATGTATGCAATGACATATACTCAGTCAGGCATCAGTTTTGCAGTAAGGATGTTGGGTTGATATCAAAGTAACCCAGGAATGGATCACTAGAAAGCTGTTAAGAAAGTACTTCGATATTTACAAGGAACAAAGGAATACATGCTCATGTATAGAAAATCAAATCATCTTGAGGTTATTGGATATTCGGATTCAGATTATGGCAGATGTGTAGACTCGAGGAAATCTACACATTCGGTTACATGTTCCTATTAGCTGGAGGAGCCGTATCATGGAAAAGTGGAAAGCAGTCTTTGATTGCTACTTCCACTATGGAGGAAAAATTTGTAGCATGTTTTGAAACTACAATTTAAGCATGTTTTGATTGTATAGTTTATTATTCATAGAATGATGTATACAATTACAGTTGATTACGAATAATAAATGAAACTTTATGTAAATATAAAGTTGAAAGTTTTATATATAGTATTCCTCGATTAAAGAATTAATGCATTATATTGTTAATTTGTGATACATAGAAAGAATCATGTCGTCATTAGAGACTTGTGACTGCCATGATCCAATTATACAATTTATTATGAAAAAAATATTTGATAAATTCTCATTATGGTATACTATAGACATGGATTGTGAATGCAAGTTGTGACAGCTAAAAAGTAATAGCTGAAAATCGGTGTTATTAAAGTTAAAATAACATAGCCCAAGTGGGAGATTGTTAGATTATTTTCTAATAATCTATAAATGTGGTCTAGGTTAATTAAAGTATATTGACATAATATTAAGGTGCTTAGTGTGATGATTGTTAAGCACAAAAGAATTAAGTTGATTGGATTTTAATTCCCTCACCCTGACATTGTTAAAGTAAATAATGTATGGTTAAAAGAGATAAGAATGAAATGACATTTACGTAATTCCCTGTAAAGTGAAAGGGAAATAAAGTAAATTATCATGCATTAAAGAATCTCTATTAAATCTCTTAAAAAGAGATTTGCATGGAAGTGTTTTCTCTTTGTCAAAGATTTGGTGTAAATGCAAAGAAAAATACAACAGAGAAGAAGAGAAGGAAGATTAGTGTTTGCTTCCACCTTTTCTTAGTCTTCTCTCTCTGAACTCTTCATATTGTCTTCAGGGGAAAAGAAATAAAGGACAATATTTTCATCTTCTTTAAGAGCTCTCTTCCTTACACACACACACACACACACACACTCTCTCTCTCTCATTCTGGAATGCTCTCTCGGTTGAGGGATTTCTAAAGAGTTTTTCTAGAGGAAGGAGAGACAAGAGAATTAAAGAAAAATACATTCCTCCCTTAATCATCAAAGGTAGAATGTAAAGAAAAAGGTTCAAGGTGAGAAAACATTTTCCGGATCAACGTTTACATCAACAAAGCATGGATCAAGGTATGGTTATTGAGTTTCGATTATCCGTAATCAATGGTTGAATCAAAATACGTTAAACAATTTTGAGAAATTAAAGTATTATTCGTATAAAAATATGAAAATTAAAGAAACTAACAGATCTTCGGCGGATGCTTCGGCAGAAATCGAGGGCTTCAATCATTCAAGTGGGTGCGAGCGATTAAGGTTACCAAATGCAGAGCTGCCTTCCCTGCAACAAAACTTTGGTAAGTTATCCTCTTCAATATCTTTCGAATCCGAACGAATCGGATGGCCCACTAGGTTTTGTTGTCGAAGATAAAGGGAATTAAAGGGAACTTTTCACCTATAAAACTTAAGGCCTAGGTGATGGAGGAGACATCTGAACTCGGCGGAGAGAAGGAAAAGGTCGTTGCTTGGATTATCCAGCAACTATTACTTCAGGTGGGAAGAAGAACACACGGTCGTCGTGAAAGGTAAACAATAATAGCGTGTCATGACTAGTGGAGGTCTACACCACAAGTATAGGATTCTGATTTTCTTTGCTGATTGTTTGTTTGATTTTATGAACTCTGATTCTGCCGATTACTTCTCTAAATTCTAGAAGTTTCAATTCTACATATTTTGCTTGATAGAACTTCATATCTTATTCTCTGCAATTTGGATTCAAGGAAGTTGTCATGCCTTGTTCAGTTTTATGTGATTGTCGACTGTTCTCTGTGAATTTAGGAAATTGTTGATGGTGATATTCTATTTTGTTCCTGTTAATCGAATTCTAGAAAGTTTTGATGTCCTGTTTTGCATAACTGTTGATCTCTCGTTTTGCATAACTACCGATCTCATGTTACACTATGATAATTGGATTTAAGAATTGACAATGTTAATAACCTATCTGCATAAACTGTTGATTATTCTCTGTGATTTGAATTTCTAGAATTATTCTGTTCTATGTAATTATCGGCTGCTCTCTATGAATATAGAAAATTGATAATGATGACTTCCAGTTTTGAATAATTGTTAACTATTTTCTGTTAAATTGATCTTGCTCGATAGACCTCCTTGAGATGCTGTCTGAACTTGATAAAGGGTTGCTTAGTGAATTATTAATTATTCTCCATTACTTGGATTTCAGAATTATCCTGTTCAATTGTTATTCTTTGGTAATCTGTGACTAATTTGGATGATACTCTGCTCTGTTTAATTGATGATTTGAGAATGATACTCTGTCTGTTAAAATGTCATGCCTTGATAAACCATGACTGATTTAAATAATGATAATTCTCTGCTACGGTTGGTTTCATGTATATAATTAGGTTGTTCTTTCCAGGATTATAATTGAACTGCTGGATTGTTGATTGTGATAAATGTCGTAGTGCTCCTATTAATTTCATATTAATCTTTGGTTTTAATTCTATGATTCGTATATGCATCTTATAGTTGTTCTTTTAATATTCATGCATTGTGGAGTCTATAAATCATACATCATATTAATAGACAAAGGGGTGATGCCACGATGAGTTGGTATTCACACTGCATGGGAGAGATATTTCATGAGAGAGACCAAACTTAATAAACGTAATGGGAATTGGGGGCCTCTAATAAGGAGACTCTAGATTAAACCCTTCCCTCGACGGGATGCGAGAGCTTGTCTCCTGAGTGAAAAGACTCTCAATGTCCCAGCTCGATATACGAGTTTAACTATATAAGACAAACATAATCAGACATAGTCATGCATCATACACTTATTGTTTACTGGGTATTAGGCTCACAATTTACTTGTGTGTGTAGGTGATGAACAAAATATTTGATATATTCTCGAGGAAGGGGCATTCCAAGATGAGAACTTGGGTTACCCAGCGGAATTGACCTGATGGGTTATAGCTTGCAGAAGATAAATTGAGATTTTAATATAGCTATTTTCTTTAGTTAATATTTCTTCTGTAAATAAGATGAATGTTTTATTAAAAGTATGGATTTTTATTAACGGTATATTTCAATTGTTTATTTATTTTCGCTTTATTACTCTAAACTATTTTCCCTCTCGTGCATTTTAAATCAACTAAAAGAAAAGTTTTGAAAAGAAAAAGTTTCAAAAAATCGGGATGTTATCTTTGAATCTAAATTATTTTTAATTGAAGGGTCACGTGCAAGGCACACGTATTTTTAAAACGCCCGAATTCCCACAATTAAGATGGACGTCCTTCGACCTATTTCAGACGTCTCTCTTCTATAACAGACATCCCTTTCCCTAAGACTACGTCTCTCTTCTATACCCACAATGGACGTCTCTCATCTTAAGACGTCGTTGTTCTGCCCATAATGGACGTCCTTCTTAATACGAGGGATATCCGTTTTAAACCAACTGTCCTTTTTTGAACGGTAAATTATACCATTTCTCCTCTCGATGGACGCAAATTTGCCTACATAATCATGAAGGGCGTCCTTTGCCCAACCTATTGCCGAGAGAAATTTCTGCTTCCCCCGAAATCCCTAAACACAATCGAACAAACAATGAAGTTTTTGAGTGTTGCACATCACATGGAGTCGAGGAGTGTTGCACTATCTATTGTTGAAGAATCCATTGACTGCGAAATGGAGATGGATCCTATTTCGATAGTCAAGATTGATGAGCATCGTTGGTTATATCACGAACCTGGTATAAAGGTTCATTCAATCTTAGCATCTCTGGACTCGGAGCTTTGTTCAATATGTGAGGATGATTGGGCAGAGAGTATGCAACCTCAACTAGAATGTTCATCCTCGGAGCTCTGTTTGAGGAAGAAGTATAGTTCGTTGAACAAAATTTGAGAACAAGTGGTTGATTATGCTTTGAAGAATGGACACAAGATAAAGTTTGTCAAAAGTGAACGTCGTCATTTGACTGCCGTGTGCAAGGATGGATGCAGTTGGCGGCTTCACGCATCCAAAATGAAAGGTGAACTTACCTTTCAATTAAGAGCTATAATTAGGTGCACACATATGCACGACAAATGGAAAGTCGACACACTTCTTATAAATGGATGGCAAACCAATATTTAGATAGTTTCAAAAGTCAGCCCACGTAGGGCCTTCCTTCCATTATTAAGACTGTCAAAAAAGACTTTAATGTCAACATTACCCCGAGTCTTGCCATAAGAGCCAAGAATTAAGCCTTGAAACTGAATGAAGGGGATGGTGACGAAGCAACTGTGGTTGTACGTAGAAGAGATTCGAAGTTCTAATCCCAACATCACATTATTGGTGATGGTTGATATGTCTGATCTGACGGCCCGTCCAAGTCCAATATTTAAAAGGATGTACATGTATTTGGATGCGCGCAGGAGAGGTCTTAGGGAGTTTAGTAGACCCGTCATTTTCCTGGACGACTGTCACCTGAAGGGGTCATGCCAAGGCCAGTTGGTCACAGCCGTCAGCATTGACGCTAATGATGGAATTTATCCAGCTGTTATGGCACTTGTTGAATTAGAATGTAGAGACTCCTTGACCTGATTTTTGTTTGCTTGCTTTTGGACTTAGGCAGTGATATAGGCAAGGGGCACTCATTTAATTCCAACCGACAGAAAGGGTTGGTGCCTACTATCGAACAATATGCACTAGTAGTTGAGCATCAATTTTGCCTTAGACACGTGTATGCCAATTTCAAAAAAATAATTTCTGAGCAATTTTAACAAAGATATCATATGGAAGGCAGCTAGGGCCACAACATCATCCCAATATCAGAAGGAGATAAATAAACTTGCGCTTGACCAGTCAGCACACGCATATCTGCAAAAAATCAACCCAAGGTGTTGGTCAAAACATGTTTTCAGTTCCGTCCCAAAGTGCGACATTGGACCTCAATAATTTGAGCGAGTGCTACAACGCCTACCTGTTGCTAGCCTGAGACAAACCGATCCTCACTATGTTCGAGATTATTAGAATAGGCATCATGTGTAGGATTGTTAAGAAATATGACAAGATGGCAGAGTCAACGGACCTATTGTGTCCTAAGAGCACAAAGAAGCTTGCTAATCTACAACACGCTGCTCGAAATTAGTGTCCAACACCTGCAGGAGCTAATTGGTTTCAGGTCAGTGATGGTAATGAATGATATATAGTCGATTTGGACACATGCACGTGTAAATGTTACTAGTGGGAGCTGACTGGAATCTCATGCGTACATGTCATCCCGTGCATCAATTTTATGAGGACTTCAACTGAGGATTATGTGCATGTATGGTATCATCGGGACACATTTATAAGGATGTATTCCCACTTTGCCCGACCTGTTAGTGGCCACCACATGTGGCCTGAAACGAACTAAGATCCAATTCTGTTGCCGCCAGTGAAGGGACTCTCAAGTCTGCCTCGAAAACAAAGTGCGGGAGGCAGACGAGCCCTGTAGCCTCATGGTAGTCAGTAGTAGACATGTCCTCATGACATGTAGCCATTGTCATGGTGTGGGCCACAATGTCTGCTCTTATCAAGGTGGAGGCTTAGCCGCTGGCGTGGCAAGTGACAGTGGTAGAGAAGGACGCTCACAAGATACCTTCATGGGCTTTACCATTGTTGCTGATACACAGGTGCGTAGATTGTTGTGCTTTCATATGTTGTTCTCTACCTATGAGCGTTTTTGTATGAATGTGTTGGAATTGTGATCTGTGGTGTAAAGTGTGCTAACATGTTTATCTAAATCCATGTAGTAAATAGATATCATATTAGGACTTAGAGAAATCAAGGAATGCAAATCGAAGAGACGAAATTCACTCTAGAAGTTTTCGGACGCACCGGGGAGAATATGCGGTCAGAAGATTCATCCAAAAAGGTATACAAATTGCCCTAGAAGATTTTTGACAAGGACACGGTCGAAGAACCGGTCGAGAAGTGCGACCGAAAAGCTTTACAGATTTACGTAATGTGCTCCGTGATGTTTTGGTTGATGATGCGGTCAAAGAGGTAATCGAACTTCACAACCAAAAACGTATACATATTACTCTAAAATATTTTGGATGATGCAGTCGAAGGAGCAGACGTCCCTCTTATTTCGTACGTTCAAATTTGTCTTATTTTCCTTTAGTGATTGATGAGCCCTCGATATAATAGATGTTCCTATCCCTATAACGGATGTCCCTTGCTAAAAAATGGACAGCCCTCATCCTATAGGGGACGTCCCTGGCCCAAAAAAATAGCATTCAAATTGCAACAAATAAAACCAAAAAGTAGAGATACAACAACCAAAACCAAAACCAATAACCACCAACCAAAGATACAACATCCAAAACCAAAACCAATAAACATAGATAAAAAATCTCAATTGAACCACTTTTTAAAATTTTTTTTAGTTCTTGCAGTTCTTGTAGTTTTTTCATTTCTTGCAGTTTTTGCATTTGTTGAATCTTTTGCAGTTGTTGTATGGTTTCCCCAGCTATCGATGACCTTGAATTGCAAGTCGGGGTTCATCTTGACATGAGTGGTTTGCTTGTAAAGGTCCTTCTAGTATGTGCAAGTCATGAAGGTGGAAGCATTGATGTGAGCACTAGGCAATCACTGACTCCCTTAAAGGATGAGAGACTTGAAATATGCTATGTGGGATACAATTGGGATGCAAAATTAGTTAGTCACATCTTTCAAAGTGCAAGGTGAGAAATTATATCATTTTTTATTTGTCGGTGCCATGACAATTGTAATTGCCTCCAACATCATCACTTGGTACCCATACTGTGTGTGCACATGAATGGATGACATGAAACATTGTTACTTCGAGTGTATCTGAAATGAAATCCATATATTATACGAGGAAAAAATATTGCATGAATGAATACAAGTGCCTTACATGGATCCAACCAAGAGTCAACAGTCCCTCCTTCATTTGAACCTTAAATACATCCTCCTCATTCAATGCCATGTACTGCATGTTAAGAACGCAAGATATTTATTTATTTATTTATTTTCAATAATAGCGTCTTGTACATTGGTTAACCACTCTTACCTAGTCTGAAGCTCTTGATTGCTTTGGAACAAGTTGGGTTGTTATTGAACAGACTTCTTTACTCTGAAAAAATGACAACACACCGCACAATGTCTTCAGCATACAATCAAAACAGAGAATAACTTTTAAATCATATTGTTTCTTACTCTGGAGTCGCAAAGTATAGCACACATCTCCTTGTCGTTCTTGGTATTTGCCTGTGCCAGTGTCATAAAGTCGTCTATCAATTTCATAAGCTGCAAATGAAAAATCAGTGTAATGTAAATTCAACACATTGTACAAAACCAAATTGAAGACATACCACTTGCACTTTTAGCATTGAAGCATGCCTTGGAACTGCTTCCATCGAAGGAGGACATGTTGTCAATATCTTCTAAACTTTGGCAAGGGTTGGAGGAGGGGACAGTTGCCTGATGATAGGAGATCTGGACAATTGTAAAACATTGTTAATCAACTGTACTAATGCATATATGGAAAGTGCATGTAAGTTAAAAGACATATTGACATCCGTCTAAACCGGTATCAGAAGATGCAGGAGAAGCTGATGGAGGAGCTGGCTGGGGTGCTTGAGGAGCTAACTGGGCTTCTTTCATTTGAAGTATAGAGGCTTGAATCTCGTCAAGTTCCCTCGCCTATCTTTCCAACTTGGCGATAAGCCACTACCACCTCTCCTCACAGATTAGTACATAAGATGAGGACTGAGGAGGGGGAGGTGCATTGTCTATCATAGGATGAACAAAATCATCCTCCACCTCCACGTGGCATGATAGTTGTGCATCCGACATCCACAGAATTAGTGCAGTGGACATCGAAGAAGGGGGTTTAGCTGACATTGAAGACAATTGTGCAGCTGACTTTGATGGAGGAGGTGCGGCCGACGTGGAAGGAGGATGTGTAGGATGAGTGGAGGGAGTGTCCGCTCCTTTGAATACCCACTCCCCTCTTACTTTGTGCAGCCCCATCCGAGCCAATGTCACTTGATTGTATATGTCAAGTGTCATTTCATTGGTTTGTCGCTCCTTGGGAGGGACAGCCAACCCATTGTTGTCAACGGTATATTGAATGAGCCAATTTTATGGGAGATTATTCCTTGGACTCTTCAAGATTTCCTTCATTTGATTAATAATGACATAGGCAATGTTGAACCTCTTCCCATTGTAGAGCTTCTCTATGGCATAGAGATCCATGCAGCTGACATGGTCTCTATGTCCATCACGAGGCAAAACTATGTGGGTGATCATGTGATTGATGACTCTTGCTTTAGCATTTAGGTCATTTGATTTTGGCCGGGAGAAAGATTCAATAGCTTCAGGATTACGAGCCAATTGCTTCAGCAATGCCATACCTTCTCCTTGTTTTAAAAAGTCTAAGTCCTTGGATACTTGGAAATATTCCTTCGTTGGCTCCTCCGTTGAGCATCCAATTAGCTCATTTAACTCCTTAAGAGTTAGCCTAATCTGTTTCCCATGTACAAATGTCCTCAACTTAGTAGGGCTATCCACATCCAAATTTGCGTAAAATAATTCCACAACTCTATCATAATAATAGCCCCCCATCGTGCACAATTCATACAGACCAATACATTCAAACATTTTCTTTAACCCAAAGTCAACAAACGCATTGAAATCTACCCTCTTAGATATAATTACGACATGAGGTATAATGTCATTATTGTACCATTGTTTGGAGGACGTTGAGTTGAACACCACGGGTTGTGCCTCTGCAGACATGCGTGCTCAAACTTCGGCCTCGGAGGGAGGCACTTTCTGCTTCTTCGATACTTGAACGGCATTCAATGCCATTTTCCACTTCAAAAAACATGAGGATAGATATAAGAAGTTCGAGTTGGTGGGAGGAATTCGAAATTTCTCTCAGCAATAGCTAGGGCAAAGGACATCCTTCGCGATTGTAGGCAGATTTGTGTCCGTCGAGAGGAGAAACGTTGTCATTTAGCATTTAGAAAAGGACATTCGGTTTAAAACAAACGTCCCTCATATTAAGAAGGACATCCGTTATGGGCAGAATGACGATGTCTTAAGACGAGAGACATCCATTGTGGGCAGAACAACATAGTCTTCTCTAGAAGATTTGCTCGGGGCTGTTCACTTTCACTTGGTCGCCTGCTATCTTGAATGAAACCTTTTGCTTGCAGCTTGCGGCTTTTTCTCTTTTCTTTTCTCGAATGGCGTATTACGATTTCAAGGGAAAAGGGACTCTGTTATGGAAGAGAGACGACTGGAATAAGTCAAATGACGTCCGTTTTGAGCGAGGGACGTTTGTCTTAATTGTGGGAATTCACGCATTTTAAAAATGCATGTGCCTTGTACATGGCTCTTCAACTGAAAATAATTTGGATTATATCCTAGCCGTCTATCCCTATAAGGGACGTCCTTCGCTCGATCCAACGACGATGGGCGATCATCCACCATCGCCTTTGGAAAATGGCAGACACAATCCTGGTCGTCGATCCCTATAAGGGACGTCCCTCCCTCAATCCAATGGCCATAGACGATCGTCCGCCATTGCATTTGGAAATTGACAGATTCAATCCTAGCCATCAATTACTAGCAGGGGACGTCCTTCCTCGATCCAACAACCAATGAAGGACATCCGCTTTCGCCTGATAATCGTTCCAATGATAGGCCATCTTCCCACGAGCAGGATGGTCCTTGCATGCAAAATGTAACAGAGGCGTTAAAGTCGACGGATTTGGACGGGAAATGTGTCTACGAGGTCGTTAGCAAGAATTTTTCATAGTTCAGGGTTTTATGTGTTAGCAAAATTTTTTTTTAAGGTTTGGCTTATCGTTGACCTCAAACTATAGGGTCTACAGTTTTAATTTCAAAATTATAAAAGATGAGATTAATTTGACAAAGAGTGCAATTTCTGTTGAGGAATGGGAAATATAAAAGTATATTCGGGTTATTTTTTATTTCTTCCACTTTGGAAGATATTATAGGCACAGATTCTACACTATCTTTGAGGTCTTTCACCTTAAAACTATCTTCTTCTTTTTTTAGGAATAATTGACAAATGTGATATTAGTGGTCTCAGAGTTAATGCAAGAAGCTCATCAACTATCATACGATCTTTGTGCGATTTCTTATAGGTATGATCTTCTTTGTTATTGTGAATTTGAAGTAACCACACTTTGTTTTTTTCTTTCTTAAACCTTAAAAAGAACATATTCAAAATTTCCTGCCCGCAATTAAACAAATATGGTAATGAAATTAATCTTAAGAAACGAAAGCTAGAGCTTAAAGAAATTTCTGTTGTGGATGTTATTAAAGTTGATGTTGTGAATGAAATATTTTTTTCAACATCAAATCCAAAAACCATTGTCCTAATGGTATCTGTCACTATCCGAAGGGAATCTGCAATAGAACAGGGACCGAGCTGATCAGAAGATAGACCAAACCGTCCAACCATTTAGCTTTTTCTTATTTACTTATTTAATTAATTATGCAGCAAAAGCCTTTAGTAAATTATAATTTTTGTCAGAGTCTTGCTAATTGGGCTAAACCAAAAATTCAATAGTGACATTGAAATAAAGAAATAATGTAAGTACAAAATAAAGGTGCCACAAATTTTAAGAATTTATACAAATATTACTACTGATTTTTAATAGTTCAATCTCAATTCTCAAAATAAAAATACTGAACTAATAAAGGAGGTGTTGGCTCAGTCCTGCAACGACAATCTGTGATCTTATGAATTTATACCTAAAGGAAATGTCATTGGAGTGAGTCGACTAAACTCAATAGAGGTAAGATTTTATATTCAACAGTTAGATTTTTTTATAAAATAAATGAGGGATCATGCCATAAATAAAACTTGGTTGAAAACTGAGTAGAAATCAACCAGTGAGGTAAAAGTAGAAAACGTCCACTATAGTGTGGTATGTATGAAAAATAAGCCCCACAAAATCTCAGTGAAAATAGAGTCCCTCACGAGCTTCGGATATAGATACCATAGGCATATAGAACAAGGTGATACTTGGCAATCTTTAAAGTCACGAAATATTATCCTGATCAAGTTTAGAGTTTTGCACCCAAGGACATGGCATAGTCAACTACCTCATTACTCTAGTTAACACAACAAACACATCCTCCAACGATCGAATGTGCGTATATAACATAGGACCCCTTCATGGGTCAATTAAACTTGGTGCACTAGACCAAGGGGATCAATAAATTATGTGCATGCTTGAAATAAAGCATGTCTAGCGAAAATCGTACATATAATAATAAAAAAAATAGACGGTCATAATGGACTCATCATTTTATATGAGATCATGTCTCAAAATAATCATTTGAAAAACGATGTAATGTTGGACATAAAATAAAACTTCTACCTCAAAGTGGCCAACCAACAATCAAGGCTCAATCCAAAACAAGAACGTCAAATAATCAATCGAATCTAAATTCAAAATCCCAGAATCTAATGATAATCATATTGCAAAATTATTATCAATTATCCCATTTTAATTCTTGATTTTAGGTTCAGGAAAATGACTTGAGAACAATCGAGTCTGGGGTCTAAACTAGTTCCAGAAACAGCCTTGAGTCAACCCAAAAATAATTGGGTTAAACATCCAAAACGACCTTAAAACAGGGTCCAAACCGTGGTTTAAATAAACCAAACCATGGCCAAAACTAGGCCCAACCCACGACCAAAAATTCCTCAGCCGCGACTGAGCATAAAAAATAAAACCAAACAGGAAGCCCCAGGTCACTGAATGACGTCCTCTTCTTTGACGCTGGTTAGCAAAACTTTGCAGAACTTCCATGATTTCTGGCACAAAACGACTCCAAACAATCCATAAGACATTGGTTTACAATTATGACGTGATATAAGTCCAAAATCAATAGATTTAAACCAACCAAATCAACACCAATATCAAATTGAAATTTCAATCTCAAAACCAAATAGAAATCCAAAATTCTTCAACAAATTTAACTGTAAATCCAACCTTACCTCTCTGGAAGTTTGAAATGATCCTAGTTGCTTGATCGAAGTTTAGAACGCGACTCCTTTTGTTGTCCAAACACTCAACTTTGCAGAGAGTTTTCTTCCCTCAAAATTTTCATAGGTGGAGGCAGGAGAGCTGTTTATTTAATGGAGAAAAAAAACTCTGTAGGAAGGGGAAATAATTAAAGAATGGCTATCGACATATGTTGAAATTTTGAAGGGAAGGCATCCTCAAATTCTAACGTAGTAGGTGCCTCTTCCTTACTGCCTTCAAGAAGCCAACCCCCCTTGCCCCACTGCCTTTAAGACGCCACAACCTCCTCAACTTAGGAAATTCCCCCCCCCCCCCCCCCCCCGAAATTTAGAACAACCTCCAAAGTTCCACAAAATAGGTGTGGGTATTTTGTTGCCATTTCAGATTCAATCTCCCACGTAGCTTTCCTTTCACTATGATTCTTCTATTGAACTCAAACTAAAGGAATTTCACGGTGTGGTAAAAACTTTGATTTCATGACACAGTATCCTTTCAGGCTCTTCTTCATAAGATATATCTTTCTGAATGGGTATACATCTATCCAAGATATAACATGCGATGGATCAGAGACATATCTCCTCAGCATGTAAACATGGAAGACGTTATAGATATAATTCAGCTACAGTGGTAACTCTAATCGATAACCACCGCACCAACACGTTCATCGAAAAGAGCCAATATATCTGGGAGCTAGCTTGCTCTTCACACCAAATGGACCAACATGGTTGAACCTTTAGGAACATGAAATTATCTGTCTCAAACTCAACTTCTTTCCTTAGAAGATCTGCATAACTTTTTTGACAACTCTAAATTGTTCTCAGTCATTCTTTAATAGATTGTACTTTTTAGTGGTTTCTTAGGTCAAATTAGGCCAAAGAGTAATGCGTTCCTCGGCCTCAACCCAACACAGTGGGGATCTGCATGGTCTTCAATAAAAAGCTTCATAAGGCGAAATCCCAATATTGGTCTAATAGCTATTATTGTGGATAAATTCTACAAAGGGCAAATGATTTATCTAGCTATCACCAAAATTCAGAACACAGCATCTCAACAGGTGTTCTAAAGTCAGAATTGTGCGCTCAAACTGATCATCCATCTATAGGTGATGATCTGTACTCAAATGAAATTCGGTGCCTAAAGTTCTCTGAAGGGCTCTCTAAAATTTAGAAGTAAATCTCAAATCTCTATATGATACTATGCTTCAAGCAACACCATGAAGACGAACGATATTCTCGATATACAAGTTGCTCAATTTTGTCAAAGAGAAATCCATTCTAATTGGAATAAAGTTAACAGACTTTATCAGTCTATCATCTATCACCCATATGGCATCAAAGCTTTGCGGGGTTCTTGGCTAGCAGGTCACAAAATCTAGAGTGATCCTATCCCATTTCCACTCTAGAATAGGTAAAGGTTATAACAATCCAGCTAGTCTCTGATGTTCAGTCTTGACTTGCTGACAAGTTAAACATATGGACACATAATTTGTTATATCCCGCTTCATTCCGACCCACCAAAATTGACGTTTTATGTCTTGATACATTTTAGTGCTACTAGAATGAATAAAAAATTTAGATTTATGGCTCTCTAATAAAACTTCTTGCCTTAAATCCTAATTATTTGGCACCATAACATGGTCCCTAAAATATTGGAAGTCATCACGACTAATTTTTCAACCCTCAAACAGCTCACCAGCTTGAATATGGTCAAATCTTTCCTTCAACTTATTATCAGACTTCTGCATACCCTTAACAAGTTGCAAAAGGTAGGAATCACTATCAAATAAAATACTTGAACTGATTGGTTGTTTTCCTAATAGTGTAGTTCCCATTAGTCAAACATTCCTTCCACTAATCCAGCACAAGGGAGAAAAGTGAACCTTAGGGGTGACAACTCAAGGCATCGACCACCGCATTAGGCTTTCCTGGATGATATTCCAAGGAAAAGTCATAATTTTCCATGTACTCTATCCAACAACATTGTCAGAGGTTCAAATCACGCTATGTAAATAAATATTTCAAACTCTTGCGATAAAAAATACCTCAAACTTAGCATCATACAAATAGCTTTGCTTATCTACAAAGCAATAATAATGGCCACAAGCTCTAGGTCGTGAGTTGGGTAATTTCATTCATGTGTCTTTAACTTTCTAAATGCATAAGCTATAACTCTGTCTTGCTACATCAGAACGCAACCTAAACAAACTCCTGATGCATCCGTATACAAGGCATACAGTAAAGTCTTATTGGGTACTGCCAGAACTGGCGCAATAGTTAATCTTTGTTTTAGCTCCTCAAAAGCTATCTGACATTTGACATCCCAGATAAACTTAACGTTCTTTTTAGTCAATTGAGTCAACGGCAAGGCGATGGAAGAAAAGCTTTCCACAAATCAGTGGTAATAACTAGCCAGCCCCAAGAAACTACGTGCTTCAGTAACATTCTTAGGTGGTTTCCAATCTATTACAACCTTAATTTTTGTCTAATCAATAGAAATTTCATTTTGGGAGACATCATGGCATAAGAATTTAACTTTAGTGATCTAGAAATTTCATTTTTCCCGTTTAGCATACAATTGGTGTTCGCGTAATGTCTGTAAAACAATCTCCAAATGCTCCATATGCTTTTTTGAGACTTTGAATATATAAAAATATCATCAGTAAACACCACCACAAACTGGTCAAGATAAGGCAGAAGACTCGATTCATAAGATCCATAAAGGCAACTGGTGCATTAGTCAATTCGAATAGAAGCACAAAAAATTTGAAGTGCCCATATCGAGTTCGAAAAGACATTTTAGGAATATCTTTCTCACAAAAATTCCCTTAAATCATTCTTTCAGAAGAACATAGATCCACCAAGCTAATCAAACAAATCATTAATTCTTGGTAACAAATACTTGTTCTCAACTGTCACATGATTGAATTTCTTGTAATCAATACACAAGTGAAGTGAATCATACTGCTTCTTCACAAAGATAACTTATGTTCACCATCGCAAAGTACTATTACAAATGAATCCCTTAAGTACTAAATCATTTAGTTGAGTTCTCAACTCATTCAACTCAACAAGAGCCATACGGTATGAAGCCATAGAAATTGGAGCAATGTCGGGCACTAAATCAATATAAAAATTAATCTCGCAGTCGAGTGGCAACCCAGACAGCCCATTGGGAAAAATATTCAGAAAATCAAATACTATCAACAACTCCGGATCTAGCCTGACCGTAACGTAGCCACCACTAATAGCAAAAATACTCTTATAGTGCTCTACTTTCCTCTGACCACCCAAACTAGCGCATCAAGTGGGATCAATAGGGAACGTACGAACACCACATGAATATACCAAATTTTGCCCGTCTTCTAACGTCAAAGTTATAGCTCTTCGATGATAGTCAATTTTAGCTTTATAATTATTTAGCCACTCCATACATAGGATCACATCAAAATAATCTACAGGTATCACAATTAAGTTGACAGAAAATTTGTGGCCACAAACAACAAGGGTAACAGCTTTTGCGAAAAATTTCATTTCTTGACTTTTATCAATATGGGTTCTTAACATAAGGAGGTTTTCAAGCCTTCTCATAAACAAACACAGAATATGCACAAACCATGCAGAAATGAAAGAATGAGTTACACCATTATTTAATAGTATATGAGCAGTAGTAGAAAAGATATGGATTGTACCATCAATGACACCCTTTCTAGATAGACCAAATGCCTCTAATCTAGCTACTGCATATGCTTGACCTATCATCTTCTCCTTTCCCTTTCTGTCACCTCCACGACCATTTCTGGATTGGCTAAGAATGGGTCCCACAAAAAGACTAGAAAACCCTGCAATAGTGGGGTTAGAAACAAAACTTTGTTGGTACCTAGTAGTTCTTTGGAAATCAATACTAGCTGGCTGATACTAACGTTGATAAGGCGGCCTGTAACTGGCCGACTGGTGAGGAACAAATGACTAGGGTCCAAAATAAGCATGCTAGCCCTATCCAGAAAATCCTCAATAAGCTCTAAATGTCTAGGCTGCCTACAAGTATGGCAAATATATGAGCCTAAATGTCCACCAATATGAGGGTCCCCACTAAAAGACCCACCAGAAATACCCTGAGAATGGCTCCCATGGTTCAGACATTTCTTCTGGTCTTTCCTGGACATGTTACCACTAGTCTGCTACCCTTTCCTTGCTTTACCTTTGTATTCCTTAAAGAAGTCATAAATATCAGCTTCAACACACTGAGTTGCAGCCACCGCCTCAAAAATATTACGAGACTTAACAACAGAAAGTTAGGAAAAATTTTGGGCACCAAGTTCATCTGGAACTTTACCATTCTCTCCATTGGGTCCACATCTCTAGTATATTGGGAGAGCTACACAAATTTTGCATGATATTCAACAACAGTAAGGTCACCTTGAGATAAACTGTGGTATGCACAAATCATCTTTTGCTTATGACCATCATTGTAGTAGATGTTCCGAAAGAAAGCTTCGAATCATTCTCAAGCCATCTCGTTACTAGAAAATCAAGCTTCAAAGATTTCCACCAAATCATAGCCATCTTCTCAAAAAAAAATACCGCAAGACCAACAAAGTACTTTACTGGTACTTCGAGAGCATCCATATTTTTCAACATGACACTCAACCAATCTTTTGTAACAGAGGGTCTAGTCCTCCCTCAAACACTGAAGAGTTTAAACGCCCAAATTCTCAGAAATAGTTCATATGGCAAAGTACTGGATTCTGAGTCATGTCGTCTCTAGGCAAGCTTTGCAATGCATCTCTCAAGGCGATAAGGGGATCCATTGGTTGAGACTCAGCCTTCTGTTCAGTCGGTGCTGCCGGTGCACGATCTCTAGGTGCTCTTCTTGAGGCATTTTTCTAAAAATTTGAAATTTTTTTAGTAAATATTAGAATTGGTCCTTAGTCACACTAAGAAAATTCTTTTATATTATCACTCTATTTATCTTAATAATGTCACATTTCAATATGATAACCTAGCTTTGATATCAAAATTTTTGTCATGACCTAGAGGGCACCCAAGATAGAACAGAGAACGATCCAACCCAAAGATGGACCAAACCATCTGAACCTTTAGTTTTTTCCTTATTTACTTATTTAATTAATTATGCAATGGAAGACTTTAGTGAATTATAATTTTTGTCATGGCCCTGTCAATTGGGCTAAACAGAAGGTCCAATAGTGACATTGAAATAAAGTGATAATATAAGTTCAAAATAAAGGTGCCCAAAATGTGTGGAATTTATACAAATATTATTATAGATTTTTAATAGTTCAACCTCATCAAACTCTCAAAATAAAAATACTAAACTAATAAAGGAGGTGTCGACTCAGTCATGAGACAGCAATCAGTGATCTTTCGAGTTTATACCTGAAGAAGGTGTTGTTGGGGTCAATCGTTAACTCAATAGGGGTAAGATTTTGTATTCAACAATTAGAGTTTTTTATAAAATAAATGAGCAATCATGCCATAAATAAAATGTGTGTTGAAAACTGAGTAAAAATCGACTAATGAGGCAAAAGTGGAAAACGTCCACTATAGTGTAGTATGTACAAAAAATAGGGCCCATAAAATCTTAGTGAAAATAGAGTCAATCACGAGCTCTGGGCACACAGATGCCATAAACATATTGAACAAGGCAATGTTCGCCAATTTCTAAAGTAACAAAATAATATCCTAATCAGGTTTAAGGTTTTGTGCCCAAGGACACAGTATAATCAGCTACCCCATTACTCTAGTTAACACAATAAACACATCTTCCAATGGTCAAATATTCATATATAAAATAGAACCTGTCGCGACCAAGAGATGAGCCTAACAGAATTGCCAAGTCAGAGAACTTGATCCTCGGAGAGAACCCGATCACCCAATCCAAGGCTAAGATGGAACAGAAGTTTTAACATGAAATTAAGCCCAAAACCCAAATCAAATAGGTTGGGATCGTCAGAGTGATCAGCAAGAGTCGAAGATAGTATAATATAAACAAAAAAATGTATTGTGCAGAAATCAAACCAAACAACACCAAACAAGAAATCCCAAACGTACTAGAGACAAAGGGATTTGATTGATGAACCTTCACTCATCCAAAAAGAATTCAAAGCACCCACCAGAGGGGACACCAACAACGCCCCACAATGACCTCGAACGGAACCTATACATCAAAATTGGGAAAAATACAGTCTAAGAGATGAGTGACAAACTCAGTAAGGTAGTCTACATTAAATGCAATGCATGTAAAAAATGGTTTTTCTCATCCTTTAGAAAACCAATGTCATATTTCTCATTTATCGTACATGGATTTTTAATCATAAAATTCTTTATCATTTTATTAAACACGCCCATGGCTATCGATATGGCTTTATCAAAATCCATTATATACATAGACAGCTATATCACAAAATATGCCAACATTGTTTTCCATGTAAAAATATCATCAGTGAAAATAGATGGTCACACAAAGACCCATTTGGTACACATCACAGAAAAGGCGGTCATCCATAGATAGCAACACCTCATGACACAGAGGAATCAAAATGACGGCAATCCAAAACGTCACCCGAGTTGCCGATGAGCCAAGCTCCAGACCACATAATCCATTTAATCGTGATAACGGATAAGGTTGTTGACAACCGATTGCTCCTCAACTAGCTACCTATAAGATCCACATTGACAAGGGTTGCCGATGAGAGGAGCTACGAGCCATCTCCCTACCCGTTAAATGGAAAGGTACTAGGTGAGCAAAACGTAGCGACTAATAACCTTATGATCCGTGTAGCTAAAAACTCTTGCCAGGTTCTAGGGCTTGAAACCCAAGGAACACGTCATCACCGCCCTATCACCCTTTTGACTTCTAGAGATTGAAACCCAAGGACATGTCACCAATGCCCTATCACCCTTTCACGCGTACAAAAAATCAATCTTCTCGTAGTAGAAGATTGTACTGGATAACCTCGTGATGCTTTTATGCCAAGACGGCCTAAAGCTTCATGTGGATTCATCTTCCCAACATATATGCACATAATATCAAACAATATACCACGTACAATAAAGAAAATGTACGAAAACATACATATATGTAAAAATAGACGTGTTGTTAAAATGTCCTTGACGGGTTTTCAAGTGTTGTATCCCACAAAATATCAGTTTGAAAACATGATGCAATGTATTGCATAAAGTATAAAAATTCATACCTCGTTGATGACCACGACAACCTAACTGACTAGCTAGCTTCATGCACTATTGGAATTGAGGGTCAAAACCAGTGACATCTCCAAAACCTATAATGAGTCCCATATCAAAATTCAAACAATCGCACGAGGGATAATAGATAAGTCTCAATCAAGACTAGAAATCCAAGACGGGCTTTACGAACAACCACTAGTTCTAAACCGAAAATCAAATCTAGGAATACATCAAGAGTCCTAAACTGAAGCATGAAATCATACCAAAAACAAGGTATGGTTGGTGAAGCTAAACGAAGTTCACTAAACCCAACTCCGAGAAACAAATAGTGTGGTCGACTAAAACATAACAATAGTTGACCAAACATCTCAATAGACAACCAGGAAGATCCACCGGTTGACAAGACATGGTGAAAGTTGACGGAACATGTCATGCTCGACCTGAACAACTCAGTAGTCAAGAAGACATAACTAGAGACATTCTAACTTGACCACAGTTGATAAGGCACAACGGTGGTCAACTGAGATCATGCAAAAGTTGACGAGGCAAAGCAAAGGTCAGACGGGTCCTCGCAGCATCAACCAAACTCAATGACGATCAATCGGGACCACTCAGTGTCGACGAGACACGTCAACGGTAAACTGAAACCTCACAACGGTTCATAAGACACGCCCACAACCATCCAAGAAACTGAACCGAGCCTAAAACTATGCCAAATGACCAAAACTTCTATCTATGAGTCACAAGGGATAGGTAGAAGGTCCTAAACTAAGTCTAGGAACCCAATCGACACATAAATGACTCAAACATGTCACAAAATACACTGTCTGGTCGACTATGAACCTTTTGCAGCTGACCTGGGACCATTTCTACACAAATTGCCCAAATTATAGTTGACCAGAAATAGAAATGTGATCGACTAGAACTGCCACGGTGGACCGCTATGGAAAATCGCTAGAGATCTGGTCAATCAAAATTTGAGTAGTGTGTTTCCAACACACGCAGGGTCAACTATGGTCGACCAGGCACGACCAATGGTCAACTGGAACAGGATTCCAACGTAGTTTCCTCACTGTAAACACGCCATTTTCCCCATTTTTTGCCTTTCAATGACAAATAACCCTACAAAAACTTCAATTCTACCAATATAAATCAGAAATTTCCCTCGGATTCGAGTTTCCAAGCTCAAATTTGAAGCCAACGAAAACAAAAATTTCAAAACAGAAAAATAAAACTAGAAATCAACTTACTCACAAAATGTCTTCACGAAAGATGGAGTATAAGACGACATGAACATGAATCGGGCGGAGAAACGATGAGGACCACTCGTCAAATCTCCCCCTCTCCTTCCTCCTTTCTCTCTCGGTCGAGACTTTTCTCAAACAACTTCTTTTAAAAAATATATAAAAATTTTAATTCTTTTATTTAATAAATATAATATAAATTAATATATTAAAAATATTAAACAAAATCTTTAAATCCTAATCCTTTAAAACCGACATAACTTGGAACTTGATCTAAAGGAACAAGAACTTATCAAGAAGAATTCTATAGTTTTGGGGCTACAAGAGAACACAGAACGCACGATTGACTATTGACTGGACCCTTTTTACACATGGCCAAAGACCCACGACACGTGGCAAAGACCTGTCAACACAAGAAAATTTGACTCGGTCAAAGTGAAAAATTTACTAAGAAAAAAAATATAAAATCCAAAAAATTAGGATTTTACAAGATCCTTTCATGGGTCAATCAAACTTGGTGCACTTGACCAAGGTGATCAATAAATTATGTATATGCTCAAAATAAAACATATCTAGCAAAAATTGTACATATACTATTGTAAAAATGGATGGTCATAACGAACCCGTCATTTTATATGAGACCACATCTCAAAATAATCAATGATGCAATGTTGGACATAAAATAAAACCCTTGCCTCAAAATGGCCAACCAACAATCAAGACTCAATCCAAAATGAGAATGTCAATTAATCAGCTGAATCCAAATTTCAAATCCCAAAATCTAAAGATAATCATATTACGAAATTAAGATCAAATTATGCCATTTTAATGCTTAATTTTAGGTTCAAGAAAATGACTCGAGAACAATCGAGTTTGAGGCCTAAACTGGTTTCGAAAATGGCTGAGAGTCAACCCAAAGATAATTTGGTTAAACATCCAATACGATCTTAAAACAAGGTCTAAACAATGGTTTAAATAAACCAAACTATGACCAAAACTGGGTTGAGCCGCGACCTCAAATTTTTGAGTTGCGGCTCAACATAAAAAATAAAACCAAATAGAGAGCCTCGGGTCGCAACCCCAACTTGGCCAAGTCACAACCTAACATTGTCTTCCCCAATGCTAGCCACTAAAACTTCGCCAAACTTCCATGATTTCTGGCACAAAATAACTCCAAACAATCCATAAGATATTAGTCTATGATTATTACGTGATATCAGTCCAAAATCAACAGATTTAACCAACGAAATTAACTCCAATTTCAAATTGAAATTTCAATCTCAAAACCAAATGGAAATCCAAAATTCTTCAACAAATTTAACTGAAAATCCAACCTTATCTCTCTGGAAGTTTCAAATGATCCTAGTTGCTTAATCGAAGTCTCGAACGAGACTCATTTTGTTGTCCAAACACTCAACTCTACAGAGAGTTTTCTCCCCTCAAAATTTTGCAGAGGCAGAGGAAGAGGTGGGAGAGCGGCTTATTTAATGGAGAAAAAAAAGACTCTACAAGAAGGGAAAATAATTAAATAATGGTTGTTAACATATGTTGAAATTTTTAGGGGAAGACATCCTTAAATTTCAAAGCAGTAAGTGCCTCTTCTCTACTACCTTCAAGAAGCCAACCCCCTTGCCCCACTGCCTTCAAGAGGCCACAATATTAGTGTCATCACATATCCCTACTTTTAATGAACACCTATTATATTATGAAATAGAATATGGAATTGTAAGTCAATTATTTGTTGTAGTAAAAATAGTAAAACTCTACTGAAAAACTTTATAAAGGGAAGAGGTAAAAATGTAATAGAACTTAACTATGGTAAAGTCAACACCTTGATACAATTTTTGCTATAAGAGAATCATAAAAATCACAAGTAAAAATAGTATCATTAACTTGATGACGAATGGCCCATATACAGTTGTTACAGAATAGATAACAAAATTATTATATTTTATTTGTAAGTAAAAGTGTTCCAAAATCTAGAAAGATGTACCCGAATATAATGATTAGTTTGTTATAATATTTCTATTTTGGCTAGAATAATGTACAATGCAAAAGTATTAATTACCACATTTAGGAATGTAATTAATTGCAATTTTTTCTATAGTCAAAGAATTGTTAATATAACGACCCAAAATAAAGTTTTTTTTTTTCAATTCTTTCTTAAATCTGGCCATTACTTGAAAACTATAACTTTAAAATCTTCTAAAAGAAAACATATATTTTAATCTTCTAAAACTGTGATCTTTTTCTTTTAAAATGTATGCATAGCAGAAAACTTTTCTCGTTGAATATAAAATAAAACTCAACTTTCCTTAAAATTCATTTCTTACATAATATCTGAAAATTCTCTTTTACATAACTTTCGATGTAACAACGTCAAGCCTTCTTTGTCATGTAGAATACTCATTCAATTGTCTCTTTCGTCGTATCCATTGATCCATTGATTGTCATCTATCCTGTTATCTATCCTGTTACCTACACCACATAATTCATTTATAAGTCTAATGCTTAGTAAGAAATGTAAATGAAACATGATAATGCAACTTTAAAACATGATGTTTCTATTTTTCTTTATTTTTTTGTTTTTGTTTCTCATTCTATTTTGACATTGGCATACGATACCAAAGTTATTTGTTTTCCATGGGTGGTATCAACCACCCAAAGCTCCAATGGTATCGCATCACCAAAGCTATTACAAGTCTTCTTTTATCTTTTATCCTTCTTTCTCTTTTTTTTTTTACTTGAAAAACTTACGCATGAGAAAATATTTTCGTAACTTTTCTAAAAACATAATGCATGAGCATGCAACCTACATGTAACTAAACACACCATCATC
This sequence comes from Begonia loranthoides, assembly GCA_022433065.1. NCBI lineage: Eukaryota > Viridiplantae > Streptophyta > Magnoliopsida > Cucurbitales > Begoniaceae > Begonia > Begonia loranthoides. Next base: position 17,887,471 of record CM039477.1, on the reverse strand, counting down.
ATTCTAACATATCATATTTACCTTCTACCTCATCTATAGTAGCCATAACATAATCTAACAGATTAACAATTCCTTAAAACATATATATCAAATAACTTATCTAACATATCATCATATCCTTAGAACATCAAATCAACTAAAAGCTTTCTAACAGGTCATCAAATCCTCAAATAATATAGCATCATCTAATAGATCAACGAATCCTCAAGGTATCAATATCACCATCTAACATATCATCAATTTCTTAAACATCTATAACATAACAAACAGAAATCGCATAACACTTTTTCTAACTTAAACTTAGTATTCTGTGGTGCACTCCCCTAAGGGCAAACACATCCAACATTTCTTACCTTTAAACCTTAGAACAATTACTAGTAAGATTCTGTTATTCAACTCCTCTATTTGTGCGCCCTTTCTTCTTTGTAAAGAAACTGTTATTCCCTTGCTTCTTCTTCGTAAATCCTTCTAGCTAAAAAGTCTTTTTCCAATATAAAAGTACAAGACTTCAAGCATCCTTCCACTCATGAGAGAAGTTATTAACGAAGTGAAGGGTCACTATTTTCTTTGCACTCATAAACTGCATCCAGATTCATCCTGATGATCCTACTCATCATTTTCCAAATGGTCGAATCAACACTTTCGACAACTTTCCCTCATCGGTATTAAAGTTCTATAGCTAATACGCGGCCTACCTCCATTGATATCCTTCGAACAAATCGCCACTTCATCTGTAAGTCTCTTTCATCGTCCAAAAGGTTCCTTAAAAAGGATGCTTTTATGTTACGGAAGCCTACGCTTCTTGTGACGCCTCGCATCAATTTCTCTTTAACTTTTTCCTTTTTAATTACTGTGTAAAATTTTTCTTTTACTTTATTTAAAAACAACCGAGAGTAAATACTTAAGGCGAGCGTGGAAAATCTAAAATGCAAAACACGGTTTTTAAAGTGGAAACTTAATTAAATTCAAAATACGGTTTGGAGGTTAGAGAAAGAGTTAATAGTTTTACAAAACAGTGTCTTTTTTCAACCCATTTCAAAATAACATTTTCTTCTTTTTCTTTTTTGTGAGCCATAACCCTCTCTTGTCGATTCAGCCGGATAACCTGCAGGCTCAACAGGAAATACCTCCTCCTGTACTCCTGGAATCATTACTTCTTGACAATTACCTACACCACAAGCAAACTGTGAGCCTAGGGCCCAGTAAGAAAGGGGATATGCAATATGATGTATGCCTCTAACTCATTATGTTGGAATGGGTACCACCCCAAACCGTTCTTTTCTTTATGTTTCATTCATTCATTACTCGTACATTGAGTTGAGATATTGAAGGAATCCATGGCGAAGAGAGCAGTCTCTTGTCGGCTTCTAACCACTTAGGGTAGACAGCCTCTCATAACCCGACAAGGGAAGGACATCATTCTTCTAGTCTACCTAGTTAGATCTGAACTTCTCCTCCATTCCCCAACTCCCCTTTTTTGTTTTTCATTCATTTTCTTTATTCATTTTTCCTCACTTAAATGCATATGAATACCCCCCTCTAACAGAGGATTTCCTACTTGTTTCTATTATCATGATGTATGTCAAAGCGAAACAATGATTACAATAACATACCAATATTGCAGAAATGAAACAAATCCAACTAAATTGAATACAAGCAACACAACAAAATATTAGGAAATTGAGCTAACATGTGATAGCATCTATCATGGAATAAAAGTACAACAATCAAATAAGATATATGATAAAAAAAACTAACATGCTGTAAATCATGGAATGATACCTAAAACTATCCAATACAACCTAACAGTTCATCTTGTTATTAGTCCAAAGTTCAACGTGGATTACAAAGCGTCATTTGGCTACAACAGTAAATCGTAAACGAAAACATGCTATTTAGTCGTTAACACAAATGACTTCAAAAGTAAAGCGTGGATCATTAACTATATTTCTAAACATGATTAACAACCTATGCATATTCACATAAATGAGACAGTTCATAGTAAAGATTAACTAAACAAGCTCACATCAAGGGAAACATCAGTATTTAGCAAGTAGTAAGGAAACAGTGATAGGTTAATACAATACAGCGAGACTATCAAACAATGAGCAGGATAAATGTTCAGCACATTAAAAGGAAACAGAACCAATAATTAGTAACTAACAGAGAGTTAATGTCTACAACTACTAACAGAGAGTTATTTATACAAAAGTAACTAAGGGTTTAGCTAACAGTTTATTCGTACTTAACATGTCGTATATCATTTTACAGTTTGGCAGTTCATATCAAAGAGTTCATCAGTAGAGACTACAATCTTAACAGGACTCTCATCACTTTTGCTATAAAACTACGCATCGATTTATAGGAAAGGAAAACACAAAACGATAATATTATAGACAAACAGACACTGCTTGTGGGTAGGGCCTCCACTGGCCAACAACTCTACCCAATTCTTACCTTAATTTGCTAATCGTTGAAGAATTTCTATACTAGAAGAAAATACCGCAGTGAGTAGTCCAACCTAACCTCGCTCTCTAGTTCATGAACCTCACAGCCAACACACAATGTATCACTTCACAGAACCACACTTCTCACAACTCAACCCTCGCAGAACACTCACACTCCATGGATTTCACTCACGCATGAAGAAGAGAAGAAATGTAGAGAATGACTTAGTTGGACAAACTTATACGCGAAGCTTACCTAGAGGAGTGACGGTTGCTCACCTACTGGGATGGGGAGGGGTACCCATGCAGCTCTTGTCGACTGAGTGGAAAATAAATGCCTAAACGACAAAAATGCTTGTATATTTAAAACATATTTTTTGCAGACTCGTGCGATTTCGGTCGAGGGAAGGCGCCCGCGCCTAGACCGCATGTTGTCCGAATTCAACATTCTCTCTTCATAATTGTGATTTCGGTCGAGGGAAGGCGTTCACTTTTCGACAGCATGTAGACCAAAAAGTCGACAAAATCGGACAGATTCAAACTCTCCTAGACCGCATTTGACCGCACTCCACTGCGATTCGACCGAAAAACTCACATTACAGACAAGGTACGATTTTGGACACAAAATGTCATCCCAGCCTCGTCCGAAAACGTGAGGGACGATCTGAGACACTTTTTAGACGCATGATCATGACTGCGGTCAAATCAAAATATACCCTTTTTCCTTCAAAACTTTAATACTCTAATCACTCCATAATATTTTTCCCATATTTATACAGCATTGATCAACAACATACCACCCTGCAACATAATATATTAATTATTCTACAATTCATTACATTAATAAACGAGAAATATTATCAGAGTATTACACTTCTGTTACGACAACGTTTGCATTTGCTAAGAATATTATTTGCGAATATTCACTGACTTAAGCTTAGATCATCCTTTCATTAGCCGCTAAGTCATTCTGTGGATGAGTTCACTTCCACGGACACGAACCTACCCGCATCTTCTCATTAAAACGGCGTCCTCCCATTACAAAGACTTCCTTTTTGGGGACGCGTTAACTATTGCAGTCACTTCCCTTAACACAAAATGATCACGTTCTTTTTGATTAGCAGACATGGTCTTATCTGCGACTTTCAATCCAACGATCAATTACTCACCCGCTCTTCCCATTCATTGGCCCTATTTTCTCCCACACTTCCACGACATTTTTCTTTGATCTAACAGCAATCAACTCTTCTGATACTTTAATCTAACAGCCCCTCTCTCTTCCGCTACAAAATCTTTCTTCTCCCGCAGGAGCATCTTTGCCTTCCACCTTCTAATCCAATGATGCTTGTTTCACCATACTTTAGATCTAATGATCCTTCTTTCTCCCACTCATCCTTGCATTTTCTCTTTCGGTTAGGAATCTTTCCCCTCCCGCACAAGCATCTTTCCTCAATCTGACAGCCATCACCTCTCCCTATCCTTTGATCTATAGCCAACACATCCTCCTCTCTTCTTGAAACGTATCCTCGGATCCATATGCTCCCGTAGACACCTCGTCGAACTTCTTTATTAAAACAACACGTGAATTGCACATGACCTTGTCTAGAGCATCGATCATCCAACACTTCATTCAATCCCGTCCATTTCCCATGCAATATATGCACTTTATCTCTAGAGAATGTCCATATCCTTGATCAAATGGTTGTCAGCCTCATCTACTCTCTCATCTTACAGTTCAAATTTCTTCTGACACCCATTACACAACTATCATCCAAATAACCTCGTCTTATTCATGACTGCCTCGTAATCACTGCGGTCATCCATACTCCCATTCTTAAATCCTTCTTCCGTGGACATATCCACCTTCACCCTACCAAAAACACTATTACATTTAAATTACTATATCCTTTAGATGATGAAAATCCTAGGGCGTTACAATTACAGAAGAGGACAACACTTGATCTTGAGTTGGAAATTTCTCAATGAGTAATTTTTGAATTTTTAATAGCCCTACATTAAATATATTTTTGGATAAGTATAAATCATTTATGATAAAAAGATGATAAAGATATGTATTGGAATCATTAGCCAAGCGGTAAACTTTAAAGCATTTGAAATTTGAGAGTCAATAATGAAAGTACAATTCCATGTAGTGGACGATGAGATACCAGTGGAAAGTTAATAAACTATGATATTAACTAACAAACTGAAAAAAAAATATTTTGTAATACCCCGATAAAATTTTTCCCGTATACGTGATGTAATTAATTTTTGGAATAAGTAATATATTACATTGCGTGATGATACATGTTAATTTATGATGTGTATATATGAGGTAAATATTGAGAAATAATTGAAGTATGAAAAATTGGGAATAAAATGGATAATGGCGAATTCGAATACAGTGGAGAAAATGTATAACTGACGATTTCAAGCGCACAGGATGAGGAATGTCTTCTGAAAAAGCATAGATTATCATCCCAGCATTTTAGGATGATCCAAGATGGGACTTCGCATCCGGATTCGTCCATCGCCTGTAAATACGAGATTTTGGATGAACCCGGATGACGGAGGACAATAGCTAACGAGGAAGGATTGAATCTGTCCAATTTTTGGACAAATTCAGACGAATGCAGACGAAGGCAAGGACGCCTTCCATCGTCTGAAAATGCAATTCTGTCGGGAAGAATGGGGATTTTGGACGCGCGCGGACGAGGCAAGGGAAACTCCTCTCGTCCGAAATCACCCTGAGCTGTGAATAAAATAGGTTTTAAATGACAGAAAGTTTGTCGTTTAGTCATTTAAAATGCACCCAGGCGACAAGGAGATGAACTCCTCTGACTGGACCACGCCTCCACCACGTCGACGTAGGCCCTGCCCTCTCTAGTAGTTGTACGTATGTCCCTCTCTAGGTAAGGCTTTACGATTTAAGCCATTTTTCCCTGCAGCTCTCTGCAATTCCAGTCTTCCCCTGTGAGCAAAAGAGTCCTTTGCGAGAGTGAGAAACCTTCCAGTGAAATTGAGAATTTTGAGCAATGAGTTCATGTGTTTTCTCTAGAGTGATTCATGAGTGATAGTGGAGTTCTGTAAGCTAAGGGTTGAGCTGGGTGCTCTAGTTTGCTGTCTGTGAGGAACTTCTTCAACAAAGGTGAGGATTGGATAGAGTCTTAGGCAGTGGAGGCCCTACCCACAAGTAGTGTGCATGTGTTCTGTGTTTCCTGTAATTTCCTTTACTACAATTCAATGCTTTACTTTGATAGAGAAGTTGATAAATGCTTACTACTTGAATAATAGTCTGTGTAGAATGATGAACTGAAGAATGAGCTATGAGTTATTTCATTGACGTTGATTCTATTCCGTTGGATGTATTCTTATTGTCTTACTAGCTATCATGATAGACTCGATAAATATATTGTCATGCTATTGCTATTGTTTAAATCTCTCTGTGTTAACTAGAAGTTGTTGTTTTCTTAATCTGAGCATGTGTTGTTAACTAGATTAATTTTTATAACGATGAACTAAGTTGTTAGCTCAGTTGAAATTCTACCATTAAACCATGTTTTATTTTCAAATGTGCACTATCGCTAGTCCACTTGCTTAGAATCGATTTGTGCCATTAATTTTCAGCAATTTATCAAGTATGCTTCCGTTTAATTGTTACATCCATGTCTATCTAATATGGTTAAGCATGTCTACTTTTCTTGAGCATCTCAAGTAAATTCTTTGAGCATATTAGTTCACTATTTCGTTCGTTGTCTAATTCATTATTAGAAGCATGATAATTCGCTGCTATATTCATTCTCTTTATGCGCTTTTAATTACTATTATTCATTGATGTTCACTGTTTAATTATCGCTATTTTTAGAATGTATCAACATATATCATGATAATAGGAACAAGTAGGAAGTGCCATCTTTGGGGTGGTACTCATATGCATTATGTGAGGAAAATGATAAATGAAAAGAATAAAAAGAAAAGAAAAGAAAATGGGGAGTTAGGGGACGGAGGGGTAGTTCGGATCTAATCAGGTAACTAGACTTACGCCCCTCCCTTATTGGGAATAGGACTAGCTACACACAGGTGGTTAGAAGCCGACCAAGACTATTCCCTCCCACATGGGTTCCTCCATCTCCTGTTCAACATACGAGTAATGAATGAATGAACGAATGAAAGTAAAGAAAAGATTGGTTTGGGGTGGTACCCATTCCAAAAAGAACTAAAGAGAGGCATAAAGCATATTGCATAACCCCACTCCTTACTAGCCTTTAGCCTCACGTTTTATTTGTGGTATAGGAATTGGTCAAGAAATGATAATGTTAGGAGCAGAGGAGGATGCATTTCCCATAGAGCCTGTTGAGTATTCAGATGAATCATGACTTGAGTAGGATTATGGCTCAGTAGAAAAAGAAAAGAATTCACTATTTTGAAAGGGTTTGATAATGGTTACGTTTTTTTAAAATATTAACTCTTACTCTAACCTTCAAATCATGTTTTGCATATTAATTATGATTTTGCTTTTAACCCTGTACTTTATTTTATGCATTGAAATGTTTCCACTTTACTCTGATTTATTTATGCTCTTTAGATTTCCACGCTAAACTTACGTTTTTACATTCACTCGTTTTAAGTAAATAAAAAGAAAAATTTTCACACACAAATTTAAAGAGAAAAGTTAAGTTAAAAAAGTACGGTTTTGACGCAGGGCGTCACATATTTTCTCTATAACAATGTAATGGTGATTTACCATTGAAAGTTGAACCAATTAATCTTGTAGCTATTATTGCCAATCTTCTATAGATGATAGAGGCAATGTATTCCTTTTTTTTTTTTTTTTGTGAATTGACATCACATAGTTCATTTCGTTGGTTTAAGACTACACAATTATCTCAAAAGTTATTAGTGAATGAAAACATTTCATTTTAATAAATTAACTACGATACTTAGAGCCAAGTAGTAATAATTCTCACAGATATAGTTGTTTTCCTTTCAACATAACATTTTTTTAGATATATATTGATGGCAAACACATCTATACATTGAAAAACTAAAAAAAAACAACTTGTTGAGAATCAAACGAGAAATTGAAAAAAAAATATGTGGAAACAGAGACTTCAAGACTTACGTTGAAAACCCTTGTGGGAAAAAAATCACAGACAGATGAGAAATTCACTAATAGGAAATTAGGCTATAATAAGTTTTGCGATTCAAATATCAATATAATGAATAAATAGAAAATCCTAATACCGGATATGGGTCCGACCTGATCCAACTAGAATTCAAGTCACACCGAAGTCTAACAAACTCTACCTTGACATGAATTTCATATGAAAGATCCAATACAAGTTTTTTGTCCCACCCCAAAATGAATCCAAAACACTAAACTCTGACAATCTCTATCTTCAAAGAAATTCTATGTAAGAAAAAAATAATCAACAAAACTCCAACGAAAAATAATCTCCTCTGCAAGACCAACTCAACAATTGATATCGATCAAGTTTAAGCGCTACTTAAACTTGAGACAAGCTTGAGAAAAAATCACATACCTCTGTGGTATCATTGAGTTATCACAGTTGTCGCAATGAATTGCACTTGAATATATTAAAGACTCTCCACTAGAATCACTTCCCTTGAACACATTCAACCCATAACCCACTAAAATAGTTTGACCATATCATCGTGGAGCTTTGTTAGCCTAAGTGTCATTAGGTTTATTTGTTTTGATGATGAATATTTGAATTGAAATCATAAGTTGTTTATTGATTGATTATGCTTAATGTTTTTATCTTCATAATTATATTGATCTTAATTAGAAATACCCTTAATATAGGTATTAATGTCTTTTAATAAGTTTATCTAAGTCCATGCGGCCTATAATATAATTATTGGGACTTATAAGATTGAATTTGGGAAAAACACAGAGAATAGGTCAATTAAAGCACTAAGGTGGTCGACCAAATTCATGAAAAATAGTGGAGGCGGTCGACCAAGATGAAGGTGGTCGACCAGACGTAAAGATAGATTGCTCATATGCTAAAACTGATGTAGAGGTGATTGACCAGTAGGAGAAGGTGGTAGACCAAAAAATGGACAGTGAGCTTGATATTTCCTCCATTGAGGAAGCAGTCGAGCAGGTCAATGGTTGAGCGAACGTGAAATAGACAGAGTCATGCGAAGGTTCTAAAATATGAAGAGGCGGTCAACTGAAATAATAGAGGCGGTCAACCAATCAGACTTTATAACGCAACGTCTAGTTTCCAACAGTCAAATGGCAGTCGACCAAAATGGAGGTGGTCGATTGGTCGAGCAGAAGTTATATATAGAAGACACTGCAAAACTCAAATTAACAAAGTGAGAATCAAAGCACAGTTTTGTCAAATTTTATAGTCAATTTCTAATCAACCAAAGAGTGTCAAACCTAGCTCTCCCATCCTAAAATTTCAAAGATTACATTTGGAGAGCTTAGGTTATTTGATTTAATTTTTGTCATCAATCACTTAGGGTTTATAGATTAAATTATCACACAAAAAAGTTAGAGTGCCTAATACCCTCAATATGGGTATTAATGTCTTTTAATAAGTTTATCTAAGTCCATGCGGTCTATAATATAATTACTGGGACTTAGAAGATTGAATGTGGGAAAAACACAGAGAAGAGGTCAATTAAAGCACTAAGGTTGTCGACCAAATTCATGAAAAATAGTGTAGGTGCTCGACCAGTGGTAAAGACAAATTGATCATATGCTAAAAGTGTTGTAGAGGCGATTGACCGGTAGGAGAAGGTGGTAGACCAAAAAATGGACAGTGGCTTGATATTTCTGCCACTGAGGAAGCAGTCGAGTGGGTCAATGGCTGAGCGAACGTGAAATAGATAGAGTCATGAAAAGGTTCTGAAATATGAAGAGGCGGTCGACCGAAATAATAGAGGCGGTCAACCAATCAAACTTTATAACGCAACATCTAGTTTCCAACAGTCAAATGGCAGTCAACCAAAATGGAGGTGGTCGACTGGTCAAGCAGAAGTTATATATAGAAGACACTCTGAAGCTCAAATTAACGAAGTGAGAATCAAAGCAAACTTTTGTCAAATTTAATAGTTGATTTCTCATCAATCAAAGAGTGTCAAACCTAGCTCTCCCATCCTAAAACTTCAGAGTTTATATTTGGAGAGCTTAGGTTATTTGATTTAATTTTTGTCATAAATCACTTAGGGTTTATAGATTAAATTATCGCACGAAAAAGTTAGAATGCCTAATTCTCCCTCTCCCTCCTCCCTCCTCCCTCCTTAAGTGCCTATCGATCCTATAATTGGTATTAGAGCAGGGTTAGATAAAAAAACTTTTTGAGTGATATTATGCTTATTTGGATAAATTTGCATCTATTAGGTTATTTGTCTTATTAAAATTTTCTTGGATAAATTTGTTTGAACTCCTTGATTATATAAATTGCTATAGCCTTCAATATGCAAGTTGAAGGACAATATTTGCTTAGACCTCCATTTTTCGATGGTAATGATTATGTTTATTAGTTGTCTAAGATGAAAATATATATTCAATTTTTGGATTATGATCTTTGGAACATTATTGAAAATAGATATTTCATTCTGCTTAAATTTGAAAATAGTATAGATATTTCAAAATTGTATAGTGAGTTTAATGATGTAGATAAAAGAAAATTATGCACGAATACTAAAGCTATTAATACTCTATATTGTGCATTAAATAGGGATGAGTTTAATATGATACAAACATGTGGTAGTGCGTATGAGATTTGAAAATTGCTTGAAATTAAGCATGAAGACACTAATTAAGTAAAAGAAAGTAAATTGAGTATGCTTATTCATGAGTATGAATTATTTTTAGGGATAAAGATAAAACCATTAGTTGTATGTTTACTCAGTTTACTAACATTACTAATGGTTTAAAAGTGCTTGGTAGAATTTATCCCAACGAAGAGTTGGTTAGAAAAACTCTTAGGTGCTTACCAAGGACATGGAAACCTAAAGTAACGACAATCCAAGAGGCTCGTGATCTCAAGGTTTTGAAATTGGAAGGAACTCATTGGTTCTCCTAATGACGCATGAGATCATGTTAATGAACAACGAGAAGGAGGAACAAAAAGAGAAGGAAATCTTCAAACCTAGGAACATTGCCTTCAAAGCCTCCTCAAGCACACAAGTGGATTCTGGAGAAGAGGATGAAGATGAAGAAATCAAATTCATAATCCGAAAGTTCAACAAAAACTTTCAACAGAAGAAGGAAAAAGGGGAGAAGGTAATAGTTTGCTTTGAATGTGAAAAACCCAAACACACCATAACCGATTGTCCCAAATCAAAGAAGAAATAAAAGGGTTGCAAGAAGAAAGCATTCAAGGCCACTTGGGACGATGGCGATGAGAGCTCTCCTTCTGGGATAGAAGAAGTCTCCGATTTTTGTCTCCGATTTTTGTTTCATCTAGTGATTTGGATAATGATATTGATGATAATGATGAATTTTTAGATGTCTTTAATGAATTGTTTGATAAATTCAGTGTGCTTAAATGCAAATATAATTCATTGAAAAAGATAACAACAATTTGATAAAAAAACATTTTTAAATGATTAAATCTTTTGAAAATCAAATTGTTGAGTTAAAAAGAATGTATGAGATTTCTAGTGCTACTATTAAATCTCTTGAAAGTGACATTTGTGAATTGAATGCCAAAAGTAGTGATTTGGATTTTATTGTTTTGAAATTCACAAATGGTAGCAAGAACTTTAACATGTTTTTAGGGCAACAGAGGGTTACATTTGATAGAGCCAGAATTCGCTATCAACCCTTTGTTAAAAAGAACAATTATGAAAATTTCTTTGTTTGTCCTATAATTTGTAATAAGTGTAATTACGTAGGACATAAATCTTTTAGTTGCTCACTCAAATTGAGTGATACAAGGGAAAATTCTAAAATGGTTTGGATTCCAAAAGGAACAATTTCAAATGTTAAAGGACCCAAAAAGGGTTGGGTGCCTAAGAAAATCTCCTAAGTGCTTTTCAATGGTTGAATTAAGAGTATGCATATAGTTTGATGAAATTGCTTAACAATTTATACTCTTTATTTTATTTTCTTGTTTGAATATTTTATTTTCTTAGTATCATTGGTTTATTTTTGTTTCTATATCCTTCATTCTTTTTCTTCAATTCGTATCTTTTGGCATAAATTATTGTTAATCCAACAATTGGTTTCATAACTTGTTTATATTGAACTATTGTTGGTATTTGATTTTAATATCTATTGTGATCCCCATTGAATTGAAATTGTCTATTGAAATAGAGGGAGAAAATAATTTATAACTTGAATAAATCTTTTGATCAAAGAATGTTTTATTATAATCGGTAAATTGAAAGTTCTTCTTGGTATCAAATTAAATCTATTCTCCCAACAATTGATATCCTAAGGGGGAGAAGTATAATTGATTTTGTAATATCCCGAATCTCTTGTGATATCTTGTGTTGAAATCTTTGTTATGACGATTGAGAATTTTTGGAAATCGTAAAAAATGATGTTGAATATTGGAATGTAATACTTTGAATTTTTATATCAATAAGTGTACGAGTATTTCATGGCATTGGCGTGATGAGTTGAATGTGTGAATTGGGGGATTTCTATTGTTGAAAAAATCAATTAGGCTATAGTTAATTATTGGATACCTTATTGGAGAACCGAAGGTTAAGGAGCGATATGATCAGTCATGATGTCAATGATGATTGGGTCGATAATCATCTGGAATAAGTGTGATTTTAGGATGTGGAGATTGAATTATTTATGGATAAAGTAACATGATCAACTAAGGAGCTCGGTTAAGTGTTAGTGGAGTATTAATGGAGTTATACTGTTTTCGTAAATTGTAATGTTTATGTTGAATGCTACTAGCGGTCGATCTTGACAAATGATCACTATGGTCTGCGAGCGATCGGCCGATCGATTGCCAAACTCTATGTTGTTTGGAAATAGATAACAGATGAGCAGACCATTGAAGCGTCGATGGAAGACGTTGTGTCGCACCTCCTCATGGACTACTGAACAGTTAGAAATGTATTTGGAAGAGGTTAAATGGGGATAAGTGAACGATGAGGGGATTCTAGATAATAGACGAGCATACCATTGAAGCGCCGATGGAAGACGTTGCGTTGCACCTCCTTGTGGATTGCTGAACAGTTAGAAACATATTTGGAAGAGGCTAAATGGGGATGAGAGAACGACATAGGGGGGACTCTTTCTGCCTTCTCTGCTTCTGTCGGAAAGTTTTGGAAAAAGCATGGAGGAAACCATTGAAGAGATGATCTTTTGGGAAACTTTGATGACAGATTAGAGCAGCACTGACCCAATGCAAAAATGGAAACCGCAACGTGAGGTAAGGCATAATGCTTGTGTTTTATCCAAAAGGACCTACATAGCAGGAGTAGGATGTTTGCTGTGATTATACGTTGCTAAATGTTTCTTCATTGTTCTTTGGAAGCTTTAGTTTAGTAAATAACATGGTCTACTGTATGTTTTCTTTTATAAGTCCTCTGTAGTTATTCATGCCTTGGTTTAGTGTAAGATGTTGATTCTTCCTGGGTTACTCCTTACGTTCTTTATTGCTTGAATTGTTCCTATGTTTGGAGAATAAAGAAATAATATGTTGATAACTAATTGTAATAAAGAAACAAACCTGTATGTGTTAATTAGTGGCCGAAGGTTTTGTGGTGATAATTGACTAATATGTTATTTTAGCCTCTATTTAGTAAATCAAACGATAGGAGAACGTTAGTGTTTGTAAGATGTTAACCAGTGATATTGGTGTAGGTTTACACATGAATAAAATGATTTTTTTTATTAACTCCCTGTAATTTGGCCGTTAAATTATGGTGCTACTTTGATAATAATCTAGAAGTTAAATAAATTAGTTTTCTTTGTCAAATACTCTCTGTAATATTCTTGTGATGTTTCCCTACATGAGTTAAAATAAATAAAATTTATTAATTATGTTAATTAGAATATTGACACTCTAGTGCACAATATGGCTATAGGAAATTAGGATCGATAGCGTGTTTCCCTGATAGTTATTGATTCATATTAAGTTTGGTCGATGCCATATTTTAGTACCTTCAACGTTGAACAATATAGATAAAGAAATTACTCTTGTTGGAATGAAGGGTGAAGATAAAAGAATAGGTATGTTGTATGGTTGTGAGGGTAAATGATAAAATTGAAAGTATGCTTAGTGTTAATTTATAGTTGAAGCATGATTGTTTGTTAATTGTTTGTAAAATTGCTTGGGCTATATGAATGCTTTGTGTGACATTCTTATAGGCATATTAGTAGGATTGTATGTCATGCATTTCATGGGTTAGTAATGAAAATAATAATGGTGTTTTCTACATGAGTTTGGAGACTTAAGAGGTTGCTCGCATGTAGAAAACACTTGTTTGGGTAAGTTTGAAAACTGAAGAGATTGCTCTTACTCAACGGGTGGGTGAGTTTGGAGACTAAAGAGGTTGCTCTCACCCTAAATGGTAAATAAATGTAAATGTAAGTGGGCTCGTTTTTAGTGAGTTCGGAGACTGAAAAAAATGCTCTCATTTAAAAACGAATCCAAGTGGTAGGTATAGAGACTGAAGAGGTTACAGTTGCATTTCATTTATATTCCTTACTGGGCAATAGGCTCATTATTCCTCCTGTGATGTAAGTATGGATTGTGAACCGAATGAGATGAACGTGGAAGAAGTGTGATACGGTGCAAACTTGTGTTACCATGCGCGGAACGACCTCAGGAGTTATGGCTCTAATGGATAAAAGTTGTTTAAATGGCATAAAGACTGTATTATGGATTTTAAGTATTTTAATTGTGTTATTTCTGTGAGACAATTAAATGTTTTAATTCTGTGTAATGTACTCTGAATTTTTTAATTAAGTATATTTTAAATGGGTTTTCGAAAAGTTCAAAATTTTATGAAAAATGCATAAATGGAAATGGGATGCTACAGATATTTTTTTTATTGAATTGTTTGGTTTGATGTTTTGGATATCCCCAATTATTTGATTTTGTATATTGATAAAGGGGAAGAGAAATTTTTATTTCAATTGGTATAACATTCTTAAATTGTTTTCCCTCCAATGACTTTTATGTTTTGGATAATGAAAAAGGGGGAGAAATGTACTACCCCGATATCATTTTCCCTGATATTTGATGTAATTAAAGTTGGACAAATTTATATATTACATTGCGTATCGATACATGTTATATCGTGACATGTATTTTTGGGAAAAATATTATGGGATGGAAATTTATAGGAAAATGTGAAGAAAGGGCTGCAAGTTCGGACGACATGGGGACGAGAAATGTCGTCCGCATATGCGTGGAATGTCGACCCAGCATTTGGGACGACTCAGGATGTGATATCACGTCCTGACTTCGCCTATATTGCAAAGTTTCGGACAAGCCCGGATGAAGGCGGATGGATGCAGACAAAGTCATTTTGAATCTGTCCAATTTTTTAACACTTTCGGATGAGTGCATATGCTTGAATGCGGACGCCATATCGCGTCCGAATGGCGGTTTCGGATGATGCATACGAGGGTGGGGATGTCATCCTTCATCCGAATGGGAAATCCTGCCTTATGAATAGTATCTTTCAAACACTTGCAGACGAGGCCAAGACGAATCCTCGCGTCCGAAACACTCCCAGACATGCGAGAAATTAGGGATTTAAAATAGAATCCTTGTCATTTAGTCATTAAATTCTCCACTCAGGAGACACGAAATCGTCTCCCCCCATGCCAGACGCCATGCCTCCCCACGTTGGACGCCATTCCTCCCTTGCCCCTAGGTGTACGTGTGTTCCCTCTCGATGATGTAAGTCATTCCTTCTCTTCACTCTTCCATTTTCTTTAGTCTAGCCTTTCCTGTAAAAACCGTAAAATTTTTAAATAAGAAATTCTACGTGTAAATTTTTTGCGTTGAAAATCGGTCATGGCGTTGAAAAAAGTTGACCGAATTGTCGTGTAGCGACCACGTACGCAAATTTGGTCTATTAGTCAAAGTCGGCGAAATTGGAATATTTTGAACAAAGAATTCAATTAAGGAACGAAATTGAACTGTTAAATTGGAACTATAACATCGTTAGATGATATTAAGATTTTATTGAGAGTTTGAATGAGCTATATGATATATAATGTATATAATTGGTATATATACATTTATATAAAACGGAAAGGAATTTTAGACATTATTGGATAAAAGAAATAAATAAGTTAGAATAAGTGAAATAGGAGTATGAGAGGATGAAATTAAAGGATTAAGTAAAGGGGAGAAAAATCCCGCCCAAAAGCTTAGAACCATCAAAGTACAGGGTTTAAGTTGTAAAAAAAATGAAGAAATAGGGGAGAAGAGATTAGGGTTCTCTTCCTCCCCCATTTCTTCTTCCCCTGTCTGCGTCGGCCGAGAGAGAAGTCGAGAGGGAGAAGAGAGACGTCGGCCAACGATTTCCGCGAGAGAGAGGAATGGTGAGCGCGAACCGGCGACTAGCGTTCCGGCGACGAAGGACGGCACGAGCAGCCTCGTCTGGGCAGTCCGTGCGGAAGGCAGCTTCGACGTCGGCCGAGGCAGGGACGAACGATCCCGACATTCGTGAGCTCCATTGAGCGGCGGAGCGTCTCTGTCTGAGGCGATTCGGACAGTACCGAGGACACCCTGCGCGACGGAGTGTTGGTCGGAGTTGAGAGCTCCGATTTCTGGCGACAAACAGACCTTGATTCTGTTCAGTGGGTGAGGCTTTTTGATTCGAGTCTTTACTCAGATATTAAGTTTGTTTTTGAGGGGTTGTTGGTCGATCCGTGTTGTGGGTTTACAGCGACCGATCTGAAGGATTCCGGATGAACAATCTCCGGCAATGGCAGCTTCGGATCCGATTCCGGCAAAAACAGAACCCTCGGTTCTATTTTGTTTTATTGGGTGAGCTGGGTACTTATTTTGATTTTGGTGTTGAATGTGGATCTGGTTCTTATTAAGAGTGATTTGTTGTTTAATTGGATTTCTTGCTGCCATTTAGAACTGAGTTCAATTCTGTTACGTTGGACTTTAGTTAAAGATTCTCATTGATAATGGATATTGGTCTAAATTTCCTGCTCAATTTTGTTCACTGTAAATTAGGTTCACTGCTCTTAAGGTTGGATGAAATTACCTAATGCCACGAGAGTTTTGATCATTTGAATGTTATACTCATTGTTTAATTGCTAAGAGCTGATAGATGACACTGCCTGGAAATCTGAGAATATGTTGAGTGATGTGAAAATTGTATAAGGAGATGTTGCTCATTGTTTGAGAAAATGATGTTAAGAATATTTATAATCTTTTAGGTCTGTTATTTGTTGTGAGATTTGTAAATTGATTCACCTACTGCTTATTGGACGATGCTAAGGGTGATGAATTGTTTTGTTAATATTGTGGTTTAGTTTCATCAATTGTGGGAGTTGAAGGTTTTAAATTGAGTTTGTCTAAGTTGAGAGACATTCTCTGATGTTGCCAATTGTTTTTAAACGTTGCACAATATCTTGGGAAATTAAGTGTTGTCTTGGATTTTAGATTTTTAAATTGATAGCCATAATGAGGATGTATGTTATGACAAATGAGATTTGGATTTCTGATACTATGTAGGTGTTCATAATTGGATTCTGAGTTGAAAGAATGTTATTAGATAGAGTTGAGAATTTTATTAGAATTTTTAAAATAGGGTTGGTTGGTCTCCTATTCTAGTATAGGACCATTCGTTTATTTTTTGGGATTAATTTATGAATTCTCGCGTTTGGTACATTTGCCAGGCTTGGATGATTCCAGCGAGTGTGATATGATTCTTGCGTGATTAGTTGCTTCGGACGGTAAAGCAAGCCGTCATCGAGGTAGGGATTTCTATACCTCTTGCGTTATATTGCATCGTACCCCGTTTTCAAAATAATTATTTTGTGGAATACCACACTTGAAAAATGACGGGAACTGTTCAACAGCACGTCAGTTTTTTATTAGTAGTATGTTTTTCACGTTTAATTCCATACATGGTTTGAAATTTATTGCTCCTATGTTGAGGGATGGATCCGCTATCCCCTTTGAAACCTTCTGCTGCGTGAGGGTTGATTGTTTGACGTGCGATAACAGAGCGGGGCATTGGTGACGTGTCCTTAGGTCGAAAGCCCTGAAAGTCGTAAACAGTATGGGAGGGTGATAACGCCTCCTAGGGTCGAAAACCCCTAAACCTGGCCAGAGTTTTGTCCCACGGATCAGACGGTTGTCAATCGCTAAGACTTAGTTAACCTAAGTACCAATTCCATTTGACGGGTGGATGGCCGAGTTTACTCATCGGCAACCCTCGTTCATTTGGAGCCCCTAGGTATCTTAGCTGTTAAATAAGTCCACATATAGCGAGCAACTGTATCCGTTATATTTGATCATACGACGCGTTGGGTCTACGGACCATCGTCATTTATACTTCCTCCTGCCTCATAAGGTGTTGTCGCCGACAGGTCACCACCTTTTCTCTGTTGAGTGGCGGGTGAGTCCTTGAGTGACCACCCCTTTTCACTGATGGCATTTTCAAATTGGAACACGATGATGGCCTATTTTACGAGGTATAGTTGTCTATGTATACAACGATTTTTTTTTTCAATAAAAGCCACATCGATGGCCTTGGGCCAGATTTATAATATGATAAGAGATTTCAAATTAAAATTCATGTACGGTAAAATGAGAAACATAACTCTGATTTCAAAAAAATAGAAAAACCAGTTTTGCATGAGGTGCATCTAGTATAGCTATACTTTACTGAGTTAGTCACTCATCCCAAACGACTCCTCCCCCAAAACTTCAGGTAAAGGCAAGAGCAGCTGAGGATTAGGAGCTGAAGTGTTCTGTTATTTACATTTGAGCGATTTATCGTTACTTGGTGAGGATATTTACATTTGGTCTGTAAACCTTAAACACAGTTGGTTTTGAATTTTTTGCACAGTAGTTGGATTTCATTTTAATTTATGTACCGTTATTTTATCATGATCCCTACTCGGACCTAGGCCCATATCATCTTGGGCCGAATTAAATATTTATAAGTCTTCCGCTAAAACACACGCCTTGGGCTAGGTGATCGGATTCTCTACAAGGATCGGGTCGCTTGACCCGGTGGTTCTGTTAGGCTCGTCTTCGGGTCGTGACATTTCCCCAGCTTCAATTTTCTCCCCTACATGAGAGAAGAATTTCCTGTGAGTGTGAGCTTCCTCTATGAGCTCATGAGTGTTCTGGTGAGTGGTGTGATTCTCCTAAGTGATACGTGTGAGTTGTGAGAGTGAGCTGAGAGTTGGATGTAAGCTGGAGCTGCTGACCATGAGCTATGGAGTTGCTAGAGTGAACTGGAGTTTGCTGTCTGTGAGTTAAGTCTTCTTTAGGGTAAGGAAGTGGGTATGTCTTGGCCGTCAAAGCCCTACCCACAAATAGTTTGTGTGAGTTGTGTAGATTTACTTTGTTAATATTCTCCAGATATTTCTAGCAATTTCCTTTATTGTCTGTTCTGTGATTCAATGCTTTACTTTGGTATAGATTAATGCTTTAGTGTAATAAATAAGTTATGAGCGCATAATGCTTAGAAAAGTGATGAATGCTTATTGAATGTTTAAATGATAACCTACAATGTTGAGTCCTGTAGTTGTAAAGAATGATGAATTAAGATACACTACATTATGTTAATGCAGTTTATGGTTTACTTGCTGTAGTGATTGATAGCTTCCAAATATATATGTGTTATTTTATCCTGCTGTTGTTAGTTTGGAAATCTGTGATAATTAGTATGTGATAACTAGAAATGCTTACACTCTTAATCTAAGCATGTTTAGTGATAACTAGAAATGCTTTGTTTAGTGATAACTAGAAATGCTTTGTTTAGTGATAACTAGAAATGCTTACACTCTTAATCGAAACATGTTTAATTATCTAACTAACTAGGATAATGATGGTGATTACTTCCTTGAGCATGTTAATTAACTAGAACAACAATTGTGACAATGATCCTTAACTAAGCATGTTTAACTAACTAGAATAATGATTGTAATTTTTTCCGTTAAGCATATTTAATTAACTATAACTAAGTTACGCCATGATTAGAATTTATGCTATTAATATGTTTTCTATTTACTTGTACATCCATGCGTATCATATTATTAAGCATGATTCCGATATTAGCTCTTATCAATTATTAAGCACATTTCCAGTTGTGTTCGAATTTCTAAGCACGTTTTCGTTATCTATTGACTAAGCATGTTTCTGTTTGATTTACTAATTTCGTAAGCTACTTGCTATTACGTTAGAATTGATGGTGTTATACATATATTGTTCCTGTCATTACTATTGTTTCGTCAATTGATAGTGTTATACATATGTTAAATCTCTTGAGCATGTTTCAGTTAATTATTGTCTGATCATGGTTCCCTTACTAATTGTCTGAGCATGGTTCCATTACTAATTGTCTGAGCATGTTTAGTTTAATTAATTATTAGAATGTTTACTCTACCGTTTCTTTATTGCTATGCGATGAAACTATGTATGTCATTCATTATTTCAATTCGATATTATAATTGTTCTCTATTATGCGCTTTCAATTTATGTTATTCAATTATTGTTATTTACTTTCCTTATATGCGCTATTCAATTGTTATGTCATACTGTATCATCATGCATCATGCTAATAGAAACAAGTAGGGAGTGCCACCTTTGGGGTCGGTACTCATATGCATTGAGTGAAGAAAAAGAATTAAAGAAGAAGAATGGAGAATTGGGGGATGGAAGGGTAAGAACGGATCAGCCAGGTAAACAGAAGAAAAGAACGTTACCTTTCCCTTGTAGGGACTGCGAGACTGTCTACCCCAGGTGGTTGAAGTCAACAAAGACTACCATCTGCCACAGATTCCTCCAATCTCCCGCTCGATATACGAGTTATACAAAATACGTAAAGAAAAGATTGGTTTGGGGTGGAACTCACTGCAGAAAGAACTAAAAAGAGGCATATGCATACTGCATAAACCCCATTTCCTTACTGGGCCATTAGGCTTAGGTCTTACTTGTGTTGTAGGTACATGTACGTGAAAACGATAAACAAATCAAAAAGCAGGGATGAAGGGTTTGCACGCACAGGATTGTGGCTGGCCAGACTAAAGAAAGTGAAGAAAGTACTTTTATAATTAATATAGTTGCTTTAAATGACAATTTTGCTTCCACTATGTTTTGATAGATTTTATAACTGCTTCCGCTATAGCTTTAATGATTTTCATAATGAGTATAATGAAAGGTTTTTTACGGTCCGGCTTTTGAAAGACACTCTCATATTATTTTAAAAAGCGATTTTTGTAGTTTTATAAAAGTTTTAAATTTCATGAATTTTTAAAGGAAATGAAAAGTCAGGTCGTTACAAGAAATCTTTTTATGATTTTATTCTAGAACTCCCCATTGAATTCTTTTTTATTTTGACAAAGGGGGAGAGATTTATATAAATTGTAAGTAACATATTTGCATGAAATTAAATAGTAGATATATTTCATAAACTAAGGGGGTGAGATCAAACTATGCAACACTATATGCACATACTTAGACTTAGGAATAAATAACTTATAATATGTTGTCATCATAAAAAAGGGGGACATTGTTAATCTAAGTGTCGTTAGGCTTACTTGTTTTGATGATGAAATTTGGCTTGCATATTTCTCTAACCCTTATTCTTATATTTGTTATTGTTTTATTTAATATTTGTTATAAATCACTTAGGGTTTATAGATTAAATTATCGTACGAAAAAGTTAGAATGTCTAGTTCACCCCCTCCCCCCAGGCGCATATCGATCCTATAAGCTTTACCCTTTTTCTTGGTTCTACCTTTGTCGATATCACTCTGACGTGAAACTGAAACTCATGACAATATACAAATTTGTAGAGTTTTTGCGTCCCTTTAATATGATAAGAGCACCACTACTAATCTTTATAGCTCTACCTATAGCGTTGTACTTGTACCCTTTCAAATCTAAAGTACTCAACGTGATCTGATTGTTTTTTAAATTGCGAGTGTGCCACACATTACCTAGTGTCTTGGCAACTCTATAACGACCATTTTTCTTTCATTTAAAAAAATGTAAAATTTAAATCTTTTCTTTTCTTTTATGAAAATAGTGAAAGACTTTGCATTATTAAAATCTTTTAAAAACTATAAATCAAATGCTTTTCTTAAAAAACCTATTTGTAAAACACAGCGGAATAATAGAACAAATCATTTGAAATACAACAAATAAATCTTTTATGTTCTCTTTACAAAACTCTTTAGCGTAGCCAACCACAAGATCTATCTGTGCAAATCCCTCATCAACTGCTCCTTAACTTGTACTCCTGTGTACCTATAGCACAAGTCATAACAAATAAGTCTAACACATAACAAATTAGTCTAACAATCAAAAAGTGATATAAAATAAACTATAGAATGCACGTGCTATGCTCTTTTAAATTTGTTTTCATTTTCTATTTCTATTTCTATTTTCTCTTTTCTCTTTTTGTTTTACATCGATGCACCCAACCTCGACCCCTCTGGTATAGCAGCTCCGGCTCCGACCAAAAGCTCTGCTAGCTCTTGTACGCTACAACGCACAACATTCAGCTAGGACTATAACCCTCTCCTACTATCGATCGTGCGCTCCAACTCTTAAACGACCTCACTAACCATTGGCCGATCTGTCCTGGCTCCAATCGAGGACTCTTAAATAAATATGTGATAAAGGCTCAACTTCAATCGAACCGCCTGTTAGCTATTGTGCACACCGATGTACAATGACCCAACCTTAGGGATAAGCAGCTCTGGCTACGACCAGAAGCTCTGCTAGCTGTTGTACACTACAACGCACAACATTTGTCTCGGGCTACTATCTCTGCCTACTAGCAGCTGTGCACACTCCAACGCTTAAACAACCTCACCCACCCGTTGATCGGGCAGTCTCAGCTTTGACCGACGACCAACTAACAAGCTTACATCTCATATCATCTTTTTTACATTTATTCTATTTAATTCATTTATATTCTGTTTATGTTTCCTTTTCAAAACCATGCATGAAAACCATTTTCGTATTCTTTTGAAAATCATGATGTGTGCAATGCGCATGAATGCATACAGTTCGATCTCCTCTATTTAGGCCTCAAAATAGGCTCAATCTCATTTCCTTTAAAATCTAATAAACATATCATTAAAAGAACCTAATTCTAATAAACACAGCATCAAGTGGCAATACATCCACATGACATGATCACAACCTAACTTAATTATCTATGAAAGCAGTAAACTATCAACATACAATTCCTAATTCTTGTGATATAGACCTTTTGGCAAAACACATATATATCACTTTCCTCATTTCCGTAGGCAGCTTAGCACTTTCTTCCTCTTCAATACCTTCATGAATCCATAACATTTAATCATCAATAATTCTTCAAAAACAATTAACAGAGTTCCAATAAGCCATAACACGTAACGGCTCCAATATTCACACCTTAATACCTAGCAGCTTGCAATATACCAATTTTACACAATCATAAACAGCTTCCTTACTTATCCCAAAACCTCCCTCTAACTTATAATTTATCATAAAAAGAATATAAACAAACTCACGGCCAAGGTAACCAATCCCAAAGAAATGATCAGTGAGCATAAAACATAATGACGTTCCATTGTCCATTTGCATTCTACAATCTGTAACTAAATTTGCAGAATAATATCCAACCATACAACAACGACAATCAGAGAATCACCCCCAAGCAACAGGGCATATATCATCGACAGAGTATTACATTTTTCATTCTTTATCTTTTATCTCCTTCATCTATCCACATATAATCCATAAAACTCATAATAAAAGTTGAGGGAGTTCACTTACTGAAAGGGTGCCTGAAGGAAGCAGGGGTCTCTCGAGGATAGACCCTCTAACATTCACCCTCTTCTATTTCCACTTAGTCGTTCCTCCATCACTAGAGAGCTTATAACCAAAATACCCTTCAACAACACAAGACAGTGAAGAACCACAACAGCCGAACATTGCTTAACGACAAAAGTTTGAATAAATCCTCCAATAACAATGCCGTAATCTACAAAAATGGAACACTTCATCACTCATCTATTTCCTTCAATATATCCATTACAAAAGACCACAAAGGATAATGGAGAAGAAGCTGAGTACCAAAATCTCACCCGAGGCAGTAGCAGTCCTCCGCTTCCACTTTCTTCTTCTTCTCGACCATCACCATTCTTCCTCTCTTCTCTGGCTCTCACTTTCTCCAAAAGCCATCTCACTCTTCATGCACTCTCTTTCAATCTGTAAATAAAAATAATAGAATGCTTCACTGCTGCCTTTGCTTTATAGACAAGGAAGGAGTTTTAGAGGGAAGCAGAAGATGATGGACACTCACCAACATCGAAGGAGGTGGTCCAATGCAACGCTGCCACATGATAAGGTTATCGCATGGGGGAAAGCATCGAAGATTTTTCGTAGTAGAAAATCATTTTTCACCAAATGAAGTGGCACCGATCGACGGGAATAGTCGACCAGAAATTCCCGATCGACGGGAACAGTCGACCAGAGCCACATGATTTTTCGCAGCCGGAGAATCGACTGCCATTTCTCCCAATCCTTCGCCACTGCCTTCTTCTCCAAAATACAGTGTTTCCTACCTCTTCTTTTCTTATCAATTTCTCTTTTATTTTAATTCCATTTCTCTCCTTTACTTATTTAACAACTCCCTTAATAACTTATATTTCAAATCCTTAACCAAAATTCTCTTTTAACCCACTCTAATAATTCCATCAAATAAATCTTCAATAATCATCCAAGTAATTTCTCAATTATCCTTACTTAATTACGTTACAAAAAATAGGAAAATTCATCAAACATTCTGATTTTAACAGTACTAATACTAGCTACTTTACTAGGTGTGTTACTACCCATCATCTCACCACCTTCTAGAACGATCTCAAATGTCGAAAACCACACCTGGTTGAAACACATGAAATGAATAAGTTGAATCTAGAATTCAATCATTGCTCGATTTTGAGTTTCCGTGTCACACCATTAGAAGATCTCCATCATTATAGTCTTCTTCTTCAGCGACAACAACTTCACCGAACGTCATTGGTTGTTTTCATTTCTCTACAACTCTCTTAATTTCCAGCACTCAAATTTAATGTGACCCTTATTCTGACAGAAGTAATAGGTTTTATCATAGTTCCTTGACTTTGATATGCTATGACGCCCACGTCAAATTTTATGGTCTTTCTTAAATATTTTCAAAATATATTCTTTTCTTTCTTTGACTTAACATGTAAAATTTTCCACAATAAAATTCAATATAATAATTTTAGAATATAAAAGAAAATCAGAGTATACGGAAGATACTTTTAAAACTTTGAAAAAGTTTAATGTTTGAAATGAAAACATACGAGAAAATATACAAAATCAAGTCTAAGAAATTGGTCTAGGCAAATCTTTGTCGCTTTATTAAATCCATGAAATTTAAAACTAATTTTTATCATCTTCTTGCGCCATACTACTCAGGTTGTGATTCATCCGGATACACCGCAGGCTCCAAGGGAAATGCATCCTCTTCCACTCCTGGAGTTATCATTTTATTACCTACACTACAAGTAATACGTAAGTCTAAAAGACTTAGTAAAGAAAAAGAAAAAAATGCATATGCAATGCCTCTCTTTAGTTCACTTGGAATGGGTCCGCCCCAAGCCAATCTTTCATTACATTTCATTCATTCGTTCATTTATAACTCGTACATTGAGCCAGAAGTTGAAGGAACACGTACTAGAGGGAATAGTTGACCAGTCTCTATCCTTATGTAGGCTAGATCCGGACTACCCATCTGCCCATCAAACCCCATCATTTATCATCATTCATTCATTCATCTTATTTTCCTCTCTCATGTATGTGAGTACCATCCGTAATGGCACTCCCTACGGGTTGCTATTACCATGATACATGAGACATAATAATATGATAAAATAAGAATAATGAAAAAGAATAGCAATATAACTATACGAAGAAATTAACACAACGAGCATTACATCCAACACATACAATGAATAACTACATATATGATCAAGTGAAGAAGGCAATGTTAACGAATATTTGGCACAACGAAAATGAAACCTACTTGAATACGCATTCACGAGAATAACAATAGAAACTAAATGCAACAAGAAGTTATTGAACTTCCTTAATAGATCTTTTATTACTATTAATTCATTGGACAGAGACTTGTATTTAATAACGAACTAAACATACTTGGCAATGGCTAACTAAGTGAGCATGCATGAGAATGAAAGAACAACAACATACCTAACGAGTTTAGCGATCAGATTCAATTAGAAACGGCTAAATAATTGAAAATAACTGGTAACTAACATGCTCATGTTTAATCCTACCACAGTTCAGTTTAATATGCTAGTTGATCATACCATACCTAGTAAACCGTATTTGAGTTTAGGTATATTTAACATGTTCAAATTAATTTATATGTTACCTCTGACATACTCATTGGATTTATTCTAGTAGAAATTAGCACATAGAAGGTTTTATTCTTCAGGTCATATAACAACGATCATGCAGAAATTGTTCAGCAAGTTATTTAACTACACTTGATTAAATTTCAGGGATTAATCTACACATGATGAAATAATTATTTATAGAAACATGATTGATTAACAATAAATTGAAGACTGAAAGCTAAACTAAAGATGTATTAACTACAGTCCAGAATCGAACAATCGACATTTTCATTTACTTCTCTGTTAGACAATACTAATCAAAATTGCCATCAAAACTAATCATCCATATCATCGTAATTCAGCATTCAATCTCTCTTCAATAAGCATCGAATTACAACTCATAAAAGAAATTATGGTGAAAATAGAAATCAAGCAAACTACGGAGTTGAATAAAATGTTATGTGCAGAACAATCATGGTAATGAATCACATTCAACAGGGAACTTCTACAGAAATTAAACAACTAACAAATTCAGAATTTTGACATACTACTCACACACCCACTTGTGGTGTTAGGCCTCCACATGGCCACAACACGCCCAATCCTTACCACTATTGAAGACAATAACAGGGACATCAAATGACAGACTCTGGAATTTTCCACTGTCTACAGGGTCACACCACTTCAGTCAATTCTCCTCGGGTGAGCCTATTACTTTGATTTTCACAGCCTTAAAGGGAGTTTCTCTCCACCGGTCTCCCTTTCTCTCTCTCTTTCTCCCCTTCTCACTCTCTCGCTAGAAGGATCAATTGAAGTGAAAGTGAAATTAAATGGAAGTTCCTAATAGGGTTTAAAAAGAGTGAGGTGTTACCTGTAGAATTCAATGAACAACAATCAGACAAGGGCGAGGGGCGAAAATGGTGCAAAGTGATCCATTTGAAGAAGATCCGCCCCTCCAAAATCGATTTGTGGCTGAGTACGCAAGTTTAAATCCCCCGAATTTCACTGTGACGAAATGCAACATGGACCCAGTTGATTGAGCTGACCGGTCGACTTCAACCGAAGACTCAAAACCGACCCTATCCGTCGACGCATCAGCCACAGCCGCAGTCTGTCACCGCTGATCAACGGCGTCGCAGTGCACCGTTGAACGCCCAACACGGTAGCAAAAAGTCGATGCCTATATCGTCCCTATCAGATCTGTGACCCGTCACCAAAGCGTTGCTCCAGCCCCCGAGGTCCACTGGCGCAATCAGCCCGGAATCGCCGAGTGATGTCGCCAGTATCATCGCCGTCCTCTTGCCGTCTTCACCGTCTCCATCTCGTCTCCTTCTCTGATTCATCTCTTGCCAGCTCCCTTCTCCCTCTCCCGATTATTTCTTCTCTTCAGAACTAAGGGAAAAATCCTTTCTTCAATCGATGGTCAGACCGGACCCAGCAACACAACACCGAACCGGTTCTTTTGCTTAACCAGTTCAGCACTTCTCTCACCCCTTATTTTAAATTCTTCAATTATTATTTATTTTATTTATTTTAATCCCCATTGTGTTAATTCCTCACTTAATTTCTTTTACTTACTTAATATGTAACTATATGTCAAATATACACACCGCATTTTAATCGACCCATCCCTAATTACCAACTTATTTTGAATACCGATTAACGATTATCATGAGGCCAATTTAAATAATTATCCTAAATTATAATATATTGATTACATCCTTGGTAATACCCCGATAGTTATCTAACTTAAAAAGTCAGGGTGTTACATATGCCCTTCGAACCCTGAACATTATCGCTATCTTTGTTGTTTGACTATTTTGTTCTTTATCAAATGATGAATCCCTTACCTCGAGACTCCGATCCAACAACTATCAGCTTCATTTTCTCATTTGATAACAATGCACCATAAACTTCTTCTAGAGTTAGAATTTCCATATTGTATAGATTATATATTTGAAAACACCATATGAAGTAGGTAATGAGCATAGTTGAATCAACCCTAAATCCTCCTCATCATACTTGCATCTTATAGTCTCCAAATTCGAAACAAACTCCTTGAATGCGATCATGTGTTCTTCAATAGCACCTCTTTCCATCAACTGATGAAAATAAAGTCGTTGCTTCAAATGCAACTTGCTAGTTAGGGTTTTCTTCATCCACAATTGCTTTAATTTTACTCAATTCTACGGCAGATTTCTTGTTTAAAACATCCTGTAAAATCTTATTTGACAAACGCAAACGTAAACGTATCAATGATATGATTTTTCAATTCTTTCAAATTTTCTCCTCTTTACTCCATGACATGGACATTTTATTAAGCCCTAACAATACATCGTTAAATCTATCTGTGTGAGCACATCTCGTATCTATAACTACCATAACTAATAAATCCTTGTGTTCCGATCCAACAACTGGATGTCAAATTTCAGTGAACTTATTGCACAAAAAATAATAGAATCTCACCCAAAATTATTCAAATCTAAAAATATATGAACCAATAAACCTCACATAGAAATCAAATATTTTCAATGAATAAATCAGCACCCAATAAGCACAAACAGAATCTCAAAAATGCCCTTGCAAATATTGCAAAACTTGATCTTCCCACAACACATAGCGAAGAATCTTTCTAAAACAAAATTGGTGAGAAAATCATATATGTTGTGCTCAAACGAAATTGTTCACTGGAGGAGCCTTTTACTGCTAATCGACATAGGTGTCGTCTCTATTGGACAGTCATACTTTATACATGACATGGTAGCGAAATGGACGACTAGCAGGGGCTAAGGATTTCTGACGACCTACTTCAATGATCGGAACTAACAGTCGACGGGAACATGCGTGTGTGACTACTCAGATAGCGACTCTTCTATGTTGCGTTCGAGTAGATAGTCCACAAGGGAGGGTGAAGGTCTGTTCTAAACAGGCAATGTTGACAGGTTAGTTCTCCTCTTTCTTGATTTGTGGCAGTTTAAGGGCGAAAGAACGACGACGAGGCTGGCTGATTGATGAGGGATGAACGACAATCATGGAGCCAGTGGCGGTAAAGTGACCCTACTTAGGGTTTCCTTCTTTCTGCAAAGGAGGAAGACGCGTTGAGTGGAAAAAATTCCCTTTCCCTTTTTTTTACCCAAAAATTGCAAATCCCAAAATTGTTCGATCCAAGTACAAAAAACTCTAAACTTTGCTTTTATACCAATTGTCGAGAATCAAACAAGAAATTGGAAAAAGAAAAAACAGGCAAAAACAGGGATACCAAAATTTATTTGGAAAACCCTTGCAGGAAAAAAAACCACGAGCAGAGGAGAAATTCACTAATAGGAATCAAGGTACAATAAGTTTTGCAACTCAAGCATAAATATATAGATTAGATTGAAAACTCTAATATTAGATACGGATCTTACCCGATCCAACTAGAATTCGAGTCACACCAAACTATAACAAAACTAATTTGAGAGAGAAAGAAATGGAAATAAATAAACCATATAAAATAGGATTGAAAAGAAAAATTTACTTATATGTTGTCGTCTATCCAACCAAATTGCAAGCTTGCTAAACTGAATGAATTGAAATGATCAAGGATTAAAAGTTATTGTTGATAACCAAAATTCTTGTATTATCTACCGCATATTTAGAATAATTTCCTATTCAATATCCCAAACTTACAAGAGTGACATATGCTTTTGTGATGTAATAATTTTTGTAAAATTTTAATGTCTTTCGAAAGAATAATGATATATTTACTCTCTAATTCTACTTTCTAATGTATCAAATATTGATTGGCACAATTAATGACTTATTTTAACTATTTATAATTTATTGCATTAATTGCATCAATAAATATTTAGCACGTAAAGAAATAAAAATTAGAAAATAGGAATAGAGAGTAAATATAATATTATTTTTTTCTAAAATAGTTCAATGTTACAGACAAATAGAGTGGCATAAACTTGCCTTCCCGAAAGAAAAAAAGTAAAACAAATAATTGATCAAATGTGTTAAATGTTTGATGGTCTACGTGCACAATAACTCAAGAAACTCAAAATAACTTAGTCATAAACTTACAGTTAAGTCTTTTAAGAGTACTGTCTAATATGCTCATAATTTATTAAATCAACATATGCATTTTTGGGTGTTAAAATAACTATGCTCATAATTTCATGTGACACATTAGAGTATGTGATGATGTTTGAACATACATATTTATTATGAGTCATTATCATTTGAATATAGTATGACTACTAGATGTAGATAACATAATCTGCTAGTTTAAATATGTAAACTTTGAACCATTGGCAATTTGGAGTACGTATTTATAGAATCACGCATATTGATTGTTTACTCTATTTTGTAAATGTAGGCCATAAGAGAAAGATCACTAATGAAGCATCAACAATATCATGCTGTGACTCTCTGGGTACTTTAGGTAAAACTTGGCGAAAGTCATCACAGAAAACAATATCTTTTCCACCAAAAGGAGATGTTTTTGTATTTACATCTTGAAGCATTCAATCAAATACTTCTTTCGATATATTGGTGTCTCCTCCCAAATTATTTGTCAATCTAATTGTAGTTTGCTGATCAAGCACGTTACATTGAGTCAATTTCTAGAGGAATTTGTGTTGTACAGCTTCCATATAGTAGTACCCTGCTAGAGGCAAAGCACAATATAAAAACATTTTACCACTATTACTAAATTCATCAATGAAGAAAATAACAGGTTTCTCTTTAAGAACTTTCTCAAATATTAGACCAAATGAATGTTTTTGTTTATCACTCAGTAGGGATAATATTACCTCCATCGTTAATTTGAATTTGTAGCTCATCATCAATCTCTCTATTAGTTTTTGGGTAATTAACAAAACAACCATTGAATTATGGGATTAGTAGCAAGACAACAACTAAACAATTTTCGCTAAAAAAACAATGAACTATGAGAAATAAACAGAGCAAATATCACTGTCATGTTTTTCGTTAAAATTTTCAATTTGTTTCTGCATCGAATAGGTCAAAGACTCACATTCTCCAGCGGAAGGCTAATTTTCTTTATAAAAAGAATTGTTTCCGCCGCGAAAAGAATCTTTTCTGCTAAGGAAAAATATTTTCCGCAATGGAAACTAGCCTTCCATTGCAGAAAATAAGTCTTATTTCAATGACTAATTTTCCTCAGCAAAAAACTCATTTCCGCTCCATTTGTTAAATTCTTTGTCGTTCTTCAATGTAGCAGACAATGAATTTTCTGGTGAATTTTCTCAGTGGATCAAAAACATGTATAGCTTGGAGTACATTGACTTTTCAACAAATTGTTTAATTGAAAGTCTTCCATTTTCATTGGATGACCTTAGATTATTGAACTATTTGAGTTTATCAAGTAACAAACTGTCTAGATTTATTTTGGCATCACTGATGAACTGCACAAACCTATCGATAATCAAATTTAACAGGATTCAAAACTGTTATTCACTCTACTTCCTAAAAGCATCAATATTTCCATCTAGCCATAATAATTTTACCGGTTTGATACCAAAATCGAATTCGAAGCTGAACAAACTGAAGTTATCTAGAGAGCAAGTCAGCAAGGGTAATTGAAAAAATATTCTCGTTTTAATGTATTTTTCAATAAATTAACAAAAATTTAATAGCGATATTTACATCGTTAATTTCTCATAGTTTATTGTTTTATTTGTTAGCAAAAATTGTTTAGTATTTGCCTTATCACTGATCTCATAGTTTAGTTATTGTTTTGTTAATTACCCTTAGTTTTATCAATTCTTTGAAGTAGAACATCAAAATGAACAAAGGCAAGGTTATATATAGACTTACTCATACTTTCAAGAATTGCATGAGTATGACTGAATTCTTCAAAGCAAACTATTATAGCTGGAAGATGAGCCCTATGATAATCTTTAGACAAGTGATGTTCATAGGTTTCCCATAGAATGGGGTGGAGTATTTGGTTGACAAAATACAGGAATGGTTGCAAATAATCTTTCTAATGCATGAGGTATTTGAAAGGCATAGACTTCTTCCAAGCATTGACCTACATAATTATCACCTTCTTCTAACAAACCATGTATCACAGCTGATTCCCAAAATAATTTTAACAAAATATCTCCAATTGTTTTTAGGTCTTCAAATGAAATAGGGCATCAACATGGATAAGTAGAAGTCACAAATAGTAGGGCTCCCCTCCCTTTCTATTGATCCTGCTTGAACAATTTTCCCAACAACATGGCCTTTCCTTCAAGTTTTGAGAAAAATCCTTACACTACATCTTTCTTGCTTCTGTATTGATGGAATTGGTTGGAAAATATTTAGTCAGCATGGTCTTTATAAAGAACGTATTAGTTGTCATATTAGTCAATGAACTAGAGACACATATTGTTCAATCACATCTCTGAGTATAGTATTTCCATTTGTGCGTAAAGTAAAAGCTACACAATCATGTCTATATATATATTTATAAAAGGTACTTTACAGCTTTGATGGTAAAACAAATTTCAACATTATAACAATCAAACATTTATGCAAAACTATAACACTCCGTAATTGCATATGTTTCATCTAAATAATATATAATAAATAGAGTATCAATCTAAGTAAAACACAAAAATAAAATACAAAAATAATTAGTTGATGATTTTTAGAATGATTAAGCACAAAAGTA
This sequence comes from Begonia loranthoides, assembly GCA_022433065.1. Lineage (NCBI taxonomy): Eukaryota > Viridiplantae > Streptophyta > Magnoliopsida > Cucurbitales > Begoniaceae > Begonia > Begonia loranthoides. The sequence continues at coordinate 17,854,794 of CM039477.1, read as the reverse complement.
AAACACAGAAATAAAATACGAAAAATGGTTAAAATACGATAAAATTAGAGTAAAATAATAGAGGCTAGGGCTTCTCATTAATTGCATAAAAAATGATATACAATGAAGAATAAGTTTAAATAAACTTGCAAAAGTAAATAATAAAATACTAATTTTCCCTTAATGATAAACTCTGAAGAACTTAACATCTCCCTTCAAACTCAAGATGTTGTAGCAAGAATCATTGAGAGTTTGCTAACAAGAAATTGAAATCACAAAATGGAATGCAATTTTGTAAATAGATCAATGATCTACATGCAAAACTGGACAACATGAAGTGTAATAGTGTTGGCTTGGAAATTATGTCGAATGACATGAGAGTCGATATAAATATGCTTGATTCACTCATGAAATACTAAGTTATGTGCAATCTGAATAGCACTCTTGTTATCACAGTATAAGAGGGTAGGTCGATGAAGAGGAACACTCATATAAGCAAGTAACCAACGTAACCAAGCTATCTCACAAGTCATAGAAGCCATGACATGATACTCTGCTTCTATAGAAGATCTAAAAACACTTTGATGTACCAGCAGAAGAGAATTAGAATATAACCTGAAAATATGTCTTTGAAATGTTGGAGTGTTGAGAGATGTTGAATAAACAATGGAGGAAGCTTTTTGAACTGGCGGTCGAAGGCCGGTTGATGCTGCGGTCAAGGATGGCGACAAAAACACAACACAGATTTGACTTTTGTGCGGCGGTCGATAGGCAGACGATTTGGTGGACGATCTACACGATCGGTGCTATACTTTCCTTATTTTTTCTGAGATTCACTTTTGGAAAGTGAACTTTGGAGGCTTGTAATTTCTTCGTTTTAGAAGCTTTTGAGTTGAAATTTGGATCACGCCTTCTTGAATGAATAAGGAAAAAAACGTTTTAAGAGCTTTGGAAATATCAGTCATGGATTAGGATGATACAAAATAAGTTGCTAGAAATAGAAATAATTACAATAAACACTCCCGTATGGATGAATTATTGATGAAGTGGCTTTGGAAAGTTGTACACCGCTTCACACCCTCTTTCTCCAAGGAGTAAGAACACGGATGCCAATAAGAAAACTCACCCAATGTAACGACCCGAATTCTTACTTGCCTTAAAAAAACTCATGCAACTTCAAATTAATTAAAAGTTTTAAGGAAAACCTTATTTGGAAACGTTTGATCTTTATAAATCAGAGTATCGAGAAAATCCGAGTGTTACCAACATACTAAATCGACTTATTAATTTCAAAAGGGACAATTACGATTAATAAACTTTTCGGAAACGTCACAAAATAACGTCAATTAAGGTTTTGATAAATCTAATACGAAATCAACTAGGAAATAAAAGGTAAATCAACGTTTACAAACCATGTTTGACGTTAAACCCTTGTTATTAACAATTTTTCTTGCCTTAGTGCCGTACTACTACTACTCCACTTACGTCTCCATCGGAAACGCCACAGGCTCCACCAGAATGGCCTCCTCATCAACTCCAAGCACAATTACTTCATTACCTACACCACAAGTAAGGATGTGAGCTTTCGCCCAGTAAGAAAATGGGGAAAACAAAAATGCATATGTCTCTCTTTTAGTTCCTTTAGAATGAGGGCCACCCAAACCAATTCTTTCTTTACATTTTTCTTGCTTTCTTTACTCGTACTTCGAGCTGGAGATTGGAAGACCCTTATGGGATGGTATAGTGGGTCGAACCTAACCCCCTATGGATAACTAAGTCCCATTCCCGAGGAGGTAAGGGCATTTCCTAATTACCAGACTATGACCGCTATCCATCCGCCTCCTAACTCCCTTAATCATTTCCTTTGGTCTTTTCTTTATCGTTTTACTTTCCCTTACCATGCATGTGAGTACCACCCCGAGGGGATACTCTCTACTTTGTTTCTATTATATGCATGTATGAAGACACTCCTAACAAAACTAGCACATACAAGAATATCGAAAAATGCTACTTTAAAGAATTTACAGTAAATTAGCATAACTTCATACATAAGAACGACAAGGCATAGAATGTTATGGTATCATATCCACGGATAAATTAACACTAATTAAGCATAATTATCGAGATATCCAAAAATTAATCACGATTACGAAATGATGGAATCTAAGCATGCTTTAGCATCAAGGCCAATAAGGTAACTGACAAGCTGTTAATGAAATCGTATTATTCACGAAGTTATACTATTAACAAAATTGAGTAGCGTATGATTATCGATTTTAACAATGAATGAAATAGCGTAAGCATACTTCTTAAGAGGAATTAAATAACAATAATGATTTTAAGAGAACCAGTGAAACATGTTCCTAACTCAAGATGAACAACAACATTCCTAATGGCGAGGTGGAGTAATGGGCATGCTTCTAAAAAGGTAATACAACAGCAAATATTACTATTGAACTGAGCAACAAACATGTTTTAGATTAACAGGATAGAACAGAAATTACTGAATACCATCGTATTTTTATTCGATCACAAAGGGGACTAAACATACTGTTATGACAATAAAGAGGTTGCAGAAAATTATGCAAGACAATATTTTAGCAGCGTTTATGACGGGGCAAACGATGACCACGTGCTCTTTAATCATTAAAACACCACAACATATATGACAAGATTGAATAACAAATACATGCATTTTACCCATTAAAAACACAGCAACATATATGACAAGATTGAATAATGAATACATGCTTTTTACCCATTAAAACACAGCAACATATATGACAAGATTGAATAACGAATACATGCTCTTTACTCATTAAAAAACACAACAACATATATGACAAGATTGAACAACGAATACATGCTTTTTACCCATTAAAACACAGCAACATATATGACAAGATGGAATAACGAATACATGCTCTTTACTCATTAAAAACACAACAACATTTATGACAAGATTGCATAACGATTACATGCTCTTTAATTCTGTTAACATTCAGTGATATTTAATGTGAAACAGACCTACGAATTATGCATCTATTACAAAGTCCAACAATAACTAATGTATTTACATGTATGCGCAGTGAGATGAATTTTAATAGAGAAATATTTAGAAACGATAATCAAAGTAAACACAAATTCCAAGCTCGATTCATCTCTGAACAGACATTCCAGTTCATCTCTTTCGTAACATTTACTATGCTTTATTCATAACTTACGACTTTCTTTTATTAGTCTTGACAGTTGTTACTACAAGGATGTAACTTAACATTCAGCATAATAAAAATCACTCATGCAGAGTGTAGGCATTAAAAGAATATCACGAGAACAACCAACTAAACATCTAACATAAAACAACTAAAGTCTATGGCAAAACCAGAAGATCATGAAATGACAATTACAGTAGAACAACACATAGAATTCAAAATTCAACACACACACACACTCATTACTTGGGTGTAGGGCCTCCACATGGCCAAGACAACCCATTCCATACCTTTTGAAGACTTTCCTTTCACAGACAGCTGCTCTTCCGTCTACTCCCTCTATGCAGAAAACCCAATTCTTCCCGAAGAACAGAAAAATGAGGGAAGAAAGGATGAGGGCTGAAGAAATAGGGTTCTCCCCCCTAGGTTGTGTCCCACGTGGGGTAAAAATGGTGCATACGACTCTCCCTCAGTCGAAATCATGGGAAGGAGAAGGCGTCATGCAATGTTTAAAACGACCCACGTCGTTTTTCCACCGATTTAAATCTTATTTAGTTGTTGAACTAATACGATTCGGACGAGTGCGGATGACTTAGTCGCATCCACAATCATCCGCAAGACCAAATATACGAAGGCTAAAATCTGACTTTGGACGGAAGATGGCGTCCCCATCTTCGTCCGTACTGTCCGCAGTCACGATTCGGACGCCAGATAGCATCCATACGCATCGTCCACATGAGGAAATGAATCGAATAGATTCAATTCGGATGCCTCTCCTCGTGTCCGTATCATCCACATATGTCGTCCAAAAGTGTCTAAGAATTGGACAGATTCAATTCGGACGACTCTCATCCTCATCCGCAGTCGTCCGCGATCATCCTAAAGTTCTCAGACTTAAACAGATTCGTTGTGGACGCGTCCTGTATCTTCCGTATTGTCCGCGTCCTGCGTCCGTAACTCCTCAGTACAGCGAGGTTGGGACGCTGGACGGCGTCCTGAGTTGTCCCAATGCCAAAAAAGTCCATTTCCTTTGAAAATTTGACTAAGTTTTATCCAACTCGGACGTCCCATGAATTTACAAGTCATAGCCAAGACGTATAGGAGTGAAATGCATTACATTAAATTTCATCTTCGAAGCTATATTACATTGTTTATGGGAAACTAGTTTCAGATTGTTACACCCAACTTACAAGTGAGCTCAATCTTGTGATATTACGCACACAAGGAAACCTTCGGTTGTGACACGCCAAAGGGGTGAAAGAGGAATCATCCAATTTCGAAAATAAGCTAAAGCTTTTCTATTATCAAATTCAACTCCTTAAACATGTACTTAAGGTGGCTTTAAATAGCTAATTATAAACTATAAAATAATAGTAAACTAATTAAATAACAATAACCCTAATCAGCTCATAAAATAAGTTATCCGATTTTCTACTTAATAAAAACTAGGTTAATTAACTAAAAGAATATTAAATTAATATCTTCATTTCTTCTTCTCCAAGCCTTGATGTATTTTACAACTAATCTATGCTGGTACTTAGCCACATGGATGGTTTCCATGTAGAGATTTTCTTGGCCTCCAAGTTTGGACGCTTGGACTTTCCATAATCTTTGCTATCGGATCTCTGGGCTTTTGAAATAGCAAATGAAACCCACATTTAGTAATCTAACTCATTCTAGAAATATTAGGAAGTCGGCTACAATAGTCATGAAGTACTCTTTTTGAAATGACGTCATGTAGAATGCTCAAATAGTTAAACACTTGTCAGAGGTCAGAAAGAAGACAGTTTTTGGAAAGTCCATCAAATATTCCACAATTGTCTTTGGACTTCCACCTATGCTTGGCCTTGAATCTCTTCATGCTAATCTTGAAAACTTGATTAATAATAGAATGGACTCGTAGTCCATCATCCTCCAGAGTTGAAAAAGATTCGATCTCAAATCATATTTTGTGTCACTATATTCCTTATTACCATAAAAAGAGGAATTATCTTAGGCCATCAATTTAGCAATATCTTTAATATTTCCTGGTTGTAATAAGGAAATAAATAATGAATGCTGCAGTAGGCTAACGATATTTTCATAAACCTCTTCCCATGCTTGAATAATAACTGAGATATACAATTTCCATTCTTGGCCTTTGAGTTAAAAATAAGGGAAAATAACATTGCAGACCCTATAGTTCGCGATCAATGAAAGTCAAATCCTGGAGATTATTTTTTAACAACTAAAATCCTGAACTATAGCAAAATCTCACCGGCGACCTCGCAGTCATGATTTCCGTCCAGGACCGTCGAGGTTAACGCCTCGGTTTCTACTTTGTCAAGCGACGTCGAACGGCAGACGAAGGACGTCAAGCTCCATCCTTCCCTGCAGTTCGAATAAGATGGACAATGGTAGGCGAGGGCGGAGACAAAGCTAGAATCGTCCAGAGGCAACAAACGGACGACATGCGGTGGCTATTGGATCGATCGAGGGACGTCCACCTTCTGGATCGACGACCATGATTGAATCTAGCGTCTTCCAGCAGCCAAGACGGCCGTCCATCCTTGGCCGTAGGATTGAGAGATAGAAGCCCATCTTCTAGATCGACGGCCAGGATCGAATCTGGCATATTCCAGAGGTGAAAACGGACGACGATTTTTGGCCGTGGGATAGAGAGATGGAAGTCCATCTTCTGGATCGACGGCCAGGATTGACTCCAAATTAACTGGGTCACGTGCGGGGCACACGCGATCTTAAAACGCCTAAATTCCCCAAATTAAGACAGACGTCCCTCGGCATGCGACAGACGTCCATCGTCCAATACTACGTCGTTCTGCCTTAAATGTACGCCATTAGCCCTTAGACGGCATCGTCTAGGCCATGATGGACGTCTGTCTTAGTACGATGGACGTCCGTCCATCCCAGATTCCATTAAAATCTGCCTTTAGATGGCGTCATTTAGGCCATCACGGACGTCCATCGTAATACGATGGACGTCCGACCCTCTCGGTGTCATATGACACTGCAGCGATTTATTGTGTCTCGTTCTATGTTCCCAGAACCCTAGTATATAAGAGCATGTAAGGCCTAACGAGTTCACCGCAAACCACGACGGCCTCAGTGAGGTGGAAGTGGAAGGAATGTTAGAGTAGAGCTCAACGGCGATGTTCTGAGGGTTAGGGTTTTCGTCTTCCATGTTTTGGGAGGGTATGTTTCAGCCATTGTCGATACAGTTGCAGGACTCGGAGTGCTCTGAGCCAGTCGCATCTAATGGCGCGCCTCAGAGCACTCCAAGTCCTATAACTACATCGACAATGACTGAAACCTACCCTCCTAGAATATGGAAGACAAAAACCCTAACCCTCAGAACATCGCCGTTGAGCTCTACTCCAACATTGCTTCCACTTCCACCTAGCCGAGGACGTTGTGGTTGCGCGGTCAACTCCCCAAAGCATCGGTTGAGGGATGAGGGGCTGTTGAGGAGGACACTACTGTGGTGCAAGAAGTGCAAGCTGCTACGGTGCAGACCCTATAGTTTGTTGTATATTGGTTTCTGTAAATAAGTGGCTCAATTGAGTTTTTTTGTAAAGTTTGTTGTTGTATATTGGTTTTACAACTTTAGAAAGGTTTTTGTAAAGTTTGTTGTTGTATATTGGTTTTACAACTTTAGAAAGTTTTTTATAAAGTTTATAGTTGTGATTTCTGCTGTTGGTTGTCATTTCTGCTGTTGGTGTAAATTGTGTTCGATTATGATACAAGGAGGAAGCAACAGACTTATTATCTTGGGCGAGGGTATGAAACACCGAGAAGGTCAGACGTCCATCGTTCGATGGACGTCCGTGATAGCCTAAACGACACCATCTAAAGGTAGATTTTAATGGAATTTGGGATGGACGGACGTCTATCGTACTAAGACGGACGTCCATCATGGCCTAGACGATGCCGTCTAAAGGCTAATGGCATACATTTAGGGCAGAACGACGTAGTATTGGACGACGGACGTCCGTCGCATGCCGAGGGACGTCTGTCTAAATTTGGTGAATTTGGACGTTTTAAGATCGCGTGTACCCCGCACGTGACCCAGTTAATATAGAGTCAATCCTGGCCGTAGAACCAGGAGATGGACTTCCGTCTCTCGATCCTACGGCCAAGGATCGTCATCCGTCTTCGCCTCTAGAAGACGGCAGATTCAATCTTGGCCGTCGATCCAGAAGATGGGCTTCTGTCTCTCAATCCTACTGCCAAGGATGGACGTCCCTCTTCGCTGTTGGAAGACGCCAGATTCAATCATGGCCGTTGATCCAGAAGATGGACATCCCTCAATCGATCCAACGGCCACTGCATGTCGTCCGTCTATCGCCTCTAGACGATTCTAGCTTCATCTTCGTCTCCGCCCTCGCCTGCCATTGTCCATCTTATTCGAACCGCAGGGAAGGACGGAGCTTGACGTCCTTCGTCTGCCGTTCGACGTCGCTTGACAGAGTAGAAACTGAGGCGTTAACCTCGACGGTCCTGGACGAAAATCGTTACTGCGAGGTCGCCGGTGAGATTTTACTATAGTTTAGGGTTTTAGTTGTTAAAAAATAATCTCCAGGGTTTGACTTGTCATTGACCGTGAACTATAGCGTCTGCATTGTTATTTTCCCTAAAAATAATATAGGCCACAATAATGATTACCATAAGTATAATCTTAAAAACTCCTTTAAGTATATATGGCCAAAGAATAATTTCTTCATAATATTGCTTAATGAAATAAGGAGATGTGTTGTGAGCTTTGAAATTTGTATCGGCTATAAAATCTCCATAAATAAAATAAGGAAATAATCATTGTATGACGTGGCAGACCAATAATAGTAAGATATTCACAAACCACCTCCCATATTTGAATAATAGCTTAGGAATTTTGTGGATATCTCTTTGTAATTCAATGATTTCCATAAAAATAGTTTTTAGAATACCTTTTAGTATGTGTGGCCAAAGAACAATGCATTCATGGAATCTTGAGTGGCCCTTTCCTTGACTTGGCTTATTAGGAACCCCACAAATAATTTCCTTATGAGTGATTTTAGAATTCCATGAGTTGTCATACCTAGCTTGCCATCTTTGAAAACACAATCTTTGACTTGAAGTATTGGCCACTAACTTCACCTTTCATTTCTTGCAATTGATCATATAAGGAAAATAATCTATCACATCATTCTTGGACAACTTATGCAAGCAATTTTTGAAAATATGAAACAAGTAACTAGTAGAATCATCATCAACCTCATTGCCATAAGTGTTTTGCCATATAACCAATTTAATATCTTCATGCAAGATGTAATAAGTTCCTATAATCCAAAAATAGTAATCATATTCAACCAAATGAATATTTTCCATATTAACATAAACAAATATCATATCATTAACATAAGAGACTTTTATCCATCCAACTTTAAAAATCCAAGTAATTAATTCATCTATTGGCACATACCTCTTTGTTTCAAGCATAGCAATTTCCCACCAAATTTCTTTTAATGCATCTTAATTCTTAACAACTTGTCTTGGTTGAAGTGGAACAAGCTTGTCTGTCCTTCCACCATCTTTGAATGCATAATAATTAGAAAGGTAATTAGGAAACTCATCATGTGCACGCAATGGTAATTTCCAAAAAGGTTTTCTAGTACTTTCTATATCACAAATCATCACATTAGTAAAACTTCCATAAGTACATTCAGTTCAATTTTGGTTTACCATGCCCCTTTTGTCATTTAACCAACTTAAATTTTCCTTCAAATCTATGGAAGGCAAGGTGTCGTCACTCTTTCCATTTTTTATTATAGGGGATATCTTTTTTGTGTTTAAACTTTGGCCATGAACAATTTGACTTTTATCAATGTGCCCCCAAGATTTGTAAGTGATGCCATGTTTTAATATCTCCAAGTGACTTCCTTTAACCAAAATTATCGAGGACATGTTAGCACAAATATCATCCTTAATGAATAAAGAGCAAACCTTGTTATTGTTGAAACATTGGATATGTAAAGTTTGTTCATTTTGACAATCCTCTTATGTGTTCTCTTGTATTGTTGTTGCCAAGGAATCATTTTGGCATTTCATAGGTTCAGATACTTGTTCCTCAAGATAATCTTATGCTCTTTCTAATTCCTCATCATGGCTTTGTGTATGTAAAATTGGAATGCTTGATGAACTTGCCTCAAGTCCTTGTAATATTCCTCCAGACAATGTGTTAAATCTATTGAGTTGAGATTGTCGACTTTCGGAAGATTTTCAATACCTCACGATTGGTGGTGAGGAGGGGATGGTTTTGATAAACGTTGGAACATACTTTTGCCTTAAAAATTTCTTCATTGAACTCCACATTTTGATGTCTTCTCTTCCGTCTTCTCTTCGGTTGATGATTAGTTTTTCCCACCATCTAGAAATAATTTTTACCAAGGTTTCCCCTGAAAAAATAGCCTTTTGAATAATCTTTTTGACTTCGTCTTCCCAATCCAAATAATCTTCGGAAAAATCCTAACCGCCAAAGGTAGAGATAGATGTTTCCAACTTCTCATTGCTCATAATGTAATTGCAACTCCTCACCAAGAAAAATGGATATCATGAATCAGTAAAAATTATTTCAGCTTTGATACCAAATGATGCACCAGCAGAATGGAATTAGAATATAACCTGAAAATATATCCTTGAAGTGTTGGAGTGTTGAGAGATGTTGAACAAACAATGGAGGCAACTTTTTAGACTAGTGGTCGAAGGCCGATTGATGCTGTGGTCAAGGATGGCAACCAAAACACAACACAGATTCGACTTTTTTGTGGCGGTCAATAAGCAGACGATCTGGTGGACAATCTACGTGACTGGTGCTCTGCTTTTATTATTTTGGCCAAGATTCACTTTTAGAAAGTGAACTTTGGAGGCTTGTCACTTCTTCATTTTGGAAGCTTTTGGGTTTAAATTTGGACCACGCCTTCTTGAAGGAATAAGGAAAAGAACCCTTCAAGAACTTTGGAAATATCAACCACAGATTAGAAAATATGCCTGATACAAAATAAGTCGCTAGAAATAGAAATAATTTCGATAAACACTCTTGTATGGATGAATTATTGATAAAGCGCCTTTGAAAAGTTGGACATCACTTCACACTCTCTTCCTCCAAGGAGTGAAAACACAGATGCCAATAAGATAACGCACCCAACTTATAAGTGAGGTCAATCTTGTGATATTACACACACAAGAAAACCTTCAGTTGTGACACGCCAAAGGGATTAAAGAGGAATCACTCCAATTTTGAAAATAAACCAAGGATTTTCTATTATCAAATTCAATTCCTTAAACATGTACATAAGGTGGCTTTAAATAGCCAATTACAAATTATAAAATAATAGTAAACTAATTAAGCAACAATAACCTTAATTGACTCATAGAATAATTTGTCTGATTTTCTACTTAATAGAAATTAGGTTAATTAACTAAAAGAATATTAAATTAATATCTTCCTTTCTTCTTCTCCAAGCCCTGATGTATTTTGCAACTAATCTATGCTGGTGCTTAGCCACATGGATGGTTTCTATGTAGAGATTTCCTTGGTCTCCAAGTTTGGACACTTGGACTTTCCATAATCTTTGCTCTTGGATCTCTTGGCTTTTGAAATAGCAAATGAAACCCACATTTAGTGATCTAACTCATTCTAGAAATATTAGGAAGTCAGCTACAATAGTCATGAAGTACTCTTTTTGAAATGACATCGTGTAGAATGCTCAAATAGTTAAACACTTGTCGGAGGTCAGAAAGAAGACAGTTTTTGGAAAGTCCATCAAATATTCAACAATTGTCTTTGGATTCCACTTATGCTTGACCTTGAATCTCTTCATGCTAATCTTAGAAACTTGATTAATAATATAATGGACTCGTAGTCCATTACACTATCTTGTTTTCTCTTTCAAGAAATAAGAGAATTACTTAGAAAAATGCAAAATCCTGTGGCAAACTTACGATCTGCAGGATACCGGTCTAATCAACATTAGAATAGGTACGCATCTCTAAATACAAAGAAGATGAAAAATAAGACTCTGAAACTGAGTACCATAAAGATATCTTAAAATGAAAAAATTAGCAGCTCAATGAACTATAATAGGTGAAGTAACAAACTGACCAACAATTGTAACAACATTTGGATGAGTAATTGTAAGATGAACCAAACTTCCAACAGCAGTGCCTTATAAGCTAGAATCAGATATAAGAATTCCATCTTATGGAGAATATGTAGCATTATGCTCAAGAGGCGTATCAATAGTCTTGTTATCTATTAGAAAAGCACACTCAAATATGTCAGCAATATACTTAGTTTAAGAAAGAAGGATGTCATTTTGTGAAGAAGCAACTTCAATTCCCAAAAAATAACAGAGAGGACCTAGATCTTTCATTGCAAAGCACCTAGCTAATTCAGATTTCAATGCAGCAATTCCATCAATATTGTTACTAGTAATGATCTTATCATCAACACAAGGAAAGTATAATACGATTAGTTGATGTAAGCTTTGATTGTAAAACAAATTTCAACATTTAGATAACAATTAAACATTGCCAACAAGTAGGGTGTTGTGCAAAACTATGACACTACGTAAGTGCACATGTTGCATCCAAATAATATATAATAAATAGAGTATCAATCTAACTAAAACACATAAATAAAATACAAAAATAATTAGTTGATGATTTTTAGAATGATTAAGCACAAAAGTAAAACACAAAAATAAAATACAAAAAATTGTTAAATACAATAAAGTTAAAGAAAAATAATAGAGGTTAGGGCTTCTCGTTAATTGAATAAAAAAGGATATACAATAAAGAATAAGTTTAAATAGACTTGCAAAAGTAAATAATAAAATACTAATTTTCCCTTAATGATAAACTCTAAATAACTTAACATCTACCTTCAAACTCAAGATGTCGCTACGAGAACCATCAAGAGTTTGCTAACAAGAAATTGAAATCACGAAATGAAATGCAATTTTGTAAATAAATCAGTGATCTGCATGCAAAACTGGACAAAAGGAAGTGAAATAGTGTTGACTTGGAAATGATGTCGAATGACATGATACTCAATCTAAATATGTTTGATTCACTCGTGAAATACTGAGTTACGTGCAATCTAAATAGCACTTTTGTCATCACAAGGGTAGGTAGATGAAGAAGAACACCCATATCAGCAAGTAACCAACATAACCAAGCTATCTCACAAGTCATAGAAGTTATAACACGATACTCTGCTTCTGTAGAAGATCTAGAAACACTATCTTGTTTTTTGCTCTTTCAATAAATAAGAGAATTACCTAAAAAAATGAAAAATTTTGTGGCAAACTTACCATCTATAGGATCACCAACCCAATCAACATTAGAGTAGGCATGCATCTCTAAATACAAAGAAGATGGACAAAGAAGACTTTGAAACTAAGTACCTCGAAGATATCTTAAAATGCAGAAAATAGAAGTTCAATGAACTATAGTAGGTGATGTAACAAACTGACTGACAATTGTAACAACATTTGGATGAGTGATTGTAAGATAAACCAAACTTCCAACAACAGTGCTTTATAAGCTAGAATCAAATATAGAAATTCCATCTGATGGAGAATATGTAGCATTAAGCTCAAGGGGCGTATCAACAGTCTTGTTATCTGTTAGAATAGCACACTCAAATTTGTCAGCAATATACTTAGTTTAAGACAGAAGGATGTCATTTGGTGAAGAAGCAACTTCAATTCCCAAAACATATCGTAGAGGACATAGATCTTTCATTGCAAAGCACCTAGCCAATTCAGATTTCAGTGCAATAATTCCATCAATGTTGTCACCAGTAATTATCATATCATCAACACAAGGAAAGTATAATATGATCAGTTGATAAACATTTGACAAAAAAAAAAAGCTGAATTATGACAACTGCGTAAACCCCAATGAAGTAATCACATTAGAGAATTTTTCAAACCATGCATGAGGTACTTACTAAAGGCCATAAAAAGTTTTCTAAGCTTGTAAACTCCCTCAGGTTGATTAGAAACACCAGTGGAGTCATCATGTAAACTTCTTCCCAGAGATCTCCATTCAAGAATGCATTTTTAACATCCATTTGAGAAATATGCCATCATTGAGTAGGGCACCTATAATAAGTGTGCCAACTGTGGTCATTTTTGCAACATGTGAAAAGTTATAATTTTTGAAAAGGTAACAAACTTGAATGTTGTTTGATTGGGATCCTATTAATCAAGTGAGTAGCAAATAGAATTGTTTTTCCCCAAAACTATTAGGAAGGGAGGCAGACAGTAAAAATGAATGAACAACTTCTACAAGATGTCACTTTTTTCTTTCAGCAACATCATTTTTCTTTAGAGTATCAATACATGAAGTTTGACAAATAATTCCATTTGTAAAAAGTAAATTAGTGAAGGCATTAAAGATATATTTTCCCCCCAAATTACAATTAAAAGTTTTTTTTTATAACAGCTGAATATTGAGTTTTAATAAGAGCTCGAAAATCAGTAAAGATGCTTAAAAAGTCAAAACAATGTTTCATAAGAAAAACCCAACAATAGCGAATGTAATCATCAATAAAAGAATCGTAATATTTTGATCCCCCCATAGTGGCCATAAGAGAAGGTCGTCACAAATCAGAATGAATAAAATTAAATGATACAAGAGTGGCAAAGAGACTTTTAGTGAAAGGCAAAGTTGAAAATTTTGCAAGCTTACAACCACTACAGTTAGAAATTTCATGAATTTTTAAATTTTCTAATGTTCTTGTAGAAACTAAAAATTTTAAGCATCAAGAAGAAATATGATCGAGATGAGAATGTCATAGATAAAGTCGTAAGTGTTGTTCTCATGCATGGACTTCATCTCATCTTGCATTGCATACAACCACTCATTTTTCTTCTCATGCGAAAGAACCTTCTGATAAGTCTCTGGTTCTCCTCCTTCAGTGAGCAACATATAATCACTAGTAGAATATCTTCTAGAAGGTTCCCTGTCTCTAATGGATCCTATTAACTGAAGCTCAACCAGTGGCTCTACTGGGTTCTCTTCAACTGATTCATCATTAACGGGAAGAGGATCATCTGTCTGTGTATCTCTGTTATCATTAATAGGCCCTATAGGTGGACGAACCATACCTAAATCAACTTGCTCTTCACTACTTAGACTTTAGCTTCTCTGTCTTATCAAAGTATGCAATGGTTTGATCTTCCAAAAATACTACATCTCTACTTCTAATAACTTTCTTGTTGATCGGATCCCAAAATCTGTACCCAAACTCCTCATGACTTACCCAATAAAAATGCACTACCTCGTTTTACTGTCAAGTTTAGATCTCTTATATCTAGGGATATGTACAAATGCCCTGTAGCAAAAAACTCTCAAGTGCCCATATGAAATATCTTTCCCTAACCACACCCTCTGAGGTATATCATAATTCAAAGGAATTGAAGGCGAAAGATTTATCAAGTCAACCGCCAATCTCATTGTCTCCCCTCAAAAGGACTTTGACAACTTTTCATGAGAGAGCATACAACGAATCTTGTCATTAATCGTGCGATTCATCCTCTCTACAACTCTATTGTGTTGGGGCATTTTTGGCTCTATTTTTCTAAACTTGATCCCATGAGTTTTCCAATACTCCTCGAATGGCCCTCTGTATTCACCACCATTATAGGAGCGAACACATTTCAATTTCTTACCAGTTTCTCTCTTAACTAACGCCTAGAAAAGTTTAAAGAAACCTAAAACTTGATCTTTCGTTTTCAAAGCACAAGCCCACACCTTTCTAGAATGATCATCAATAAAAGTGATATAATAACGAGCACCATCAAGACTCATAGTATCCATAGAACAAATATCAGTATGCACCAAATCTAACGCATTTGGTCTTCTACACAGAAGCAAGGTTTTAAAAGATACCCTGTGATGTTTACTAGCTAAACAATGAGTGCATACCTCTAGCTTTGCAGACTTCAAATGAGGAATTATCTGTTTCTGAGAAAGCTTCTACATACCATTCTTACTCATGTGTCCAAGCCTCATATGCCATAGTTTAGTAGACGAGTCATCAACCGCATTCACTTCTCCCCCGTAAGATGTAGCATGCACCAAATAAAGTGAATTATGTTTTGTTCCTCTAGCAACCACCAACAACCCCTTAGTGAGCTTCCACTTACTTTCACCAAAGTGCCTATGATATCTATCGTCATCAAGTATACCAGTGGAGATCAAATTTAGACGAAAATCAGGAACATGCCTTACATTCTTCAAACACAATCAACATTTGGCATCAGTATTCATGTAGACGTCACCCATGCCTACTATCCTACACTCTGCATTGTTCCCCATCTTCACATGACCAAAATCACCATCACTATAGGTAGAAAATACATCATGCTGAGAAGTAACATGGTATTAAAGCACCAGAATCTACTAACCAACGAGGATCTTGACATGTGAGGTTAATAATGCTATCATCGCAAATAATAGATCAATCTCCATCTACAGCTGCTATTGTATTTGCATCATCTATCTTCCCTTTGTCTTTCTGATTGTGTTTTTGTTCTCTCAACCATTTTCTACACTGAGATTTCTTGTGTCCTGGCTTGTCATAGTGGAAACATCTGAAGTTATTACCTGTCTGAGACTTCCCTCGTGATCTGTCATTACTGTCACAACTCTTCTGATTCTTACTCTTGCTTCTACCTCGTCTCTCTAAAACTAGCACCTGACTCTGTGCAGTTAGCCCTTGCTCTTTTCTTCTTTTTTCTTCATTTAACATGCTTTCTTTCACCATCTTCAAAGTGAGAACACCATCTGGAGCGAAATTGCTAAGAGAAACAACAAGAGTTTTCTAACTATCAGGTAATGAACTAATCAAACACAAAGTATATATCTCATCATCTAGCTTCATGTCAAGTGCTGCCAACTGAATCAGAATTCCCTAAAAAATATTCAAATGATTAGAACTGGAGTTTCATCTGTGTATGAAAGATACATCAATTTCCTGAAAAGAAAAGCTTTATTTTGCACATTCTTCTTTTCATTCAACTCCCTTATAGTCTCCCAAAACCTTGCTTGCATTTTCCTCATTGGCAACAAGCTAATAAACACTATTATCGACCCACTGTAAAATTTTGCCAATTGCTTTCCTGTTCAACTTGGCCTAATCTTTTTCATACATCATGTTTGGTTTGCCCTCATCTCCTAAAAGTGTGTCTTCGTAATCTAAACAACATAATAGATCTTCCATTCGCGACTTAGATATCGAATAATTGGTAGTCGTGAGCTAAATCATAGTATTGCTACTATTACTTGACTCCTCCATTTGACAAATACAAAAATAATCATCAATTCAACCTGACGCTATGATACCACTTATTCAGAAAAAGAACTCAAATACACAACAGAATAAAATACTTTTTTCTCTCTTCGTACAATCAAATAGATAAAACAAACCAACAAAAATAACGAGATCATAACACCAATTTTTAGCGTGGAAAACCCTCAAAAGTGTGAGAGTAGAAAAGCACAGGACCCGTATGCCACTTAATCGAACCTTCCACTATAACAGAAATAATGGGCACACCAAATTTCTCTCTAGCTCAACAAACTAGAGGTATACAATATTCATCAAGATTGAACACTAATCTTGGAAGATAACAAAACGTAAGAAAGGATAAACATAGGGTTACCAAACTGCAGTACCATTTTTACCCCAACAGACTGTCTTAGATAACATGGACGACAATATTCACCATTCAGAAAAATACCCCTTGCTGTTGTGAAGCTACAGTTTAAATTTCACAACGATCCAACAGTAGAAACTCGAGAAAAAGCAATTCTCATCTAACTGCCTCTGAAAATCTCTTTTTTCTATCTTTTTTCTCTCTCTCTCTTGTTAACACTCTAGGGTTTCGTTAGCCACAAAATCCTATTTTATACTCAGTCTAAAAAATATGGGCCGAGCCCAACACAAATTATCACAGAATTACTGAATCATTGGACTATGTTTTTCAATTTTAGGATTTATGCACCTGTTCTTAGTATGTTATGCATCAGTTTTCGTTTAGAAAATTGTCTTAAGTTGTAATGTAGTACTGCTAATTAGCAAACCCACACCCACACCCACAAATACTCATATATTATATCAGGAAAGTTAAATCTAAGATGGGAAACTATTTGGGATTTTCCATTTCCTAATAATTGACAATTATTTGTTCATGGCTAGAGATTCTCGGATTGAATTAAATTGCTTGGCCTATTTTGAAACACAATTGTTGTGAGAGTAGTTAAATTTCCCTTTGGTAATATGATTTGCTAACTCTTCTATAGCTAAGATATATGACTTCCTTCAACATAAATTGGTGCCGGCCTCTAGCCAAAAAAAAAAAAGTTTGGTAAGGATCAAAACTTTTCTATCAAAATTTATTCTGCTCTCTGCGGCATGAATATATGAAAAATGCTCATTATATATATATATATATGTATATTTCAGATTATTTTTTTTGGTTTTATAATTTTTTAGTGGAGAAGATATGGAGTAGTTTTTTTACTGTTTTATGTATATGTATAGGAAATATTAAATACTGTTTTTGTTTTTTGGTTATGGTGCATCTCTTTCTTCACCAGATTATAAACTGTTAAAACCAAAAATAGGGTAAAAAATGAGGAAGAAAAACGGGCAAAAAATAGTAAAAACTTTGATTATTTTCATATTTTTGAAAAAAAATGGTAAAACCGAAACCAAACTGGAACCAAACCTCAGTTCGGTTCCATAAAAATGAACACTCAGTTTTAGTTCGGCAAAGGCCGAACAAAAAACCCTACCAGTTTGGTTTGGTTCCACCTCAAAACCAAACCGAACCAGGTTTTCACACCCCTAGGTGGATATCTCCAGCAGTTATGCATGTATCTGCTATGGAAGTGAACGCTTTCACGATTGAGGCACATGGGCTCTGGTAATTTTTTTGGACGATTTGTCTATAGAGTAAATTCATATATTAAGATGAAACTGATGACTTCTTGGATGAAGGGGTGTGATCAATAATTGATTAGAGTGTATTACGACACACCCTTTAAGAAGGAGGAGATCGAGAACTCATCATTTCAGTAGCAACCTCTTGATTTAAACTATGGGAGAAACTCAAAAGTCAGGGACAAACAATCACAAAAGAGATAATTTTCTTTGAATTCACTGAAGGTACTTGAACTTTAGAAAAAGGGAGGGATAACTTGTTGGTGATACACATAGACCCGAGGTAAATAGTGTTGCATGTGTGTGACCTAACAACCTATATCGCAAGGTGATAGGGAACCTATTTTGTAATACCCAGAATTAAGCTGGGACTAAGAATAATAATATTTATGAATGTTGAAAATTTTGGGGATGATTTTAGTATGGGATGTAATACCTCAATTTCCCATAATTGAATTAAGTAAAGATAATTGAAAAATTAATTAGGTGTAATGGGATATTTGGATAATTATTGAAAATTTAATTGATTGAAATTACAAGAATTGGAATTGATTAAATAAATTAAGAATTGGAAATGGATTAAATGAATAATAGAAGAAGTGAGATAGATTAATCGGCGACATTTTGGAGGGGAGTGCAGCACAGTGGGAGCGGTCGATAGTCTAATTACAGTAGAGCGGGCGACATGCCCCGACCGGTTGACTGTGCATGTCGACCGGTCCCAAATAAAATTGCAAAAAATGTGTTTTCTCTAGATTTTTCTCCAGTGAATGATTTTGTCAATTATCCACTCCGCACTTTATAATATCCACTTGCTAAATTATTGAATAAAATGACAAAGGTTTGTGATTCAGGGGGTAGAAAAGGACTCCTTTTGAGAAAGCTGAGGGCTTTTTGTCTTCGGTAGAAAAGAAAAGAGAAGAGAGAGCGAGGAGGGCTTGAAGTGAGAAGTTGATGAGCCCTCTATCTATAAATTGATGACAGAAGAGAGAAGCTAGGGGTGGTTGATTACAAAGAGAGAGAAAGAGAGAGTGCGTGAAGTGCTTTGTGCATTCTAAGGACATAGGCAATTTTTTTCCTGAGAGTGGGTGCCGTCCAGAGAGTGAGTGGTGATTTGAGAGAGCAGAAGTTGCTGCTACTAAGGAAGGGGGACTTAGGCAGTGGGAAGATCTGCATGTAAGAAATGGGATGCAGTGGCCAATGAAGACCCTGCGTCACGGGAAAATTGTATGATTTCTTTGGTTTTGATTTCTACCTTGATTTCTTGCTGCAAATTGTTCATCTACTTGCTGCAAATTGTTGATTTGCTTGGGAACAAAAGAAATTTAAGACTATCACGAATAATCTACTGTGAATAATTTGTTGATTTCTGCCTGGATAATTGTTGTGATTTTTGAATAATTATGCTCACACACTGATAAAGTGTTTACTGCCATTTATAGTTGGACGAACGAATGGATATTATTTTGTGATCATTGTATTGTGATTTTGTGAATTACTAATCTAACTATTAATGATAGATGATGAAGAAATTGGAATTTCCCTGTGAATGTTGTTAGCCGTGAGGTGTCGAGCAAGGAGGAATTATTAGAAGTATTAATATGTGATTTTTGGATTGTTATCTATAATGGAATAATACCTTAATTAAGGCTATGTTAAATAAACATATAAATTGCCCTTGTTAATTAGCATATAATTTGGCCTCTGTTAAATAGCATATAAATTTGTTCATGTTAATTAGCATATAATTTGACATCTGTTAATTAGTATATAAATTGTCTTTTGTTAATTAGCATATATAAACTATAAAATGCTCTTTGTGAAATTAAAGTATGAATTATTCCTCGCTAATTAATATACTAATTCTTTCTTTTAAATTGTTGATAAAATGCTAGAAAATAAAAATGGATTATTTTGGTTGAGCATGAACTGTTATATCACAACTTTAATATTTTCTTTGATATATTATGTATACTGTTGTGGACTGGATGTGGCATGACATTCATGCATCATGATAGGACTTATGAAAATGTGGCATATGCACAACATGTTTAATGAAATGAATGAATAAACCTAAAGGGGCGTGTGGGGTTCGGGAGAGGGGTAACAGTTCTTGGTGGTGACACACCTGATGGAAAGCTCGCCCCAAGTAGGGATCGAGTGTTGGTTAAGCCACAAGACCAACAGATGTATCCCTTATCTTGTTCTAGAAATCCCTAACGATTGAAATGTAGATATTGGTGACGGTCGTGGAGACACCCCTGATGGATAGTTCGTCCCATGTAGGGATGGAGTTACGGTTAAGCAACATGGTCCAACAGATGTATCCTTTCTCTGGTAACGAAATGTAAAGGCCGAAAAGATAGGTTCTTTTCTAAGACAAACTGCATAAGCACGTATGAGCATGAGCATTTCATTCTATTTCTTGCTGAGCATTAGGCTCATTGTTTTATCTCGTGGTGCAGGTGACTGTAAAGATATCAGTGTTATTGATGTGGAGGAAGAGGCATTGCCCTTTGAGCTCTTTGATTATCAGCTGTGTTCGACCTAAGGGTTATGGTTCATGGAAAGTAACATCGGTTGTTTTCAATAATTAATTATGGTTTTAATTTTGTAAATGTTTTGTAAACTATGGAATGTTGTTTATAGTAATAAAACTATGTTTTGATATTATTCTGCTTAATACTCTAATTTGTTAATATACATTTTTAATAAATTAAAGAAATTTTATGGCTAAAAATGAAAGAAATAAAAGGTTTAATAATGCGAGGAGTTACATATTTTGCTCGTATTTTACTACTTGTTCATGTTGACTTGAGGATTTTTGGTTTGGATTGAATTTTGATGTTAGATGATATTTTTATTCTATGCATTTATAATGACTTGATGATATGTTGTTTTAGTTTCAATGTTGTCATAGATGATATGTTCTGATTACAGATAAATAATAATGTTTTGAGGATATGTTGTATGTTATTTGATATATGATGTTATTTGTATATGTCACATGTAAGAAAGATAAGAAGAAGAAGAATATTTCTAAGTAGGTTTTGAGGACAGACTTTCCCAAAGGTTGAACCAATGGGTACATAAGCATGTTAGTTAGTTCCCAATTGATGTCGATGCCACCTAGCTGAAAGTGTTGAGGTCATTAAGCATTGATGTGCATGAGCGCTAGCGAAACTTTTGATTGATGTCAGGGCTTCTCGCCAAAGGTTGCGGAGATTGTCATGTATTGATGTGCATAGTCGCTATCAAAGTTTCTTATTGATGTCAGAGCTAATTTATTAGATGTATTGGGGTTGTCATGCATTGATGTGCATGACAGTTAACAAAAGACTTGATTGATGTTGAGTCTGTCTCCCAAATATTGGGGACTAGTGGCCGATATCTTATTAAACAACCTACTCATTCCTAAAAAGGGAAAAACAAAAGAAATGAAGAACAAAAAAAAACTAAAGAAAAAAAAAAAGAATTATTAGTATAGTAACAAATATGGCATGCATGCATATAGTGAATGTTCTCTGCTCATGATATTTATACACTACTTATTGAGAGTTAGACTCATAATTTGAACTTTGTGATATAAGTGGTATTTATTGTGAAGATGCTCTTATTGATAAAGATGTTGACATAAGCAGTAGAGGATGAGTTTCCATAGGTGAGCTCTTGTGGTTGTCTAGCGATTCACGACTCGTGGAGAGTTTTTATTAAAGTAATAATTATGTAATAAATCTTGGGTTTTGATACTTGAAGATTTCTTTGTATAATAGATTGGATTTTGATACTAATGGTGTATACTTTTTTGTTATTTCAAACTATGTTTTCCATTATTTTTATTGATTATGTTAAAGATATTTGATGAATCACGTTTTCAAGAAGAAAAAAAAAAGAGACCTAAAATTTCAGGATGTTATAGGAGCAGAGTCTATTGATTCCAATGCTGCTGAATCGATTGATGGAGCATAATGGATCAGTGCTTTTCTTTTCATGATGGAAGAGAGGTGGATGATCAATGGCTGAATAAATTCATTTGACTATTCTAATGGCACTGAGCCTTTTGCCATTACTGTCATCATCTTTGATTCAAATCCTTAAAAAATCTTTCAGTCTTTTGAGAGATCTAAGACCAACCCAACGATCCAAAGTCACAACCTTGGATCACCGAAAAAAGGGCTGACCAATTTGGCTGGACCTTGATCCAGGCCATGCCCCATCGGGCCTGAGCTCGAGCTTGATCTAAGCTAGGTCCAACCTGGTCCACTGACGAGGTTGAATTCTAGTATTTTATTTAAATGAAAACCTCCACCATATTTAAATGAGGACCTCCACCATATAAACTATAGCTAACCTTGTTCTATCCATTCATTATATTCTCATTATATTGCATGAAAAACCAAAAACAAACTCATTTTTAACAATAGAGATTTAACATATTAGTTGATGCACAAGTGGAAGGGGTAAAGAATTAACTTGCAAATTACGTTGTTGAAGTGTTGTTGCAAGTGGTTGAGCAAGTGTTGAAGAAGGAAGAATGTTGGAGAACCTAGGTGGGCCACTTCTAGAGGAAACGGTCGACCGCACGATCGACCTCAAAATGACCAGAAGCAAAAACAAGTTGACCTTATCCTTCTTTCCTAAATTTTCTGCAATTTCAATATATGGAAAGTGAACTTTGAACGAGCGTAACATTTTCGTATGAGATCCTTTTGTGCTGAAATTTGGACCACTTCTTCTTGGACTGAATAGGAAAATAACCCTTCAAGAATTGTGAGATATGCGGAAAACAAGATAAGTGGTTGGAAATAGAAAGTAGGACAACTTGCACTTCCCTTTCATTGACTTTGCGGATGGAGGCTTGATGGATGGTTAAACACCACTTCACACAACCTTTCCCAAGAGAGTAGGGCTATAGATGCACTCAAGAAAGTTCACTTAAGCCTAAGTGAACTCCGCTTTGTGATATGTCTCACACAAGAGGAACTTTAGATGTAACTCACCAAAGCGTTTGAAAAGGGAATCTCTTCCAATTTTGAAATTAGAAAAAGTTATTTTGTATTCAAACTCCAGTGATTAAAACATAAGCATTAAGTGGATTTATATAGCCTTTTACAAAGCATGAAATAATAATAAACTAATTAAGCAATAATAACCCTAATCGGCTCATAGAATAAGTTGTCCAACTTTCTACTTAATAGAATTTAGGTTAATTAACTAAAAGATTATTTAATTAATATCTTTCTTTCTTCTTCTCCAAGTCTAGAGGTCTTTTGGCAGCTATTCCTTGTTGAAATCGTCCACTTGGATGGTTTCCATATCTGGATTTTCCTTGCTCTCCAAGTTTGGACAATTCGGTTTTCCTTAACTTTTGCTCTCTGTTCTATGGGTCTTTGACATAGCAAATGAAGTCTAAATTTAACAATTAAACTTGTTCTAGAAATCTTAGGACGTCCGTGATAATCTTTATGAAGCACTTATTTTTAAATAACATCATTTCAAATGCCAAAACATTCAAATACTTGTCAGGGGTCAAAAGGAAGACAGTTTTTGGAAAGTCTTTCCGTTTCTCTTTCATTGCTCTTAAACTTCGACCTATGCTTAACCTTGAATCTTTCCATGATATTATTTGTAACATGATTAATAATAGAATGGACCCGTAGTCCATCATTCTCTCGGGATTGAAAATGATTCGACCTTGAATCAAGTCTTACATTGCCATAATCTTTATTACCATAATAAGAAGGATCATCATAGGCTACCAACATTGTAATTTCTTCAATCTTTCCATGAATATAATATGGAAACAAGTCGTGTTTGATGTAGCCAGCTGATGATATTAAGATTTCCATAAAAATCTTTCCATGCTTGAATAATAACTAGAATAATAGATTCTCATTCTTTGTCTTCGAGTTAGGAATAATGTAGGCCACAATAATGATTACCATAAAGATAAACTTGAGAATACCTTTAAGTATATGTGGCCATAGGGCAATCTCTTCATAATATTCCTTAGTCAAATGAGGAGATGTGTCTTGGCCCTTTAAATTTTCATTGACTTTGAAATCTCTGTGAATGAAATAAGGAAATAACCCTTGTATCATGTGGTAATCCAATAATAGTAAGATATTCATAAACCACTTCCCATAATTGAACAATAGCTTAGAAATGTCGTGGATACCCCTTTATAATTAAATGATTTCCATAAAAATAGTTGTGAAAATACCTTTGAGTATATGTGGTCAAAGAACAATTTTTTTGATAACTCTTTCAGTTGTTCTTCCTTCAATATAGCTTGCTAGATTCCCACCATAAGCTTTCCTTATTAGTGATTTCCTTGTAGCTTCTTAAATTCTCTTTCCTTTAATATGGTTTGCTAGGTTTCCAACAAGAACTTTCCTTGCTAGTGATTTTCGAAATCCATGAGTTGTCTTGCTATTTTTAGAAACAGAATTTTCGACTTGAGACATTGACCACTAACTTCACCTTTCTATTTTTGTAATTGATCGTATAAGGAAGATAATCTATCACATTAATTTTGGATAACTTAGGCAAGTAATTTTCAAAAATTTGAAACAAAAAAACTAGTAGAATCATCATAAACCTCTTTGCCATAAGTGTTTTGCCATAGAATCAATTCAACATCTTCATGCAAGTTGCAATAGGTTCCCATAATCCAAAAATAGTAATCATATTCAACAAAATCAACTTTTGCTATATTGCCACAAACATAACCAAATATCACTTTATCCCATCCAACTCTAAAAATCCAAGCAATTAAGTTATCCAATGGCACATACCTCCTTGTTTTAAATATAGTAGTTCCAAACTGATTTCCTTTTAATGTACCATAATTCTTTGCAACTTGCCTTGGTTGAAGTGGAACTAGCTTGTCTATCCATTCACCCTCTTTGAATGCATAATAATTAAGAAGGTAATTAGGATACTCATCATGTGCATGCCACGGGGATTTCTATAAAGGATCACTTGTACTACAAATTAATATATTAGCAAAACTTTCATAAGAAAATCCATTCCAAATCCAGTTTACCTCGATGTCCCTTTCCTTACAATCCATAGATGGCAAGTTGTCATCAAATTTTCCATATTTGATTAAAGAATAACCCTTTCTTGTGTGTAAACTTCGACCATGATTATTTCGATCATTGTCAATGTGCCACCATAGTTTGTTAGAGATACCATGCATTAATAACTCCAAGCTAAGCCCCTTAATCATGACCAAAGGAACCATGTTAGCACAAATTTCATCCTTAATAAATAAAGAGCAAACCTTGTCATTGTTGAAACTTTGGTTATGCACAATTTGTTCCTTACGACAATCCTCTAGTGGTTCCTCTTGTATTGTTGTTGTCAATGAATCATCTTGGCTTTCTATAGGTTCAGATACTTGTTCCTCGAGATAAATCTACTTCGCTTTCTAATTCCTCATCACGGCTTTGTGTTGGTAAAATCGAGATGCTCAATATTTTTGCCTCAAGTTGTTGTAACAAGGCACTAATTTTAGCAAGTTGAGATTGTTGACTTTCGGAAGAATTTTCATACCTTTGGAGTGGCGGTGATGATGGAGCATACTTTCGTCTCTCAATTATTAGAGCCATTTTGATTACATCTTCAATTGTGTCATAAGGTCGGTGTTCCATCATACTTCCAATGTCATTGTGAAGTCCTAGGATGAATATTGTTATTGTTTCATCTTCCGACTCTTGCAAATCACGTCTTGCTTTTAGGGTTTTGAACTTGACAACATATTCTTTGATGGTGGTGGAACCTTGAGGTGGTTCAATTGATTGTAGAGTTCTTACTCGTAATGGCCTGGAACGAACTTCTCACTCATGAGTCTCTTTGTCTCCTATTTTCACTAATGTTGCTCCACCATATGTTTGCATACCCTGTGAACCCGAGTGTTATTAGTTGCATCTTCCTTAGTTTTGAAAATTCATAACACTCAAATATTCTTTCCACTTTTTCCACCCACTCATTATAATCATCACTTAAACCGTTGAATGGCGGGATGGATACCTTGGGAATAAATGGTCGTGAATTCTCCTCATCCGAAAAATAATTCCTTGAGTATTTTTGCCTCCTTGTCATTGTGTAAAAAAAACTATCATGAATCAATAGGACGTTTTAGCTCTGATACCAAATGATGCACCAACGGAAAGGGTAAAGAATTAACCTGCAAATTATGTTGTTCAAGTGTTGTTGCAAGTGGTTGAGCAAGTGTTGAAGAAGGAAGAATGTTGGAGAAACTAGGTGGGCTACTTCTAGAGGAAACGGTCGACCACGCGGTCGACCTCAAAATGACCAGACGCAAAAACAAGTCTACCTATCCTTCTTTCCTAATTTTTTTGCAATTTCAATTATGGAAAGTGAACTTTGAACGCGCGTAACGATTTTGTCCGAGATCCTTTGAAGCTGAAATTTGGACCACTTCTTCTTGGATGGAATAGGAAAATAACCCTTCAAGAATTTTGAAAATATCCTTCAAGAATTGCGAGATATGTGAAAAACAAGATAAGTGGTCGGAAATAGAAAGTATGACAGCTTGCACTTCCCTTTTGTTGACTTTGCGGATGGAGACTTGATGGATGATTGGACACCACTTCACACAGCCTTTCCCAAGAGATAGGGCTACGGATGCCACTCAAGAAAGTTCACTTAAGCCTAAGTGAACTCCGCCTTGTGATATGACTCACACAAGAGGAACTTTGGATGTAACTCACCAAAGCATTTGAAAAGGGAATCTATTCCAACTTCGAAATTAGAAAAAGCTATTTTGTATTCAAACTCTAGTGATTAAAACATAAGCATTAGGTGGCTTTATATAGCCTTTTACAAAACATAAAATAATAATAAATTAATTAAGCAATAATAACCTTAATCGGCTCATAGAATAAGTTGTCTGATTTCTACTTAATAGAAATTAGATTAATTAACTAAAAGATTATTTAATTAATATCTTTCTTTCTTCTTCTCCAAGTCTAGGGGTCTTTTGGCATCTATTCCTTGTTGAAATCGTCCACTTTGATGGTTTCCATATCTCGATTTTCCTTGCTCTGCAAGTTTAGACAATTGGACTTTCCTTAACTTTAGCTCTCTGTTCTGTGGGCCTTTGACATAGCAAATGAAGTCCACATTTAACGATTAAACTTTTTCTAGAAAGCTTAGGACGTCAGCTACAATCTTCATGAAGCACTCATTTTTTAAATGACGTTGTTTAAAATGCCAAAATAGTCAAATACTTGTTGGAAGTCAAAAGGAAGACAATCTTTGGAAAGTCTTTCCATTTCTCTTTTCATTGCTCTTGAACTTCTATCTATGTTTGACCTTGAATTTTTCTATGATATTATTTTCAATTTGGTTAATAATAGAATGGATCCGTAGTCCATCATTAGTAGATCATATTCCATAATAGGATCTAAACTAGTCAACTTGTTTAATTGATTTAGGAAAATTAACAAATTAACCACTGAACTATGAAATCAATGACAAGTCAACCACTAAATAATTTTTACTGACAAATAAAACACTCAATTATGGGAAATAAACGATGCAAATATCATTATTAACTTGTTGAAAAAAACATTAAAAATGACAAGGCTTTTCAAAATAGAAGATTTTAAGTTACCCTATTCAAAGTAGATTTTGGTATCAAAATAGAATATTTTCAATTAATTGTTTGTAGAAAATCAATGTATTCTATGCTAAACATGTTTTTGATTCACTGAGGAAATTAGCTGGAAAATAGATTTTAAAAACTTTAAGTTGTTCGAAATCGAATTTGGTATCAAAATGAAATATTCTAGTTAATTGTTTGTTGAAAAAACAATGCACTCTAAGCTAAACATATTCCTGATTCACTAAGGAAACTCGCCGAGAAATTTGTTGTTTGCTACACTGAAGAACAACAAAGAATTCAACAAATGGTGCGCGAAGAGTATTTTCCACTGTGGAAAGAATAGATTCCACTGTGGAAAGTCATCTTTTCTGAGTCCTATTCCAATGCACTTTCCGTAGTGGAAAGTAACCTTTCCTTTGTAAAAACGAATCCTTTCACTGCAAAAAAATAATCTTTCTTGAATGCTATTCTAATGACTCACTTTATATAGTAGAAAGATAACATTCTGTTGAGGAAAGAAAACATTTTTAAATGAAAAACGTAGCAACGATGTTTTCTCCTTTCATTTTTCATAGTTGAGTGTTTTATTTGTTAACAAAAATTGTTTAGTGATTGACTTATCATTGATTTCACAGTTCAGTGATTGTTTTGTTAATTTCCCATTGATTTATTAAGGTTTGGAATCCTAAAATGGACCTGCAATAATTTGATAAAAATTTTAATTATTATTATTTTCTTATTAGGAAAGAAATCTTCCTCCCCGTTTCGAAGGAAACGTTACGATTGGGCAAGGAAAGTCCTTTCCTATTTCTCTCCATTGTCTTTCCTCTCCCTGTAATGTCAATTGTCATTTCCCTCTCCATTTTGGTGTCCTTTCTCCCCTCAACCTGATGGACTATGAGTCCATTTTATTATTAATCAAGTTTTCAAGATTAGCATGGAGAGATTCAAGGTCAAGCATAAATGGAAGTCCAAGAACAATTGTGGAATATTTGATGGACTTTTCAAACACTGTCTTCTTTTTTAGCTTTGACAAGTGTTTGACTATTTTGGCTTTCAAAACAACATCATTTGAAAAAGAGTGTCTTATGAAGGTTGTAGTTGATTTCCCAAGCTTTTTATAATGGGTTGGATCGCTAAATTTGGAGTTCATTGTATGGCAAAATCCCACAAAACCGAGAGCAAATATTAAGGAAAGTCCAAGTGTCCAAGCTTGGAGAATAAGGAAATCTCTACATGGAAACCATCCAAGTAACTGAACACTAACATGGATTAGCTACCAAAATACATCTAAACTTGGAGAAGAAGAAAGGAAGATATTAATTAAATATTCTTTTAGTTAATTAACCTAGTTTCTATTAAGTAGAAAATCGAACAACTTATTCTATTAGTCGATTTAGAGTTATTGTTGCATAAATAGTTTACTATTATTTTATATTTTGTAATTGGCTATTTAAAGACACCTGATGTACATGTCTAAGGAGATGAAATTGAATAGAAAAAGCTTTTGCTTAATTATCGAAATTGGAGTAATTCATTTTTTCAACCTTTTGGCGTGTCACAACCAAAGTTTCCCCTTGTGTGTGTTACATCACTAGATTGGACTAACTTGTAAGTTGGGTGAGGCATCCGCATTCTTCATCCTTGGAGGAAGAGTGTGTGAAATGGTGTCCAACTTTCTAAAGGCGCTTCATCAACAAATCATCCATACGGGAGTGTTCATCTCAATTATTTTTATTCCTGGCAACATAACTTCTATCAAGCATATTTCCTAATCCATGGCTGATATTTATATAATTCTTGAAAGGATCTTTTCATTATTCATCCAAGAAGACGTAGTCAAAATCTCAGCTCAAAAGTTTATAAATCATGGGAGTTGTGGATTTCCAAAGGTGGACTTTCCATAACTGAATTTACAACAATTCTAAGGAAAGAAGAAACCAATCTGCCTATTTTCAGGTCAACCGCCCTGCTTATAAATCCTTCATTTGGTTGAGCAACTCAAGCAAACCTTCATCAATTCTTCAAGTATCAATTGTCCAACTTCCTCAACACTTCTTCAACATATGTTACAGGTTATTTCTTTACCCCTTCCGCTGGTGCATCACAACCTCTCCCTCTGCCTCCATTCCCTAGACGAATATCCTTCCCTGCAAAACTGAGCTCTCACTCTCAACTGTTTTGGGCTAAAATTCAAGTCTCCGTGACTAAATCAATTGTCGATCCTGGTAAGTCGACTTCCTTATTTCCTTGTAATTCCAAAATTTTGATTAAAAGATTGAAATTTTGATCCAAATTATACTCTCGATGTTGAAGGGGCCAAACTAAGTTGGTCTCAGTACAGTACAGCCTAATCAGAGTTCTCCAGAAATCGGAAGACCAAACCAGTGAACTTAGGGGTATACAAATCTAACATTTTCTCTTTGACTTATGCTTTGTTTGCTGTCTTTGGTAAGGAAAATTGGAATATCATAATTGGCCGATGAATCTGATGGTTTTCGACAATGGAAGTTGCGCAAATAGCTTCAATAGTGAGGTTGGTGACTCATGACTCTGAAGCATCGAGTTATGGCGTCTACCGCCTCGACCTCAACCTCGGTCAATCGAACGGATGGTAGAGATTGGAAGTCTCGGCCAAAGATGATATCGACTATGTCGAAGTCGTTCGCATCCAAATCCTCTCCATGGAGAAATTGTGACAAGGATGATATTTCGTCCTCGTCCAAACTGTGTTTCACCATAGAGTAGAATGATACTTTGCGTGGGTCACAATCCTTGGAAGCTGAAGCACTGACGAAATTTCCGTTTAGGCCATTAAACGGGCCAACAAAACCTTTGAGCCTCGATCTGATTTGTAGTCTACAAGCTAGAGCAACAGGTCCCGGTCCAACCCTTTGGGCTGTGGTCCAAGGCCTTAATTGGGTAAGCTTTTGTGCCTATTTTTAGGCCAAAAATTTGGGTATTCTATACCCTATTAAATTTCAATTGATTTTAAATAAAAATTTAGGATTTTTAAGGCATAAAAGTTTGACAAAAAATTAATGCCTTAATTTTTGGATAGGTACCCATAATCATAATTAATTAAAGATTCGTGGATGTTGGATTTGAGCTATTCAAATTATTGGGTTTTGGTTAGTGTAAGCTCATTTCGAGGTAGAGTTTTATTTTTATACACTATATTGCATAACTTTTATAAAAATATTTTGAGACATATCTCATATAAAAATGACGTGTCCATTTTATTATTTTCAAAATTTTAAATTATATTTAAATTTTTGCTATACACGTTTCAATTAAGCATGTTCATTAAAATTTCTAGATCAACTCAATTGTGTGAATCGAGTTCGATCGACCAGATTTGGAGTCTGTTTTATTTTACGCACATTCTACTGTTGGAGGATGTATTTTGTTTGTTGTTAACTAGAGTAATGAGACAGCTATATGTGTTGTGTCCCTAAGCGCAAACTATAATCCTGATCAGAGTATTTATGTAGCTTTCGTGATCGCCGAACACCGTTTTCATTTTGTTATATGTCTATGACATGATGTATCCGGAGTCTTTGAGTGACCCCATTTTCACTATGATTTTTAATTAGTACAACAAGAGTTTATTTTAATTACGTACCACATATTAATAAGTTGATTTAAACATGTGCACTTTTGTACACATTTTTCTTAAATGAATTTATAAAACGTGAATTTTAAATTGATGCATTCTTAAACAACATTTTTAATTAAAATTATTAAATCCATATTGAGTTTAGTCAACTCACTCCAATGACACATTTTAGGATTTTATTAGTCAGACTTCCAGTTACCGAGTTAATATTAAACCCAGTAGAATTTTATTATACTTTAATAATTTATTCTTAAAAGATTCTTTTGAGAGGTAAATTTTATTAAGGATAATTGTAATTCCTAATTTATTTTTTCACATAGTTATTTTATTTGGTTTGTATTATTATATTATCTGATATCACTGTTAAATTTGTTAAACTCAAATTATTAGGTCTTTACTTTTAATTAATAAATTTTAGTCTCACATTGCTAATAAATAAAATTGAGAGTAAAAAATGGTCAAATGATTCAGTTCTTTGAATTGAATCATTTTCTGTCTTGTTTTGGGTCTCTTACATATCATGATAGGACCACTCCCTTGATTTCAGTAAATGCTCACCGAACAAATCAAACTATAGAGATCGAATGATGATGACGTGTCTTTCCGTGATTGTTTTGTTAATTTGCTATTGATTTATTCAGGTTTGGAAGCCTAAAATGGACCACTCAACGTCATTACAGTAAGTGCTCACCGAACAAGTCTAACAATGGAGATCCAATGATGCTGACGTGTCTTATTAAGTACCAACTCAATAGACTTATTGAACACAGTGGCATTATCATTATTTGAGTTGGGTGCAAGGGCGTTTCTAATTAACATTTCTGTCATCGGTTTCATCGACCTCAAGTTGGACTCTGCTATAATCTCCGTCGTTCAACACGCAACGCACTGCCACTGTCCTTCACAGAGTGAAGAGAGATGCTGAAGCTCTCGTGTAATGCGGCGGATCAAATCCAAACCCTAGCTCAATGCAGATTGCTGACCCCAGCCAGACCCAATTCTTTCACTGTCCGGCGAACTGCTGTTCTTTTGGCTGCTCCGGTCATATCTCCTGTTATCGCAGCAGTTGCCTCTGACCGCGGTGGTGTTGCCTCGAAAGGTGGGACGCACCGGATCCAGACTGGTTCGGGGAGCCTGGCTGACCGGTTGCGGCTAGGGACATTGGCGGAGGACGGATATTCCTACAAGGAAAAGTTCATTGTCAGATGCTATGAAGTTGGAATTAACAAGACTGCAACTGTCGAAACCATTGCCAATCTCTTGCAGGTAGATTTGGTTAAATTTAACATGCCACGCTTTATTGGATTTGCGATGTTCATCCATGATTGAATACTAATATGAGTCTTTTTGTTAGAATTCTCCTTAACTTCAATGTCCAATGTTTATAGCATCTACGCTTGGTTGTTTCTTATATTTCATTTTTCTTCTCATTTGGTGCGCTCAGCTGGACTTCGTTATCTCCTCTTTGATATTTCTTTGCAGTATTTTAAATTCTAAACTCTTTGGGGATTTGAATTTCCTATAATTCGCATGTCAAATAATTTTTTTTGGATTAATTTGTTTTGTTCTTAGTGCATCGAATTTTTTATTTTTTCTAGTTGATAGCTGGGTTTATGAGATCCTGTCGCTTCTTCCTTTTTTTAACATATTTTAGAAGTTATGGAATCTCTAATGGAGATTTTAGTTTCCTATCATTTGCATTTCAGCAACTCTGATTTTGATTACCGTTTTCAGTTCCAAGTGCACCGAAGGTTTGAATTCTTTTTGCTAATGGAGTATAACAGATTCTTGAAGTTTTCAACATGTTTCTTCCGTCTTAAATTTTTAGCCCTTACACTTGACAATGTTCAAATCGTTTTGAAGATTTTTTGAATATTTTAGTTTTATTGTAATAAAGTTGGTTGCATGCGTATGTTGTTAGTTGTGATCAAGTTGGCTTATTCTCTTATTTTCTTGTTGTGCGTAGAAAATGCGCCTAAAGAACCCAAAAATGGTTTATTCAGAGGGATATTTTATTTTGAACGATGAAGAGAATAATCAATATTTTTGGAAAAGAAATTACAATTATCACTGATTAGGAAAGGAAAAATAATTTCTATATTTATGCTGTGATATTTGTTTCTTTCTTGTGACAAATCCAATCAAATTTATCTTCCAGGAGGTTGGCTGCAACCATGCACAAAGTGTTGGGTTTTCAACAGATGGTTTTGCCACAACGACCACCATGCGAAAATTACATCTAATTTGGGTGACTGCTCGAATGCATATAGAAATTTATAAATACCCGGCATGGTGAGTTTCTCTATCCAAAAAATTTAGTCTTTAGTTCAGAATTTAAATGCCAAACGGCTTTTGGCATATGTTACAGGAGTGATGTAGTTGAGATAGAAACATGGTGTCAAGGAGAAGGACGAATTGGAACTAGACGGGATTGGATATTGAAGGATTATGCTACTGATGAAGTCATTGGAAGAGCAACGAGGTATTTGTGCATCCTTATATGTTTTGGTTTGGTGCTGTGTTGTATGGTAGAACATCTATGATTTGTATGTTTCTGTTTGCTCGTGTGAATGTGTATATGCATTTTCGCTGTATGTGTTCATGTTTTTTGTTACCATACCAAACCCACGAGAAAGTGCCTTTTATTTTCTCATTCACTAGCATTGACTCTGTGAAAAGGCTCATGGGTGTCTCTGGGTTCCTCCCAATGGTCAGGTTTGCATGTGGGCTAGAGTGTACCACTAGAACAAGATAATGAAAGGCCGTCACTCCAACATCCATTGCTACGTTGTTGTCGTGCCTGACGCACTATACATTCTTTAAGATAAAAAATGGGTATTCTTAAATGTTCTTTTCTTTGTTAAACTTAACATATTTTTCCTCACAAACCAATCATTGATGGGTAACATTATAGCATCATTTTCTGATCGTCGAAATTAAACTTGTTTTCTCTCAACTGTATTTCCCTCGCACCATAGTTCAAATAAAGTTGTATTTACTATAATTGAAGGAGAAAGCTGACATTTGAAAGTCATTTCAGCAAGTGGGTGATGATGAACCAAGATACAAGACGACTTCAAAAAGTCAGTGATGATGTTAGAGAGGAATATTTGGTTTTCTGCCCACGCAAACTTAGGCAAGTTCCTTTTTTTTTTCTCTTAAACCGAATCATTCTTATGTTAGTTTTACTCAATTCATAAGCATAAGTCCAGATGGCATATCCTTGATGTCATTGTACGAGATAGTGTTGGCCAGTACCAATCTATATCATATGACTAATTCCAATTTTATGCTTGCCACTTTTTCTATTTACGTCTTTAAATATTAATCTCTGTGACATCTAGGAAAACTTATCCGCGATGTGTTCTGGATCATACGAATCCACCATCAGCTGAACAACTTAGTGGTAAAAGTTATTAAACATGAAAATCAGATCAAATTATCACATCAGATTTGTAGCGAAGAAAGCATCACTAATCACAGTGTTTTACTATGAAAATTACTGAAGCTTATTTTTTCATATCAACTTCATTTAGCTCTCTTAAAATAGGAACTTTTTTGTAAGTTTTGGAGAAGTGATTTGAATGAAGGATTCTTCGTTTTTGTTCATTGCTTTTGCCATTGTAGATTATCATTTCCTGAAGAGAATAATAAAAGCTTAAAGAAAATACCAAAATTGGAAGATCCTGCGCAATGTGCCAAATTGGGGCTTAAGGTTGGATGTGGTTGGTTTTCTTAAAAATTCTTTGAATGTTTTTCTGATTGATTTTAAAAATGGCCTTTGAAATTTGCAGCCTAGGAGAGCTGATCTAGACATGAACCAGCATGTTAACAACGTGACCTACATTGGATGGGTTCTAGAGGTGAGGTTGCTCACATTCTTTTTGCTTGTCTTATTATATCTTTGTTCATTTTCATGTAGTTACACTAGTTTCTCGTAGAATTACAATTCTCGAGATTAGAAGCTGATTAACCATGTCATTATTGACTAAGCTACTATGGTAACTAATTATGGTTAACAAGATTTAACCATTCAATCATGATCTCAATTTGACCATTCAACATATGCATGTAATTGGCAATAAGTTGGATGATAAGGATAGAACTCCATTACATCAAAATAACGATAATAGAAAACGAACAAGAACCCTAAAAACTAACCACAAGCCTAAGCAAGCATGCATGACTCAAAAAACCCTAATAACTAGGATAAAATTCATTCATTAATACTCATAATTCTAATCTCACTTTCATTCCCTTCTATTTATAATGATCTTCTCTACTATTAATTCCTAAATTACCTTTATAATTATTTCTCAATAATGTGGTAAGAACTTTATTTATTCTTCTTGAAAAAAAAAAATTACAATTGTAGTAGACTACTATTCTACCACACCTTCACTCACTCCACTTATTTCTTAGCTAGCTATTTCTCTTCCCTATCCCCATCTATTTATTCTATTAACTGTGAAACAATTAATATTGGACATTTACATTGAGTTAGTTATTAACTACCCCTTCTTATTCCTCCTTGTATGTGTAAATCTCATAAGAGGTTTATCATTACTCCCCGCCCAGAAAAGAACTTTGTTTTCAAGGTTGAAAGAGTGAAATTGCAGACAAATATCATCAAAGTCCTTCTAAGTAGCTTCCATTGGTGGCAGATGCTTCCATTCAATCAAAACTAACAGCTTCTGATTATTACCACATGAAAGGTGACATCTTGATCGACGAATGATAGGAAGATTTATACCAAAATTCTGCCCACAGTAACCAATGAAACCAAGTAGTCGACTTTTATCCCATAAAACAACGTAAGTAGGCTTCAAGGGTCCAATTAATCATCTCGGACTAATCGTCCGTTTGTGGTGGTAAGCGGAGCTGAACTTCAAGGTTTTTCCATGTAAGCGGAACAATTCTTTCCAAAAATGGCTAACAAAAACTGTCTTTGTCAGGAACAATTGATTTCGGCATCCCATGCAAACGAAAAACATTATAAAAAAAAAAAAAAAAACAGAGCTACTGTTTTAACACTATAGAGATGACTTAACCCAACAAAGTGAGCATATTTACTTAGACTGTCAACCACTACGAAAATTGTATCTTTCCCATTTGACTTTGGCAACTTTTAAATGAAATCCATTGAATTATCTTCCCACACATCCCGGGGAATGGGCAATGGTTGGAGTAACCCTGTCGGAGACAAAGCTGCGCATTTGTTCTTCTGACATACCCACCAACAATTAACAAACTGTTTGACATCCTTTTGCATACCAATCCAAAACAGTTTAGCTGTTATGTGGCGAAGTGTTTTAGTAATTCCTCCGTGACCGCCTGCTGGGCTAGAATGAACAAGAAATAAAATTTGTAGAATGAATTTCGATCGACTAGAAATCACCTTTTTGCTCTTATAAAACAACTTAACATTAATAATCATATATCCCTTTGGTGCCACTACGTTATTTAAGAGTTGTTGTTTAATGGAATTCAGCATCTCATCATGTTCAATTTCCACTTCCAGATCATTCAGATTAACGACTCCCTAAAACAGTAATGCAGACAAAGCTACTACTTCCTGTTGATTTTCATCCCTTCGTGATAAAGCATCAGTCGGTGTATTTTCGCAATCCGACTTACACTGTACCTCAAAATCATAACCCATTAGCTTTGTTAACCATTTTTTATGGTCAACAGCCATCATTCTCTGATCAAGTTAAAATTTTAAGCCTTTCTGATCTGTCTGCACTATAAAATGTATACCCAACAAATAAGGCCTCTACTTTTGAATAGCCAAAACAATTGTCATCAACTCCTTTTCATAGGCCAATTTCAATTGCTTATGTTTTGATAATTGTTGGCTGAAATAGGCAATGAGTTTTTTATTTTGCATGAGAACGGCACCTACTCCCACACCTGATGCGTTGGTTTCTACCACGAAAGTTTATGCAAAATTCAGTATTGCTAGAACTAGTAAGGAAGTCATAGCTTTTTTTAAATCTGGAAAGCCACTTCGACCTCCCCAGTCCAGCAAAATTTATCTCTCTTAAGTTGCTCCGTCAATGGCAGTGCAATACATCCATAACCGGAAACAAATTTTCGGTAGTAACTTGTTAAACCGAGGAACCCACGCAATTACCTAATAGTTGTGGGAGATCGCCACTCGAAAATTGCCGATATTTTTTATAGGTCAGCTACTACACCTTTTACAGAAACTATATAGCCTAAATACTCCAATTCTTACTGTGCGAAGGAACACTTTTTCTTGATCACATAGAGCTTATGTGTGGACGGAGTATGAAAGCTATTTTAAGATGCTCTAGATGCTTAGTGTTAGAATCTGGGCTTGTCCAGGACGTGTTGTCCATGGCCGTCCCTACTGCTTAGTTAGATTTATTTCCATTTATAGTAATTTCCTTGTATTTCTTTTATTTCCATTTTGGGCAAAGTGTCTCCTCGCCACTATAGCATGTTCACTCCTACCATAGTGGAGATGGTCCAGAATGCTCTTTAGGGGGAGAGGCATGACTGCACGTAGACCCCCCTACCCAATGTAATTTGCTAGCAATCAATGAAAAGGCTTTTTACATTCAAACTATTCTCTTTATACTCAATGACGCTTTCGATAAATCTCGCTTGCTGCTCGCTCGCTCGCTCGTTAGACACTCAAGCTTGTTCTAACGTCGTGGGCCATCGGTGCCGTTGGCACACTTAGTAGGCTGACTCGTTGTTCCCCCTAACAACGAGTGCCGCACGGCCCTCCTGAAAAGTCTCTCAAAAGTAGGATCGTGACAGTTGGTATCAGAGCCAAGTTGGCTCAAATCACAAAAAAGCATGCCGAAAAAGAATTTGCCGGAGAAAACAAGCTCCTCGATGGATCAGCTTGAACGGTTAATCGAACTAGAAGAAGAGATGAAGTATCTCCAAGAAATCCCTGATAACATTTGTTTCCTGGAAGAACGAATGAAGGAAATGTCTGAATTTCCTGCTGAGATTGCTGCTGTTCACAACCGAATAGACACCATCCCGATCCAAGAGCTGATTGATCGGGTGGAGAACCTCGAATCCCAACCAGAAAAGGGAAAAGGGGTAGAAAGTGGAGAGAGCTCCACCAGTGCTATAGTCGGAGTCCTGGAGCGTGTCGAAGATATCGACCAAGCTCATACCCAACTATCAAGCACCGTAACTGGCCTAACGAAAGACTTCAAGACGATGTTTGAATCCCTCAAAGCTGAGATCGCTGAAATAAACATCAAATTGAACGTTACGATGAGAGCCATGGGAAACCAAACTCAAGCTTCAAGTTTAGTTGAACCCAGTCGGGTGAAAATCCCAGAGCCAAAATCCTTTGGAGGAGCCCGCGATGCCAAAGAAATAGAAAATTTCATCTTTGACATCGAACAATACTTCAAAGCAACGAAAACTGATGATGAGTCAAAGGTGACCTTGGCCACGATGCATCTTACTGGAGATGCAAAACTTTGGTGGAGATCAAAATACAATGATATTTGCAATGGTGACTGCACCATTGATACTTGGGAAGAGCTCAAAAAGCAGTTGAAGGATCAGTTCTTTCCTGAAAACGTCGAGTTCAATGCACGTCGACTACTGCGAGAACTAAAACAGACTACTAGCATCCGCGAGTATGTCAAAACGTTCTCAGGGCTCATGTTAAATATTCGAGATATGTCAGAGAAAGACAAAATCTTCACCTTCATCGAGGGACTGAAACCGTGGGCCAGGACAAAGTTATATGAATAGAGGGTGCAGACCCTCTCGAGCGCTCTTGCTACTGCTGAACGACTATTCGACTACTCCAACGGGAATCCTAGTCAGAAAAAGAATCCTCCCAACAATTCAAGCAATACGAAGTCCCCTAGACCAAACCCGAGCGCTGCTGAAAGAAAACCGTATGTCCCAAGAGAGGGCCAAGAGACATCGAGGGGAGCTAATTACCAACGACC
The DNA here is from genome assembly GCA_022433065.1 of Begonia loranthoides. Classification (NCBI taxonomy): domain Eukaryota; kingdom Viridiplantae; phylum Streptophyta; class Magnoliopsida; order Cucurbitales; family Begoniaceae; genus Begonia; species Begonia loranthoides. The sequence continues at coordinate 17,815,391 of CM039477.1, read as the reverse complement.
AATGAATAGGCCTATGTCCTGTTTCTTATGCAAAGGACCACATCGAGTGGCTGAGTGCCCCCATAGATCGGCGTTAACGGCTCTACAAGCGTCGGTTACTAACGACAACCCGGTAGAAGAAGTTGTCGAAGTAGAACCCACAGAAGTTGCAGAAGTTGGGACAATGACATTCTTATCAGCTGTTCAACAACAGATGGATGAACTGAAAAAGACTCCCACTAAAGGCCTCATGTGTATGGAGACCTTTATCAAAAACAAAGTTGTCCAAAGTACTATGATTGACTCGGGAGCTACACACAACTTCATAACAGAAAAGGAAGCGCGCCGGTTGGGCCTTAAGCTAGAAAAGACCACTGGTAAGATGAAGACAATAAATGCAAAAGCAATGCCCGTGGTCGGGGTCGTTAGAAGGGTCCAATTAAGGCTCAATTCGTGCTTGAGACCAGTAGATTTTGTGGTGGCAAAGATGGATGACTTTGATACTATACTGGGGATGGAGTTCTTGATGGAACACAAAGTCATCCTCATTCCTTCTGCAAAATGTTTGGTGATTACAGGGAGCAATCCAACAGTAGTTCCCGCAATTCTCAAGCAACCAAGCCCTAGTAACATAAAAATGATCTCAGCTATGCAGTTTAAACGAGGACTGAAGAACCAAGATCCAACCTATGTTCTTGTCCCCTCAATCATGGAGAAAGGCAAAGAAGAAGTAGTGCCTTCAGAGATTATGAAAGTACTTGAAGAATATAAGAGTACTATGCTGGAATGCTTACCGAGGTCACTACCTCCTCGCAGGGACATCGATCATCAGATTGAGCTAACCCCAGGAACTAAACCCCCAGCAAAAGCCTCCTATCGAATGGCCCCACCAGAATTGGCAGAACTAAGAAAGCAATTAGATGAAATGCTTGAGGCAGGGTTCATCAGACCTGCAAAGGCCCCATTTGGAGCACCTGTGTTGTTCCAAAAGAAGAAAGACGGTAGCTTACGCTTGTGTATTGACTACCGGGCCTTGAACAAAGTCACTGTTCGAAATAAGTATCCCATCTCACTCATCTCAGATCTTTTTGATCAACTGTACAAGGCAAAATATTTCACAAAGCTCGACTTACGTTCAGGTTATTATCAAGTCAGGATTGCAGAAGGTGACGAGCAAAAGACAACTTGTGTGACCAGATATGGAGCTTTTGAATTCTTGGTGATGCCCTTTGGACTGACAAATGCTCTTGCGACTTTCTGCACTCTTCCACGAATTCCTTGATAAATTTGTGGTGGTATACTTGGACGACATCGTGGTCTATAGTGAGAGCATTGAAGAACATCAAGTTCACCTTCGTCTAGTCTTCGAGAAACTAAGACAGAATCAGTTATATGTAAAAAAAGAAAAGTGCTCCTTCGCTCAAAAGAGTATTGGGTTCCTTGGCCACATTATTGAACAAGGCCATCTTCGCATGGATGTAGAAAAAGTCAAGGCAATCCAAGAATGGAGAAACCCCACTTCTGTTACAGAATTGCGTTCCTTCCTTGGTCTCGCAAATTATTACCGGCGGTTTGTAGAGGGATTCTCCAAGAAGGCGGCACCTCTCACCGAACTGTTGAAGAAGGGAGTCCCTTGGGAGTGGAACCAAGAATGCCAAACAGCCTTTGCCAACTTAAAAGAAACCATGATGCAAAGTCCAGTGCTGGCTCTGGCCGATGTGACTTTGCCATTTGAAGTCGAAACTGATGCATCGGACTTTGCTCTGGGAGGAGTTTTACTACAGAATGGCCATTCTGTCGCTTATGAAAGCCGCAAGCTGAAAGAAACTGAAAGAAGGTACATAGCCTCAGAGAAAGAAATGTTGGCCGTGGTACACTGCCTTCGTGTATGGAGACAGTACTTGCTTGGATCAAAGTTTATAGTAAAGACCGACAATAGCGCAATTTGTCATTTCTTTAAGCAGCCAAAGCTAACCTCCAAACAGGCGCGTTGGCACGAACTTATCTCAGAATTTGACTTCCATTTTGAACATAAGTCGGGCCAATCAAATCGGGCAGCTGACGCCCTCAGTAGAAAAGCAGAGTGTGCCAGTCTTTGCTATTTGTCTCAACTTCAAGCAAGTAGAGTTACCGGATCTATGAGAGATCGCATTCGAAATTGTCTACAAGACGACCCTACTGCTCGGGCTGTCATGCAATTAGTAAAGGAAAAGAAGACGCGACAATTTTGGATCGAAGAAGACCTGTTGTTAACCAAGGGAAATCGCCTGTACGTGCCACGGAGTAATGATCTAAGGCGAAATCTATTGAAGGAATGCCACGACACCTTGTGGGCTGGTTATGCAGGATGGCAAAGAACGTATGCCCTACTAAAGAGGGGATATTATTGGCCTCACATGAAAGACGACGTGATGCAATATACCAAAACCTGTTTGGTATGTCAACAAGACAAGGTGGAAAAAGACAAAGTGGCGGGTTTGCTAGAACCATTACCGGTGCCAACGAAGCCTTGGGAAAGTATATCTCTCGACTTCATCACCAATCTGCCACCTTCAAATGACTTTCAGGCAATCTTGGTGATAATCAATTGGTTTTCCAAGTACGCTACTTTCATAGCTGCCCCAAAATATTGCTCCGCAGAGACGACAGCTCAACTCTTCCTCAAGAATGTTGTGAAATTATGGGGGATACCTCAAAGCATCATTAGTGATCGAGACACCAGATTTACAGGAGCCTTTTGGGTAGAACTATTCAAGCTGTTGGGATCTAACTTAAATATTTCTTCCAGTTATCGCCCTCAAACAGATGGGCAGACTGAACGTTTTAACAGCTTACTGGAAGAGTATCTGCGGCACTTCCTCAACACTAACCAGAAGAATTGGCCAAGTCTGCTTGATGCTGCACAATTCAGTTTCAACTGTCGGAAAAGCTCCTCTACGGGAATGAGCCCATTTGAAGTCGTCTGCGGAAGGCAACCAACTATGCCGCACACCCTCGATCTTCCATACTCTGGAAAATGCCCAAAAGCCTACAACTTCTCGAAGGAGTGGCGACAAAATACTGAGATAGCTCGTGCCTACTTGGAATGAGCATCTAAACACATGAAGAAGTGGGCAGACTTGAAGAGACGGCCGCTAGAATTTAAAGCTGGAGACCTCGTATTAGTGAAACTCTTGCCGGAACAACTTCGTTTCAGAGGTCAGAGAGACAGACGTCTGGTTCGAAAGTATGAAGGTCCAGTCTAAGTCATTGAAAAGATTGGACGGACATCCTACAGAGTTAATCTACCGTCATGGCTCAAAATCCACTCAGTGATCCACGTCAGCAACCTAAAGCCGTATCACCAAGACAAAGAAGATCAGGAGCGCAACAACATCACCAGGCCAGAAATCATCCTCAGCAGATCAAAGCGTCCAAGCAAAGTGGAAGAAATTCTAGCAGATCGAAGTGTCAAGACAGGTCGCCGCCTACGCACGGAGTATCTGGTTAGATGGGAGGGACTTGGAGACGACGAAGTTACTTGGGAGAAAGCCGAAGACTTGGAAGATGCTACGCAGAAGATTGAAGAGTTCAAGCTGAAGACAAGTTGACGAGGGCGTCAACAGCTCAAATGGGGGAGGATGTTAGAATCCGGGCTTGTCCAGGACGTGTTGTCCATGGCCGTCCCTACTGCTTAGTTAGATTTATTTCCATTTATAGTAATTTCCTTGTATTTCTTTTATTTTTATTTTGGGCAAAGGGACTCCTCGCCACTATAGCATGTTCACTCCTGCCATAGTGGAGATGGTCCAGAATGCTCTTTAGGGGGAGAGGCATGACTGCACGTAGACCTCCCTACCCAATGTAATTTGCTAGCAATCAATGAAAAGGCTTTTTACATTCAAACTATTCTCTTTATACTCAATGACGCTTTCAATAAATCTCGCTCGCTGCTCGCTCGCTCGTTAGACACTCAAGCTTGTTCTAACGTCGTGGGCCATCGGTGCCGTTGGCACACTTAGTAGGCTGACTCGTTGTTCCCCCTAACAACGAGTGCCGCACGGCCCTCCTGAAAAGTCTCTCAAAAGTAGAACCGTGACACTTAGCCATGGAAGAACTAAACACCAAAATATCATCAAAAAACACCAATATAAACTTTCAAAGAAATTGTCAAAATACCTTATTCATCAATGACTGAAACGTAGAAAGTGCGTTAGCAAGGCCAAAAGGCATTACTAAAAATTTGTAATGCCCTTCATGAGTTCTAAAAGTTGTTTTGTGAACATCTTATTGTTGAACTCTAATCTGATGATAATCCGATTTTAAATTTAACTTAGTAAAAATACAAGTCTCATTCAATTCATCCACCAACTCATCTATTACGGGAATAGGAAAATGGTCTTTGATCGTTTCATGATTCAAAACCCTATAATCAATACAAAACCTCCAACTATTATTATTTTTTTAACAAAATTATTAGGCTAGAAAAAAGACTAGAGCTTGGTTGGATAATACCGGCATCTAACATTTCTTGAATCAATTTTTCGATCTCATCCTTTTATATAACCGGATATCTATGCGGTCGTATATTGATGGGAGCTACTCCTTTCAACCGTATAGTGTGGTCACTATCTTTAACAGGAGGTAATCTATTAGGAAGGTTGAATACATGTTCAAAAGAGTGCAGTAACTCATCCAACTCTGCTCTGCTCTACAGGAACTGGTAAAGATTCATTCTGCATATTGCATAACTCTAATAAGAGACCCTGTTTTTCTTTCCTTACTGTTTTAATCATAGCTTTCATAGAAACCTTAGACTTACAGAGGCTCGAATCACCTTTAATGCACACCACCCGATTTCCCTATTTGCACTTCATAGGTAACATCTTCCAATTCACATTCATGTCCCCTAATGACTCCAACCATAGCATACCTAAACTCACTTCCGAATTCCCCAAATTAATCGGTAAAAACTCCTCCAACACTTCTAACTCTAGTAATTCTAACAATACACCTTTACAAATACCATTGCTTTAAATAGACTCTCCATTTCTCAATTGTATATTATATACAATTGTAGAAGTAATCGGTATCTGCAACTCTTCTACCAATTGGCTAGCGATGAAATTATGGGTAGCTCCACAATTGACTAACACAATGACCTTCCTTTTCTTTACATTTCCCCAAAGGCACAAAGTTTTAGGATTAGTTAAACTCATTATAGAATTTAAAGAAAGTTCCACTCATCATAGATAATCTCATTGCTACTTGTTGCATAATCATGCTCTTCTTCAGTTCTCCCATTTGTTTCCTCTTCAACTTGTAAAATTAACACTTGCAAAGTTTTCTTCTTGCATTGGTGTCCAACCACATATCTTTTGTCACATCTAAAACAGGGGTCCTTCTCTCTCCTCATTTTGATCTCTGCATCTGTTAATTTTCTTCTATTCAATTCGTAGTTCTTTTCCTGTGGTGGCATTACCTGATCATTTGTGGGAATACTCTTATTACTAGTAAACAAATTCCAATTGGATCTCTCTTTATTTGGTTTCTCAACCACTTATTCCCATAACTTCTTTTTGGTTTAAGCATAAAATTCCTGTCTTCAACTACCTATGATGAATGCATCAAATCCATTAATCTCATTGGTCTCATCAAGTGTACATCTCCTTTGATTTCATTTTTTAAACCATTGTAGAAGGCACTGAACAACACTTCATCAGGAAGTCCAAACAAATTTGAAACTATAGACTTGAATTCTGTTCTATATTCCTCCACAGTACCCACTTTTTCAGTGATAACAGGCGCTCACAACCATTCCCTATTCTTGAATGAGCAAATCAATACATTATTCTACTTTTAAGAACCATCCAGCTCCGAAAAGGGCTCACATTACTTTTCCATTGATACCAGGCCAAAGTCGGACCTTCAAAACACACCATCGCTGCTTCTAACTTTTCTTCCTCGGTCAGATGGTTTATAGAAAAATATCACTCTGCTCTGAACACCCATCCCTCTGGATCCACTTGGCTAAACACCGGAAGTTCCAATTTTCGCGAAAAGAAATCGCAATTTGAATGCTATCTTAAGTCGCTATCTTTTGCCTTTGGATCGACAGGCTTATTCCTCTGTAACACTACCGATTCCGCCAACAAATGTTGTTCATCCAGCTGATTAAGAATTCGAGCTATCTGCTCTTACAACTGTACCATGTTGCGATCCATTTTCTCCTTAATTTCCGTAATCTCTTTTTGCAAATCCATTAAATTCTCCTTTTGTGCTTCTGACCTTGCTTTATTGGAATTAAACTGCTCAAATACCAAATTGGTAATAACTTTCTTTATTCTTCTTGGAAAAAAAAACTACAATTATAATAAACTACTATTCTACCACACCTTCACCCACTCCACTTATTTCTTAGCTAGCTATTTTCCTTCCTTTTCCCCATCTATTTATTCTATTAATTGTGAAATAGTTAATATTGGATAGTTACATTGAGTTAGTTATTAACTACCCTCTCTTATTCCTCCTTGTATATGGAAACCTCACAAGAGATTTATCATAATACTCCCCTTCGAAATCAGCCTTGTCTTCAAGGTCGTGAATTGTTCAGCTTCGTCAAAGTCCATTGAAATAATTTCTGCTCCATAATTTGATTGACCCTATTCAAAGCCCAGCCAACTAAATTTTTTTATATAGCTTGCAATATTTTAGGCCCACCCAAGTCAAAAGAATTCTCCACTAATTTTTTATTCGAACTCAGTTGCAACTAGCCCACTTCATTAACTAATTTTTCTGCCCATTTTTCCTTCACCATTATTAGTTAAGATGTGTAATATCATTACTTTGAATTCTAGTAGGATTCATAATCAAAAGTGCAAAAGACTCTAGCATTTAATGAGGCTTACTCATCATTAGTTCACTTGCTTGTTTGGGAAGATTATGCTTCCATCATAACTATGTTGCCAGAAGAAATATTGGTGGAAAAATGACCAGCTGACATATTTCAATTTTAAAGTTCTGACTGACAAGCTTAACTTTTTTTTTTTAAATATTGTCCAGCATTCAGCTTCTTTATCATTAGTTCACTCTTTTCCTTTTCTTTTTCCTCATAAATGTGAAATAGGAACATCACTTCAAAATGGCAACTAATTGGTTAATTGTGTAACAGTACAAACTTTTGCGTCAATCTTTGAGCCTCATAATTATTTACATGTTTCCTTTACAGAGTATGCCTCAAGAAGTTCTTGACAGCTACGAATTACAGACTATAACCTTGGATTACAGACGTGAATGCCAACAGGATGACATGGTGGATTCTCTTACTAGTGTGGAGGCGGTTGACGACATGGAGACAGTCTCAAATTCGCATGGAACTAATGGTTCAGCCGCAGTGAGTGCAGAAAAACACTTCATGCATTTGTTGAGGTTGTCAGGGGATGCCCTTGAAATAAACAGGGGACGCACAGAGTGGAGAAAGAAAAAAGTGAGATGATTAAATAGTTTGAGGGGTGAGTCTCTTGTTTCCGGCCATTTTTATAAGTCCATTGGATGATGTACAACTGCATAGTGTGAGATAGATAATTATCTCATATTGACGCCATTAAAGTATGAGATAGATAATTATCTCATTTTGATGAGAACACTTCTCAATCAATAAGATATCTTACCATTATCATGCTTTCATGCTAATAATATTCTAGGTTTTTATTTACCTTTCATGGTGCTTATCCCTTGTTGATTTGGTCGCTAGGAACTAGAATGACGATGGCTAATGGAGCTTTAGACGCGCCTGTAGCGTGAGCCTGTGAGATACATATCCTCAACGATTTCGGTGGTTGTCTTTTTCTATTCTCCTTTCACATGTTTGATTTTTATATTATTGCATCTGAATTATTTGGCTTGGTTTGAGCTTTTCCGGTTCTCCCCTAATTTGTAGAGCTGTTTGTGTTCTAGTTATTTCAGGAGTCATTTACTAGTAATATTGTTTTGGCTCAAGACAGCATACATTCCTGCAATTTGACTTTCATTTCCGCGTTGTGAATTGCTCATTTTTGGTGCACTTGCAGATCGCCCGAATTAATTTGATGTTAATTGTTGGCTGATACGGAAAGAATAGGGTTCTATTCTTTGATTATTAGAATTATTCATTTACCTGATTTCAGCTTGCATGGGTTGAGACGGTCATGGAAAGGATTATTATAGGGCTAGAGAAGAGGATAGCAAGCAGAGTCAAAAGGTTTTTAAGATACATTGAGTGGGCATATGCAATTGAGTTGTGCCAAATGAAAAGAACTGCCGTGGGAAAGTTTACCAAAACCACAGTATTGGCAAATGCTCAACACATCTTAGTTGACGAGAATAGGAAGCTCTCTCTGTATAATAGGGGGGTTGTTTCAACTAGAGGTGTCTAACGAAGAAAATCTGGACTCACTGAGTGAACAAACGCAGTCTGGCTGGGCCTCCTCTGATTAAATAAGTTGGAAAGAACACCCAGAATTTTGATCATCATAACTTTTGGCGAAGATCGTGATTGTGACAAGAATAAAGATTGTAATCGCCGCAATGTGATCCTTATTTGAGTTTGTAAAGTTTTTTAGCAGCCTCAACAGTTTTGAGAATGCAATTCTGAAACCAGTGTGTTGTTCTACGTGATTCATGTGTTACAAAGATTCGATTCGATTCAAACAAATAGAAACTTGAAGAGATTCATGTTTTTCGAAAAGAATTGAGAGTGGTATGTATGAATACAAAATACAACACGGTAAAGTAACATGCTCCAGTGCCCACGAGGCTTCAATGGCGGACACGCTTGGTCATTTTCTACTCCACATGAAGCAGCAACACTGAAATAAAAGAATTGAAGAGTAAAATAAAATCTCACATTCGTGTCATACATTAAACCTCAAACAACACCCAAAGGATTTGAGTTTCGAGGCTCAAATCCGAAACCGATTTGAAGCAAAAATCTCAAACGGAAAAAGACAGTTAGAAATCAACATACCCAACACGTATGCTTGATCAGAATACCGAGATTTTCCAATACATGCACATAGTTGGGATGCATGTGTCAAAAAATACATGAATAATTAAAATTAATCTCAACCCAACAACTAACTTTTGAGATTATTGAAAATTTATGAGTGTGTGAGTATAAGAAGCTTCAAAATGCTGTTTGGAAGTCTTTGAGACATGACTAATAAATAATGCTTAGTCACACCAATTTGTTTAGGTCAGCCGGCATAATTATTCCAAGGAGATTGACAGTGATAGACCCCCCAACATTTAAGAAATTGTTTGTGGATCCCCCCAGGAGGTTTGTTCTCCTAACAAGGTACCCAAAAGGGAACCTCTTAACCTTGGCGTATGAAGGTGGGACTAGTCCATTCACCCCTAAGATTAAAACCTTTTAGTGTCACTCTCATTGCTAACAACAATGCAAGCCCAAGGATCCGAAGAATATGGAGAATAGAAACTTGTGCAAATATAAAAATACCTTTACACTGTCATCTGCGTGTTGCTTTTTCATATTGTAAGATGGAGGAGGTGTGCCTGGCACCTTTCCCACTCCCATCTGCCTTTCCTCTCTCACTTTATTAAAAATTCCTGTAAAACCTTCAGCTGTTGCCGGGTCGCTTTCATCCCATGCACCAAACTTTGGAACTGCAGCACCTGTGTCAACCTGTATTGTAGCAAAAATCAGTGAAATAGTCCGCAAAAGGTTGTGTAAATAGACCTACGTTCGGAAACCCTCCTGCTAAATAAGAAAGGGTCATTCCATTGTATAAGACAAGACATAACCCAAAAACAAAAAATCAGACTTTCTATAAGCAGGGAAGGAGCAAGTGACTTAATAATTTGTCACCACTGCCATAAAGCCATAAAGATTATTTACTACCCACTAATCATCAATGAACTTACGGATATGCATTGAGCAAACTTACGGATTCATCGCGTCGCCCAACTGGCTTCATTCTGGATCTTCCTGGAGTACCATGACTACTATCATGTGAACTTTTTCCTTCCCTGGATGGACTATCTCTTCCTGAGACTTTTGCCTCGCGATGGAGTGGAGACCGTTCAATGCTATTCCCAGACGACACTACTGGTCTCTTATGGGTTTCACCAGAGCCCCCATTGTCCTGATGGCTTGGATAGTCAGCAGCATGGCTTAGGCTACCATCTTCTTTACTTTTTCTTTTTTCATGCATTGGTCCAATTGGTCTTGTTGGCTCCCCTGGTTGAGCTCTCACAGCAGGAGCTCCAAAGGAAGATGAGTTATCAGAAACTACATCTGGGTTCTCTTCAGGATCATTTGGATTAATCATCTTGGTTCCAGTTCTATCCTTCCGAGCTTTGTCAAAATATACCGTGTAAGGAACCTTGTCTCCACTTTCCCAATTGCCGAACTTTGGAACATGTGAATGCTGCTGCCACATTAAATAACATGCATTTTTGTTACTCTCATTTATGATCAACAAACACGGCCAGATTTATCATTTACCATAGCAAACAAAGACCAAATTCAGAAAGTTTCAAAGATAATAGTATTCTTCTTGAAGCCCTTATGCAGAGAACAACAGAATGTGTTTAGTACACAGAAGGTGAGACACTGATGAACCTTAAACTAATGTCCATATATTTTAGTGATTCAACTCATGTGCTAGCTAGTACAATTTAGTTCCAATTAGCTCTGACAATCTTGCCCGCTTGGCTTTCTTTCAAAACAACTTTAATGAACCTATGACAGAATCAACCATAAGCACAAATAGTATCTTAGTCCGAGGAGGCCTCAAACACATAGAAGAAAAAAAAACTTGTTGGACATGGCGTCAAAGAAATTAGTTATAAATAATCGATAAGACATTTTAAAGGCATTGCATACGTGCTAAATCAGTGTGCATATTTCTTCTCATAATATATATATACATATAGGACAGGATTAGGAGAGTTACTGTTATAGTAGTAAGAAACAATATATTCTCTCCTAGAAGTAAAGAAGACCTTCGAGTAGGTATCTACAGATGTGGCAGCAAAAGCTATGAAATGAAAGTCAAGAGAAATTACAAAAAAGGAGGATAAGAGCTCCTCCAGAAGAGGATATAACATCGTAAAAGACATATTTGTCCAACCAAACAAACCAAAAAGAGAGCAAAAGACCTCGACTATTCAAAACTCAAAAACTTGTCGACCAAAACTCATCTATTCTACCTACAAAAACAATATGATCTCCCATATTAGACGACTATTATATATACGATTTGCATGAAAAGTGGATACAAACAATAATCTATTTGTATCAATCAGAGACGGAGGAATAACACGTGATACTTGACATAGCAGACACTAAGTACCCTTAAATCATTTAAATTTCCATTTCTACATCCTGTCTGAAACTTCTTAGGGTCCTGCAACTGGATTTAAAAATGGGGGAAAAGAAAGTTCAATTCGGAAGTGGATGAAACATGAAAACAAGGGTCAAACAATAGTCAACTGCAATTAAATTTCAACTGCAGATCCATCTATCAACCAACTACACACATAAAATTAAAAACAAAAAAAGGATTACTTCCTTTCATAAGTTTCTCAGCAGAGAAACCAAAAAAAAAAAAACGCAATAGAAAAAGGATTCTCTTACTGCCATCTCTTCCAATCCTTCAAACTCAAAATGGGAACGATTGAGAAGTGATATAGCCGGCGTTCAACGGAGTTGAGCTCAAGGAGATTAAACCCACAACAAGACTGGCACTAATTCAAGAGAGAGAGTCTTGGTTTTTCAATGAAACCAAAGGAGAGTTTGAGAAGCGAGGGAGAGCGTTGACGGGGACAACCATAGATGTTTGACTTCTCACGTTCTTTATCTCTTCTTTCTTGCACACCGTCAGTCGTCTCACTCCCACCTAATGCATCTTATATTAATGTATCTATTATTATATTTTTTTAGGTGACATTTATTTACCTATGTACATAATTTTTTAATTATACTATATAATATTCATGAATGAATGATAAGAAAAAGTAGAAAATTAAAGTGGATGCATATCACTACTAGTTAACTAATTATCCATCATCAAATCATAATTATTTTTTAAGTTATTTTACAATGTAGTTATCTGTTTATATAATTAACAATTTTAATTATATTAATTAATAACTAAGTTGTTATTTGTCATTTTTTTTTTGAAATGTTGAATATTTCATTTGGTTTAATGAGAAAGCGAATGTGATTTTGCTCACCCGATATAGTCAAGAATTGACCTGACAAAAACAGGAAATAAGAAACAACATACAGGCCATATGTAGTTGAGAAAATGACAAATAACCATCATCTTTGTAGTCAATGACAAATCAATCATCATCTTTGTAGTCAATGACAAATCAATCACTATCATTTTGTTGGTAACAAATTAACCACTGAACTATAAAAAAAAATGACGCCACTAACATCGCTGTCATGTTTACCGTTAAACGTAATGATGTCGAGTCACGACGAATCGTAAACAAACCGCCGCGGCTCCATAGTTTTTAAAAAATAACTCTACAATTGTCATAAACCGTAGCGATTCATCTAGTAACCGCAGCAGTGTGCCAATACACCGCGGCGACTTCATACCAAACCGTCGTGGTGTATTGACACACCGCTGCGGCGTCATCCTAAACCGCAATGGTTTATCGTGTCTCGATCTTTGATCCTCTGTCGTACTACATAATACTCGATCGTGGGCTTCGACATTTTCACCGCGAACAACGATAATCTCAGACCTTCGATACCAATGTATTCCCAAGCAAAGAAAATGGCGCTCAAGCGAAAGGGTGGTCCATCGCAATCAATACCAGAGGCAGAAACGACAGAGTCTGCCAATTCAGCCATGGCGCCAGAAGGAGCACCCGCGGCACAAGGAGCAACCACCACGGTGCAAGCTGTCCAAACCGCCCCGGTGCAACACTAAGAAACCACGCCGGGTGGACAAACCGTGGCACAATCTCAACCACAACCACAGCCCCAACAACGACCAGCCAGAGAGTTAGTGGTCCGGTTCTAACCCGTTACAACGCGTTTCCACTCCCCACTATTCAGGACAGCCTACGCGAAAGAACAGTATGAAGATAATGTAAAACATCGTTCAATTATTGTTTTTAACAGAGTAGAGTTGGAGTCCTTGGCTAAAATGGGAATTCAGCAATTGTTTGAGGGTGCTGGATTAGTCGATTTGTGCCAGATGGGGGAAGTTACTGCGAGAAGATTGTCAGACTCTTTTACACAAATTTGGAACTGTCCACCCAACCATTAGAGGTCCAAACGTATATGCTTGGACAGGAGTTGAGGTTAACTCCCAACGATCTGAATGTGATGCTTGGATGTATACTGGAGGGACCAAGCGACGAGTACTACAACAAATTGAAAGTGGACCGAATGGGTACGCAATACCACGAAGAAGCGAGGTACAATGTCCCAGCCGCCAGCACCTCCACCCCCCTCAGTGGCTCAGCCTTTAGTGCAACGACCCGATTTTTTATTTCCTTCTAAAAATCGCGTGAAATTTTAAACTTTTTCTTTTATAAAATCAAAGTAGAACTTTATTTTTAAACCGAGTGTTAAATCCATTACTTAAAATCATTTTACAGTAATAGTCGTTTAAAAAAATTTTAGCTGCGGAATAACTTTCATTTACAAACTCTTTTTCTTAAAACATAGCGGCTCATTTATAACTATTTTTCTTAAAACATAGCGGAAGCATAAATTAAACAAATATTAAACTTAACAATTTACTTTATTAATAATTACAAAATCAATTACTCTTTAGCCCAGCCAGCCACAAGATTCATCCGTGTAATTCTTCATCAACTGCTCCTTATATTGATCGTCTATTTTCAAGCATATACCAACATCAACAAGACTTAACTAATGAGGCTAGTGCTCAGTAAGTGATATAAAATAAAATAAAAAACTGTACAATACACATGCTATGCTCTTTCCAAAACCATATGTGTTTCCGTTTTCTGTTTTCCTTTACCTTTCAGCTTTCTATTGTTATTTTCTTTTCGTTTCCTTAGTCTCATAACTCAATTCTCACCCCCAAGGCTTTTGGGCCGTAGCCCGAGGATTAGCCCACACAAATGTATCTTATTCACTTTACCTCAGAGCTCAATCCTCACCCCAAGGCTTTTGGGCGGTAGCCCAAGGATTAGTCCACACAGTTGTCCGCTTTGGCTCGGAGCTCAATCTTAACCCCAAGGCTTTTGGGCCATAGCCCGATGATTAGCCCCACCCCAAGGCTTTTGGGCCTTCAACAACCGTTTCCCAAGCACAAATGTATAAAGTCAGCTTCAGCCCGGAGCTCAATCCTCACCCCAAGGCTTTTGGGCTCATAGCCCGAGGATTAGCCCCACCCCAAGGCTTTTGGGCTTTCAATTTCTTTATTCATTTGGTCTTAGTTCCTTTAATCTTTTTCCTTATCATTTTTTTTATCATTTTCTTTATCATGCAATGCATGTCACATTTTCATAAGCCCTATGATGCATGATGCTCGTGAATGCATACAACAGTTCATATGAAAGCGTAAATAAACATTCGACGTGCGAATCACAGAACATGCTACAAAATTGTAAACATGCTGTAAAAACAATAAACAACAAAACATGCTATTTAAAACTGAAAACAATGGAACGTGCTATTAAATACAATAGGCATGCTCAATAATCTACTAATAACTGTCAACGAAACATGTATTTAAAAATTATAAACAACGAAACGTGCATATCTTATTCTTGCGATGTAGGGCCCGAAGACCAAAACACATGCATATCACTTACCTGAGGTCCTTAGCGCGTTTAGCACTTTATTCTTTTCCTCATTAGTACCTTCAAAATAATTATCATTTATATATTAATATATTTATCAATTACAAACCTAACTTTAATACCATTATTTCTTGTTTATTATTTAATTATCACTTAACAATTTTCAATTAATTTATCTTTATTAATTTATAACCAATAATCCTAATTTATATAATTTTCGCTCTTAACTCACTGATCCAGTTTATACGTTTTTCATTAATAGAGTACAACCCATATTCTCCATCTTCCAAATCTACTAACACCAACTGAACAAAACAATATTTCCAAATCGTTAACTGCCCAATAACTATGATAGAAGACAATATCCCTTTACAGAATTTGATAACCCACATCGCCTAAAGGTCCCAGCTTAGTCACTCAACCAATTCCAGCAAATTCAAAGCATAAAGGAAAAGCACTTAAGCTTAGCCATTAGCAGACATCAAAGTCTGTTTAAACATGGACATCAAACCATTTTAACTATATGTCCCAACTTCCAGAATAACAATAAGACAAATTCAAACCATGAACATCTAGGATATATAAACGTCCAACAACAGGGACCATCTCACCAATAGTATTCATAAGTCCAGATTGCATATTCCCAAAATTGCATTTCAACAAGCAGCTTCGATAACCCACAACATAAGTCATTTACCAATATATTCATGAACTGTAATTATGGAAGACAGATTAATACCTTCAAATCCAAGAGAAGAGGAAATCACCCTCAACAGAGAACTCCTTCCCAGCTTCCTCCTTCTGCTTCTCTCCTTTGTTTGGCTTCAACTCCCAAATCTCCAGAGAACTCACCAAAGGACTTCACTCTCTTCCACCCGCAAGCTCTCTGCCATCACCAAGAGTGCAATACAAAGCTGGAAAGGAAGGCCAACGTGGAAGATTTGGCTCAACCCGAACCGCCAGACCGAGTTCGGTCACACTCGGGTCGGAGCACGCGATCATTTGCCATTTACTTTTTCCCCCTTCTATTGTCAAAAACCAAACCGGACCGATGAAAACCGGTTCACCCTTCCTTTTATTTTATTTTCAATTCTTCATTTTAAATCCTAATTCCATTTAACTATCCCCTTACTTAATTATCCTCTTACACTTTAATTCTAATTAATTCCACTTTATTTAACCCTAATTATCATCCCAATAATTTTTCCTAAATTATAATATATTGATTACATCCTTGGTAATATACCCCAATAATTATCGAATTACCCATAATTACTTTCTCATTTATCCTTATTAAATTTCGATATAAAAAGTCGGGATATTACATCTGATGTGCCCCAAGGTCCCTTCACCTGAGCCCGAGCCAAGGGCTCCTTTATTTTCTAACTTTTTATTTATTTTGAAGGTGTTTCTTCTCTAGCCAACTTGGAGGAGAGTTTTGATCAATTTCACAAAGAGGAGTTGGTACATTTGGGCTAGTGGAGGTCATGCTTATCATAGGAGAAAATTGTGGGCTTTCCTTTCCACCTAGAATCTGACCTCTGGATGTTCAAGGGCTCTTTTGACAATCGGGATGACTTCTTTTCAAATTTGGTTCTTCATACATTTTGTAGCCAACACATAGAGCTTTCCAAAATGGTATTTGCCATTACATTGGGGTTCGTTTGTTATGTCAAACGTGCAATTTATAGAGACCAAAAAAACCAACCTCAGACCTGTTTTGTGATTTATTATTTAGGGTCACTTTTGTCATTTCATTTAGGGCATTTTTGTAATTTATTTTGAACTAATCATTAGGAAGCTACTTAGCCTTCCCTAATGAAGAGGAATCGGACTTTTTGCAGAAATTAAAACCCTAGCTCCTTTTGGTGTGAAGAAAACTGTGGGAGCTCCCTCTCCTCTTGTGACTTCTTGATCGAGTTGAAGGGCTGCTACCTCTTCCAAACCACTCTATCCTTGTAGTGGTCACTGAGGAGTGGAGGTAGAAGAAGTTTCAACCCCCTTGGAGAGTGCCCTTCCGTCCGGTAAGGCCAAGTATAGTCGCCCCCTCTCCCATTGGAGGTGTGCGGACTACTTGGGTTTCTTTTCCAATTTTTGTGTTGCGATTATTGAAGGAGTTCGTACTGTTTCTTGAAGCTCTTGTTGTTCTCTTGATATACTGATTCATGGGATTTCTTTTGATTAAAGTTTCTTGTGAAGAGTTTGAATAGAAGAATATTATATCCATCCGAGAATCTGTCTAGAATAATTTCTGGGTTTTGATCCGAGATTGTGTCCGCTATTTGGGGGACTTGTGTACGCTATTTTGCGCTCATTTTTTGTAGTAATATGCTTGATGTTGTTAATGTTTTATCCTCCAAAATTGGTGTTAATTGGTTGTATGCTTGCTGAGTTCTAGTCGTTTGAATTCGGGTCGCCAAAGTTGTCTGGGAAACCCTAGATTCCGAGAGTTGTATTCAATCTTTTATATCTGATTATTCTGATGGACTTTGGAGCTGAATATGATTCTATTTGGATTATTGACTTAAGCTCCTGTAAATTTGAGTTCCTAATTCGATATGAAAGTTGGGTTTTGATTCGTTTCAATTTCAGTGGACAGATTCTGTTTTCCCATATCCTAATCCGAATTTGGTTTTCTTGAAAACGTATCTCCGTGATTATAACGAATTTGAAGCTGGATTTTGGCCACCACTCTCTTTAAGTTGTTTAGTGCTTACCCTGAAAATTTGAGCTCAAAAGGATATAGGCATTTGACGTTTCATCTGTTTGAAAATTAGAGCTCAGATTTATCACTAGTCAATTTACAGATTTGGCATTTTTACACAACTAGAGTTTTGGGATCTATCAACATCCCTCCCTCCTTATATAAATTTCGTCTCGAAATTTGCTCAACGTAAATATTTCATCGATCTACAACATAACACAACTTCTCGTATCATACTTTTACATAAAATTCCCTAAAGATTAAAAGGCATCTACTTTTGTAGAACACAGAGAGTTAGCAAAATACTATTTCACACCCAAGTTACCAAATTGTCAACTTTAATTATCTCAAAAGAAAAGCTTTCGCCCAAATTTCTTTCTCTTTTCATCAGCCAAATTGTGTTAAATCGTTGTAACATGAATCACTTTATTGCATTTTTAAGATCTGTATACTCCAAAATATTCCTTACTTCCAAACTCCACTTTCATTCGCATCTATCACCATAGAAAATACCCTTGGGCAACCATTTTTTTGTTTCTTAAGCTTCAATCTGACAATCTTTGACAAAAAAGGTCACTTACATTTCACTTTAAAACATCGCGTCAAACCCACAAAGCATCTTTCGAATTGATTTCCTTTACACCTTTGACACCGCTCAACCTTGAAGATCCAACATCTTCTCTTCAAAACGATGTGACTTCTTGAGTTCGTTTCTCGTTTCCTTGTTATTTACATTCAATACTGCTCCAATTTGACATAATTAAGTGACCCTATCGTCTTCCAAGTTCTTGTGATGCACTCAAAATATCTCTCACAAAAGATTTCCTTATATTTCTCCTTAAACTTCATATCCTAGAACTTAGCATATGTAAATTTTCCTAAACTCTCACTTGCTCTTAGACTTTAGTGCACTCAAACACTCCTTCCATCATTTGAATCCAGCCTCCTACACTTGTATGATTCAAAATCTTTCCTCCAACACATTGCGCTTCAATCATCCAAACCTTTAGCAATTTAAATCTTTGGAACCGTCAACTACTTATCTCTCAGTTCTTCTTATTTCCCAACCTGTTCCATAATTTAAACTTGATGGTTCAGTACTTTCATGGGTCTACTGACCATGTCATCTCTATGGTTCTCGCTCTACCCTACTTCCTTTACCATTCTACGCTTATTCGACCAATGTAGTTTACTAAAACTTCATCTATTGGCGGAATAATACTTAAATCCAAATCCTCAAACATAAGCCCTTCCACTACTTATCAACGTAATATTCTAAATAAGTGATAAGACCTCATTCAATCGATCATTAAATATCACAACGTTCATGTAAAGACCTGGTTTTTATTTGCTTAAATCACGTGAAATTTAAAACTTTTTCTTTTATAAAATCAGAGTAAGATTTTCTTTATAAAACCCGATTGTTAAAACTCTTTAATTTTGCAGAAGAAGTAATAAAATTGTTTTTATAAAACGCAGCGGAATTAAAACGAAACATTAAATAATATTAAATAGTTTACAAACCCTTTTTACAAATAAATTTTCCTTTTAAATTCTTTAGCCTAGCCAGCCACAAGATCCACCCGTGCAAATCCTTCATCAACTGTCTTTGACCTGTTCACCTGTTTCTCGTACGTACCTACATCACAAGACCTAAACTAATGAGCCTATTGCTCAGTAAGTGATAAAAGAAAATAAAATACAGATATGATGCATGATCATGCGATGCATTACAGAGGAGAACCGTATCTCATTTGCTAGTTTGGGACGATGGGTAAGTCAATTGATCTCATGGCTTAATCTGTGTTTCCTATGGGGAACCACGCCAATTGGGGTGTCAACACGAGCCATACCCAGTCGTTTTGTTGAAGACGTTGTGGGTTTCAGAACGGGGTAAAGGTGAACCCTAGCTTTCACGTAGCTAATTCTCATCTCACCGCTCCCTATGTGGGAGTATACTATCGTATGGAAGTGCCACCGATCACCCGAATCCCCACACGCCTATTTACATATATTAGGTATGTCATGCAATATGCCTATGAATACCTACAGTCCTATATGATCGTACAAATGTCTAATAAACATATCATTAAAATAACACACAACATGCAATCCTAACTCTTGCGATGTAGGGTCCGAAGACCAAAACACAGTAAGTATCAACTTACCTGGAGTCTTCAATGCGATTATGTCAATCGACTTTGTACCTTCAAAACTGTTAAATGAACAATTATTAGACCATTAACAATCTCACACCATTAATTAGAACCCACTTATGAAGAATAGAACAACTTAACACGCCATAACAGTTCTATAACCAACATGCTAACTAACTAGCAACAACCCATTATAGTTGCTCATTCCATCAATGTGGCCTGATAATAAAAAATTTACATAATAAAACCAAGTAGCATTTTATCACAAAACCGTATTTCCCACAACAGAGTAGAGAGCCATTTAATTCCCACATTAACATGGAATTATATTTTACAATGTCCACTTCATATATCCTAAATCATCCAAGCTTCACAGTCAACAAAATTCAGGATATTACTCATCCACTAAATCTAACAATACCAAGCCATAACTCTCAATGGAGAACCGTACACATTTATATCGACTAAAAACCAATAATAAAGTCCCAACATGATTTATATAATATCAACCTCATGCCAAAACATCTCCAAACTTTAATCCAATATGCAACATGCTTTCATTTCACCAACAAAAAGGCAGTAGCAAAACTAAAGCACTGTCTTCACAACATTCATCAAAGAAGCACTCTTTTATCCATTCTTCATCTCACATTAATTATTCTTTAGCAAAAAGGCAACAACAGGGCATTATTCAAAGCAAAATCCGAAATGGAACAGAGGTAAGTTATAGGCATTTTCCACCTAGAATAGAACTTTTCCACCTAGAACAGAACTATCAATATTTTAACAATGATCCAAATACCCCACATCAGCTCAGATTACCACAACCAAAACAGGGAAGAATTCAATACATGAAAAACACCCAAAAGCTCATTTCCAGCTTCATCTTTTCTCATTTTCTTCTCCATCATTTATTCACGTCCTCATAGCATTCCAAAACCAATAAAGGACATTAATCATAATCAGAGAATACTCATCCTCCATTCTTAAGACAATTTAACAATAAATATCAAGGAGAAAGCTTCCTCACCTAAAGAATTCACAAAGGACCCGTGAGCACCTCCAGAGGCCTTTCTCTAGAAGCACTAACTGAAGAACCAGAGAGCAGACAACCTCTACTTCCACTTCTTCTTCTTCTTCTTTTCTCCTCTGTTCTCTCGGCCTTAGCTTGCTCTAGAGAGCATTCTCACTCTCTGTCTCTTTTCCTCCATCTCACTTGCTCACCATAATTGACTGAAACATCCAGCATCCACTGCCATTGATTTATAGGAAGAGGAGACAACTTCCACTTACACAAAGCTGGAGTTTCCCACTTCAAGGAATGTGGTCCAACCAGAGAATGCCGAGTGGAAAGCTGGCCAGATGAGGAGCTGGAGGAAGCCAGCCCCGGTCCGGTCCAGTTCACCCCCTCCCCTGCCATCACTCTCGTCCCTGCCTCCGTTGATTCAACGCATCCGCTGCAAAATCTCCTTCCAACAATTTCAACAGAAATTTCGTCCAAGGAACAAAGCCATAATGAAATTACATACCACTGCCAGTTGCGGAGAGAACCGTAGCCTCACGGTCCCGATTGGTCACACCCGTGGAGCCCTAGCCGCCGCTCACCAACAACACCCACGCCCGAGCATTCATCTCCTCCCCCTCCTTCCCGCGTCGCCCTCTCTCTCTCTCGTTCCTTCTCTGTCTCGTTCCTCGCCTGAATAGGCCGAAGGCCATTCCTTCTCTTAACATGCTGGACCGGTTCATCCTTGAACCGGTTCAGCCAAACCTTCCTTTAACCCCATTTCTTCATTTAATTGAAATCCAACTTTATAATTTAATTAATTAAATTACACAAATTTCCATTTTATCTTCAATTAATCACTCCCCTTTTTATAAATTCTTCTTTTCCTTTTAATGTAATCCATTTCTTTTAATCTAATTAATTCACTTAATTCCCCATTTAATCTTTACATAATATTCATCAAATCTCTAATTAATTTTTCTCCTACATTTTAATATCACTTTATTTATTTTCTTCATTTTTAATCAAAACCAAGTCACCGAATCATTTCGGACCGAGCCGAACCAAAACCATTAAATCCATATTTAGCAATTACGTCCTTAGTAATATACCGATAAGTTTTCGACTAATTCGAATATCGTCAATTATTTTCTATTTTACTCTTTTTAATTTTTTTATATAAAAATCGGGATATTACAGTTCAACAACCATAACCATCATGAACAATGAAACCTTAATCAATTATTTATTAACCTCAACAATTCCTCCAATTGAATCCATTAGCAACAAATTTAGAATATCAATCAAATCCATTCCACGATTCTCTCGGTAACCAACCATCAATATTTTTAGAGTACCGACTTAGTGAATCTTCCAACCTATATTTTGTCATACAACCGATATATATGATAGATTTTCAACTCCGCTTAAAACAGAAATTGAATCATTCCAAATCATATATTTCTTAACTTCCAAATAGAGTCAATTATAAATGTTATCTATACATGAACATATAGTGTGCTACCTAAATTCTTAGAGAGACTCTTTATCCTACAATTTAACTCGGCACATAATATGTTCTCCCTCTATTTTAAGAGAATCCCTTGGATCTGTAACTCAAGATCTTCAAGTCTAACAGTTTCCAAAATCCATCAATTTACAATAAATTGAAATCCAACTTAGGGAAAGTAATTAATTCATTACACATACAGACTTCCCAATCATTTTTTCTAAGTCACAACATTCCTCCATATGCTTACACCTTTATGGACCTTTAAGTCCTTGCATAAACTTAAGTCCTTGCATAAACTAGTGTAACTTATGTTCATTAATGCTCACACGATCCGAGACAAGCCGTGACAGTGCTTCAACCTATGCATATATACCGTAACTGTTCCCTCCAGCTGAAGTTGAGAAATTCCTATTAGTTTACTTGTCCTCATTGTGCAAGTAAAGTTCTGGTCGTAAAAGATCTTTTCGAACTTTATCCACATCATCATAGTCACGCCCTTGGTTATCTTGATTGGCTTTCACCCAAGATAAAGGACTTAAACTTATCCATTTAAAACTTATCCCAATTTAACCATGATATTATTCTCAACATAACTTAGATTACCACCCACAACGACAACCAATGAGTTTCTTAACCATCAATAATATTCCAAGTCAGTCGTACAAATGGATTATATTTTCAAATTTCTAGTTCCTGACAAAAATCTAACTTATGCAAGAAACGACAACTAATCAATCCCTTGTTTTAACTTGAACAGATTTCTTATCCTAATTTAAGGTAGATTCTTAGCTTAACCAAGCGGGCAATGATCACTGTATTAAATACCCAATTATCTATCACTAAAAATCCAAAACACTCTCCCTACAATTCCTTAATAATCTGAACCGAGTGGGTAAACACTTGACTAACTAATTATCGTCCTCATAGTTCAGCTTAGTCACTCACCCTCCATGTTCTTTTGTCCATAATAATCAACCCTCTATCTAACTCCTTGCGATGTTGACGGCATTGTCCAAATGTCTACTTAATCTACTCCTTGTAGAATTTGTTTTCCACTTATCCCCCTTTCCAATTTATAAAAATTTGGGCAAGTCTCCCCCTGTTTCTTTACTCCCCCAAAGCTAATTCATACACTCAAAACTCAAGCAGTTCCAGTATCGCCTTATCTTTTACCATCTCTATCATTCCACTCTATCAAAAGGATCATAATTGTTTACATCAATGACAATCATCCCAAATACCGTACTAATTAATTTACATTACATTTCCAAAAGTTCTCCAAGCAACAGATTGTTGTCTCATCAACTTAGTCGCCTGATTGATAGTCTCATCCTCATTATTCGCAACCTCTTTAGCCCAATACCTTAAAGTACTATGGCCATGATCCTCTTTCATCGCAAGACAAAACAAACACTTGAATAATTAGATAAAGAAAGAAATTGATTGTAATACTTACAGTTGATGGATTATTTCCACGAAGAAGATTGTGCTGATAGGCAGTATACATAATTGGTTTTAAAACCTAAGTGCTCTAATACCAACTGTAACAACCCAATTTTTTATTTTCTTTTAAAAATCGCATGAAATTTAAATTTTTTCTTTTATAAAATCAGAGTAGGACTTTTCTTTTAAACCAAGTGTTAAATCCATTACTTAAAATCCTTTTACAGTAATAGTCGTTTAAAATATTTTTAGCAGTGGAATAACTTTCATTTACAAACTCTTTTTCCTAAAACATAGCAGCTCATTTATAACTCTTCTTCTTAAAACATAGCGGAAGCATAAATTAAACAAATATTAAACTTAACGATTTACTTTATTAATTACAAAACCAATTACTCTTTAGCCCAGCCACCAATAAGATTCATCCATGCAAATTCCTCATCAATTGCTCATTGTATTGATCGTTTATTTCCATGCATATACCTACATCAACAAGACTTAACTTATGAGCCTAGTACTCAGTAAGTGATATAAAATAAAATAAAAACTGTAAAATACACATGCTATGCTCTTTTCAAAACCATATGCGTTTCCGTTTTCCGCTTTCCTTTATCTTTCAGCTTTCTGTTTCTATTTTCTTTTCGTTTCTTTAGTCTCGGAACTCAATCCTCACCCCATGGCTTTTGGGTCGTAGCCCAAGGATTAGTCCATACAAATGTATCTTATTCACTTTACCTCGGAGCTCAATCCTCACCCCAAGACTTTTGGGCCATGGCCTGAGGATTAGTCCACACAGTTGTCTGCTTCGGGCCTGAGCTCAATCATCACCTCAAGGCTTTTAGGGCGTAGCCCGATGATTAGCCCCACCCCAAAGCTTTTGGGCCTTCAACAATCGTTTCCTAAGCACATATGTATAAAGTCAGCTTTGGCCCAGAGCACAATCCTCACCCCAAGGCTTTTGGGCTTGTATCCCGAGGATTAGCCCCACCCCAAGGCTTTTGAGCTTTCAACTTCTTTATTCATTTGGTCTTGGTTCCTTTAATCTTTTTCTTTATCATTTTTTTTTATTATTTTCTTTATCATGCAATGCATGTCACATTTTCATAAGTCCTATGATACATGATGCTTGTGAATACTTACAACAGTTCATATGAAAGCGTAAATAAACATTCGACGTGCGAATCACAAAACATGCTACAAAACTGTAAACATACTGTAAAAACAATAAACAACAAAACATGCTATTTAAAACTGAAAACATAGGAACGTGCTATTAAATACTATAGACATGCTCAATAATCTACTAATAAGCTATCAACGAAACATGCATTTAAAAACTGTAAACAACGAAACGTGCATATCCTATTCTTGCGATATAGGGCCCGAAGACCAAAACACATGCATATCACTTACCTAAGGTCCTTAGCACGTTTAGCACTTTATTCTTTTCCTCGTTAGTACCTTCAAAATAATTATCATTTATATATTAATATATTTATCAATTACAAACCTAACTTTGATACTGTTATTTCTTGTTTATTATTTAATTATCACTTAACAATTTTCTATTAATTTATCTTTATTAATTTATAACCAATAATCCTAATTTATACAATTTTTGCCCTTAACTCACTTATCAGTTTATACGTTTTTCATTAATAGAGTACAACCCATATTCTCCATCTTCCAAATCTGCTAACACTAACTGAACAAAACAATATTTCCAAATCGTTAACTTCCCAATAACTATAACAGAAGACAATATGCCTTTAAAGAATTCAATAACCCACATGGCATAAAGGTCCCAACTTAGTCACTCAACCAATTCCAACAAATTCAAAGCATAAAGGAAAAGCACTTACGGAAGAGAAGAGGAAATCACCCTCAACAGAGAACTCCTTCCCAGCTTCCTCCCTCTGCTGCTCTCCTCTGTTTGGTTTCAACTCCCAAGTCTCCAGAGAACTCACCAAAGGACTTCACTCTCTTCCACTCGCAAGCTCTCTGCCATCACCAGGAGTGCGATGCAAAGCTGGAAAGGAAGGCCAACGTGGAAGAATCGGCTCAACCCAAACCGCTAGATCGGGTTCGATCACACCCGGGTCAGAGCACCCAATCATAGCCCGAACACAACCCGACCCGACGACAGGAATCACCGCCAGCGAAGTCTCGATCTTGAGCTCTGGACTACGACCCGCGTCACCGCAGCAGCACCCGTCGTTCGCCTAGACGTCGCACATGCCGTGAGGAAGTCATCCCAAACACGTCGACGCTCGCTACACGTCGAACCACACCTCATCGACGGGAGGAAGTCCGCCCGCGATCTCCCTGTCATCACCGCGTCATCACCGGGAGCTCACTCGCTCGCCAAATGCCGAATTGTCACCGCGCCTCTCCCTTAGCCGAGCACCTTCTCTCTCTATCGACTGGATGCAGAATGGGGGGGGGGGGGGGGGGGACCCCATATTTTCTCCCCCCTCATTTCCTTTTTTTTTTTTCATTTTCAAGTTTGCCCTTGAACTCTCAGCATTTGGCATGATTTTTTCCCTCCTTCCCTCCATTTTCATTTTCATTTTCCATTTACTTTTTCCCCCTTCTATTGTCAAAAACCAAACCGGACCGATGAAAACCAGTTCACCTTCCTTTCATTTTATTTTCAATTCTTCCTTCATTTTAAATCCTAATTCCATTTAATTATCCCCTTACTTAATTATCCTCTTACACTTTAATTCTAATTAATTCCACTTTATTTAACTCTAATTACCATCCCAATAATTTTTCCTAAATTATATTATATTGATTACGTCCTTGGTAATACCCCAATTATTATCCAATTAATCCAATCACCCCTAATTACTTTTTTATTTATCCTTATTAAATTTCGATATAAAAAGTCGAGGTATTACATTTAGCCCCCTCAATGGCTCAGCCTTTAGCATCGCCTCTGCAGCACATGGAAGAGGATGCTCCGCAGCTGATGCAATCACCCCCTCCTCAGACATCTCATTTTACTTCGATGCTTGAGGAGACGTCCGTCTGGATGAGCAGAATAGAGGAGCTCCACCATATGGCGCTTAATAGAATAGTAATGGATGAGCACCTACAAATGGCGCTGCTCCAAATTGAAAATGTGAGGAGCGAGCAGGATAGAGGCATTAGCGAGCAGAAGAGAGGCATCATGAGATGTTGGTAGCATTTTAGAGATTGGAGCAGCGAGCAGCCACTACAGCAGCCTCTCCAAAATCTTCTGAATTAACGGAAGCCACAAACCGCTTGTAAGTTATTTACTTTGTGCACAAAGTCCAGTCTTTACCTTATTTGTGTTTGTCGTAATAACATGTTGTTCATTTGCAGCACCATTTCCCTGAGAGGCCAACCTACTCCTCCTACAGTGCAAGAGACAAGTGCATCACAGCCTCAGACCCTTAAATTTGTTCACGTGGTACTTGTTTGATTTGGTTATATACATGTGTCTGCACTTATTCATACCTTATTAGTCTGACGACCTTTTGCCATGTTTTTTTGCAGGCACGTGAACTGATGGATGTCTTCAAGAAGTATGTTTTAGAAAATACTTGGAAGAACTTAGAGACGTGCACAATTCTTTGGTGAAAGCTGATCAAGAATGCGTACACCATCACTGATATCATCTTCCCGGAGCAAGTAGGGATGCCAAACACGGTGAGAATCCTTCTTTGTATCTTAGTTCATAAGCATTTATCTTAGTACTCATCCAAACATTTATGCAATGCTATACGGTGAACGATGAAGATGCCTTCACATTTCAATAGCAAAATCGCTACTCACATTAGGGTGGATTCACGTAAGTAACCATCTTGCTTCTCTGGGTTATCGTTCATGTTCCATGGTTTTTAAATGCGTTGTTTACATTTCAGAAACACCCAAAGCAAACGTGTTTTATGTCATCTGTTGACCTGCACACTCAATTCGCTTACCAGCAATTGATGCCTGAAGCAATCTCCATTATTGTAGCATCCACTGACAAACAGTGGTATGTAGTTTCCCTTATGTAGATTCATATTGTTTTCCGCTTGTTTACCAGCAATTGTTCCCTTTGCATTGCAGCTCGTATGGCATCTTTCGGTGTACGAGTGAGGGGATGAGGGTGATCTGAATTTTCACTAATAAGAAACAATTCTATGAGCAGGACGATCAACCCGTGGAGGGTCTATTGTTCGCCAATGCATCCAACGTATACTACAATTGTCTTTTGAAATCATGGATTTACGGCCGAAACTGAGCAGGAAGAAGTCGGCTTAGGAATATCTATTTACGTTGACTTTGTTGTAATATCTGTTTACGTTTACGTTTACATTTGGATAGAAAAAAAGAATTCATTGACACTTTACATGTTTACGTTTTCTATTTATAGTTTGAATAATATCTGGATGGGAAAAAATATTTGTTTTTGTTGATGCAGTAGGGGGGATAGACTTAAAAACTAGCGAAACTCTTGGAAAATTTTCAATTTTTTATAGTGAAATTGACTCAAATGATTCCATTCATCATGAACAAACAATTAAGCATGTTCATCGCATTCATTGCAACAATTTCAGCAAGCTGTGCATAAAACCGAAAGATACAAAGCATAGAAATGCTGACAAATTGCTACAGCTTTTTGGACACGCCACAGCGGTTTCTGACGAGCCGTTGCGGCTTGTGGACAGGCTGCGCGGTTAGTTATCAAGCTAACGCGGTGCTTCCAAAAAGCCATAGCGGCTCGTCATAGGGCTAAACATATATTCATATCTTTAGGAGAATGAAAAGTTGGTACCTAGACAATATCATAAACTAGTCAATTTCCATTCATCCTCAACAACCAAATTTATCAAACCAAATATATAACGTGCATTACAACCACATATATATCAAACCAAATTTATCAAACCAATGTACCAATTCAATTAACCATCCATCCTTGATTAGAGAAGACAAAGCTATTAGAGATGATGTAATCTGGTTTCCACGCACAGTTAATAGTTACTTTAGTTGAACTTTTTTTCTCTAATCAATGAAAGTTAAGGTCCAAATTTGTGTATGTTTGTGTTTGTGGACCTTGCGCATCATATTCCTGCATAACACATTGCAAATGAAATTAGCATAGTTCAAATAACACTTGAAAATGTGAACGTGATACTTTGCTCACCTGCGTCTCAGAAACTATGTCAGGAACTATCTCGACAACTCTCTCAAGGATTGTCTCAGAGACTATGGCAAGAATTTTCTCGAGGACTGTCTTGGGGACTCTAAAACCCATAAATGTGCCCTCCGACCTTCCTCTGCCGCCTCTACCTCTGCCTCTACCTCTGTCGCCACATGCACTGGACTCACCTCCACCTTCGCACATGCGGAAATTGTGCCTCACACCCCCACACTAACCATATGTCATGTTCATATGTCTTCATGGCAACACTGTACGACTTGGGACCTTGTCCACATCCCGTATTCTATGTTTTCGCTGCCTTACTAGGAGTCTTTTAAATGGCGATGGGATAGTTGGATCAAGATACGTCACTGGAGGCCACTCAATTTGTCCATTGACGGGCGGACAAAGTGGGAGTACATCGCCATGTATGTTTCTCGGTGATAGCATGCATGCATAAATTCCTTAGGAGATCTCCTCGTGAAGTAAATGCACGGGACTGCATGGACACACTAGATGCTGGTCAACTCCCACTGGTAACAGGTACAAGTACGCCTATCCAAATCGATAGAGTACTATTCGTTACCATTGCTGACCTCAAACTGGGCAGCTCCTGAAAACTAGGGGCTCCAATTTTGACCGGCAAATTGTAGTTTGGCGAGCCGGTTGTTGACCTGCTGACACAACAAGTCCGCCGATGGAACCATCTTTTCATTTTTTTTCACGATCCTACCCCTGATGCCCTTTCGTATGATCTTGAATATACTTAGAATCGGTTTGTCCCAAGCTGGTAGGATACAGGCGTTGAAGGACTCGCTGAGGTTGTTAAGACTTAGGTCGTATTTGGGGATGGAGTAGAAGGCATGTTTGGCCCAGCATCTCACATCTATTCCTCGTAGATAGTTGTGGGCCGTCGAGTCAAGAAAAAATAACTTTTCCATCTCTCTCTCAAACTGCCTCTCTGTTGTGGCTCTAGATGCAGCCCACATTGCATCCTTGAACAACCTGTCTTTAAATTATTTTTGAAAATTGGCATACAGGTGTCTAATGCAAAACCAATGGTCCACTTGCCCTGCCACCTCTCTGACAGCAGGCACTAGCCCCTACAAAGATTCATAGTATGAGTCAAACATTGGTACACAATGAATAACATAAACATAGAAGGCAAAAGCAATTAACTGCACCTTTTGTCGATCAGAAATAATTGTCCACCCATTGCCGCTCGGGCACTTTAGATCATCGAACAACAATTCCAAAAATCAGCTCCAAGAAGCCCTATTTTCTGCTTCAACCACAATTACAGCAATCAGATACATTCCATCATTCCCGTCGATGGTGACAACACTGAGCAGCTAGCCCGGAGTCTCTCCCTTCAAGTGGCAGCCGTCCAAACAAATAACCTGTCTACCACAGTTTTGCAAGGCATCTTGCATGCAGCCAAACACATATACATTCTTTTACATGCACTCATCTCTAGGTCAACGCCCCGAACTTCCAGGATTAGACCTCCGAATCTCCTAGGCATAGGACCATATGAGCTTATATTGCTCATTGTCATCCCCTTCATTAATTTTTTTTTGCCACATTTTTACCCTTCTAGCAAGGCTGGGTGGGATGTTGACGTTGAAGTCCTTCCTGACTGTCTCAATTATGGAAGAAAGATCTCAGTCGACCTGACTTTTAAATCTATTCAAGTAATGCGTTGCCATCCATTTGGCAGAGGCATGGCGGCTTTCCGTCTTTCTAGAGCAAGTGTGAACGTCGTTGTAGTACTTTATTTGAAATGTCATTTCACCTTGCATTTTTTAGACGTGTAGCCGCCACGTGTATCCTTCTTGGCAAGTAGCCTTTAGCCGATGTGCGTCACTATCGGTGAATTTTATCTCGTACCCATTCTTCAACGCATGATCAATAATTTCTTCTCTAATTCTATTTAGTGAACTATACTTCTTGTCAAGCCCCATACTAGCGAAGGTGCATTGTGCTTGTGGTGGGCGTCTAGGCCTACTCTCGGTCATGTCCTCGTCACTACTGGATTCGTATAATGAACGGAGCTCCTCCTCATCCTCCTTGTGTAGAGTTGCTGAGACGAATAACATACCTTGTCGCATCTATTTACGTTTATTTCAGTTTATTTCTATTTTATTCTTTTTTTTTTTTTTTTAGTTTCACTTACCCATACAAACGCTAAAGGTATCACCGTACTGTTAGTCAGGCTTAATTGATTTGAAGATGATTGTATTGATTGAAATTATAAGTTGTTTATTAGTTTTTGTTCTTAATTGTATTATCATTATATTCATATTGATATTCATTGGAAATACCCTCAATACGGGTATTAATATTGTCTAACATGTTTATCTAAGTCCTTGTATACTATGGTATAAATATTGAGACTTAGAGAAATCAAGAAGTGCAAAAGGAAGGCAAGAGGTCAAGTAAACAGGTGGATTGGGCGACCAAAATTGGACTGCACGAAGGAAACGGATGACCAGTTGATCGACCACCAAATATACAAATTGCATTTAGCTCTGCGGTTGAGTAAGCGATCCACTATACGGTCAAAGAGATCGACCGATATATATTACAGATTGCATCTCAGTTATGCGGTCGAGCAGTAAGAAATTGGTCAACCAATTTTAAAAACAGATTGCCTTCCAGATTTGCGTTCACGTAGTGATCGAGCAAGTGGTCGACCAGAACTACTGGACAACATAATGACTAGTTTTCAACGGTTGGATGCGGTCGACCAAAAAAGAATTGGTCCACCAATTTCGTAGTGTTTATAAATATAATGTAATAACTGAAAATAAGCTTAAGCCAAGGACTATAATAATTGTAGATTTTGGAGATTATGGGATGATGTTCAAAATAAGGCCGGATTGGGAATAAGTTACATGGTATATAATAGGTGTATTTGATTATACACATTAATTGAATAAGTGAAATTAAAGTGAGTAAAAGAAATTAAAATAAGAGAAATAAAATAACAGAGGCAAAATTATTGCTGAAACAAAACAGTGGCTAAGAAGTGGGAGAGGAAGAGTGAGCGGTTAATAGAAGGTAAGAAGTGGCCATCAGCCGTTCGGTCAGCTAAAGTTCAAAAAAATCAAACTTTAACGTTGGACTGATCGATCTTATGATCGACCAGTAATCTTGAGCAGCGGTCGATCATAGGATTGACCACTTCCACGTGAGTTTCAAGAGATTTAAAATCCTAAGGCTTGAATTTTGTGTGATTCTTCCACGTATGCTTCACTTCACAGATGGCAGCCTGGATGAGGGGTTATGTGAGATTTGGGGATGAGTGTGAAGTGTGTAAGGGACTCTGAGAGATAGAAAAGAAACAGAGTGAGAGTGAGACGAGAGGAGAGTGCTCAGGGGAGAAAATAGAATAGAGAGAGGAAGAGGAAAATAGAGAGAAAACTCTCTGAAGTGCTGTGATTTGTGAAAGAGAGAGAAGGAAGAAAGAAAAAAGGCCGAGAAGACAGAGGAAGAAAGAACAGAGAAGCAAGGGAGAAGAGAAAGATAAAAGAGAGGCAGGGTGCTCTCTTGAGAAGTAGAAACTGTGAGAACAATGAGGAACTGAGTGTGTTCTATGAAGAAACAAAGAAAGAACAGAAGAAGAAGAAAAGGAAGAGGAACAAAGGAAAAACCAAAGAAGGTGAAAGAGAAAGTGGAGCTTTGGGTTTTCTTCTTTGCTGCTCTCGGGTGTGCTTTGAATGAGGTGAGTTCCTTCCTGACCGGTTATGGGTTTTTGGTTATGCATTCCTTTTGTGTTTAGCATTGTTCATGTAGTTGAAGGGTATTGTGAGTATGTTATTCTGTTAACCTGGAAGTGCTTTCTGCTGTATGTTGATTGGATTATAGATTTATGTTATGCAATCGCTTTGGTTAATTATCTGTGTTTTGTTGCTCGATTAGCCATTCCTTTGTCAATTATTTAAAATGCTAAGTTAAGAAGGATGTTGAGCTATGGAATATGTTATTTACCCTGTTGATGATATGTGAAGAATATACTGTAGGAAATAAAAGAATGATGGGTGTTATGTACTGCTGTTTGGTTTTGATTGATGAGTTGGTTTCTACTGTTGTGTTGGATAGTTATTGGAGAGAGTTAATCATGTTGTAGGATTATTTTAAAGTTACTCTTTTATTGGTTATAGTATTGATGAAAATAAGTTGATGGAAATCGTTAAGTGATTTGGTGGTATTTGGATTGTTAAGTAATAAATGAGTAATAATAGAGTTGATAAGGATGAGGTTAATAATATGTGATTATTGACAGTTCTTTATTTTGGTTTTTGAAGGAATTAAGAAGTATATTAATTGCTGAATTGCATTGAAGACTGCCAGGTAAGTGATATTACCTGTGTTTTGTCGAAAGGCCTACATCGCAAGAACTAGGAATTGTTTGATGCCCGTGTTTATTAGATTTAGATTCTTTACGTTAAGAAGTATGAAATTGGGCATGTTTCGAGGATGTATTGCTGCTTGATGCTGTATTTATTAGAATTATGTTCTTTTAATGATGTGTTTATTAGAATTTAATGGAAGTGATATGGATCATGCTTGAGGATTATAGGATTGATACTGATCATGCTTGAGGATTATAGGATGTGATATTGATCATGCTTGAGGATATAGAATTGTATGCATTCACAAGCATTCATGCATCATGGTTTTCAAAATAGTACGAAAATGGTTTTCATGCATGGTATTAAAAAATGGTATAATGGATGCTCATATATACTAAGTGTATAGTGTTCTCGAGGGTAGATCACCCAAAGCGAACTACATTCATTTGGGATATAAGAATGTCCCTTTTATCATTGAAAGTAAAACAGAAATAGATAATAAATGAATTAAACAAAATAAATGGACAATATGATAAAGATAAGAGTAAAGAGAAATGTATAAAGAAAATGAGAAGGGTTTGAGTTGGTTTGAAGTTCACCGCTCATTCTCGAAGTGCTAGCTAAAAAGAGACGGTCTAAGTTCATCGTGATGACACGTGTTCATCATCACAGTGGTAGTTCAACATTGTAGTAATGGTTCACCATGATGGCACGTGTTCATCATCATGGTATAGGTTCACAGCCAGGCACAGGTTCACCAAATTAAGTTCATTAAAGTACATCACAGTTCCATAAGCAAGTAAAAGTAAAAGAAAACGGTAAAGGAAAATTGGAAACGAAAACAGAAACTACATATAGATTTTAAAAGCTGTATAGCATGTTCCATACTGCATGTTTTATTTAATATCACTTATTGAGCCTTAGGCTCATAGGTGAAGTGTAATACCCCGACTTTTTATTTCAGAATTTAATAAGGATAATTGGGAAGAAATTGGAGATTTTTGGATTATTGGATAATTATAGGGGTATTACCAAGGATATAGTCGTTAGGTTATAATTTAAGAGAATTTATTGGAGGTTTAATTGATGGAAAGTAATTTAGAAAGTGGAATTGAGAAATTTAAATTGTACCTCTAATAATCATCGAGCGATATTTGGAATAAATCGAGAATTGGAATTGGGTTGAGAATAATTTAATTAAATTATTAAAGAAGAATTTAATTGGGTAAAAAGATGATTTAAATTAAAAGTAATTTGAACGGATTAATTGAGGAATGGAAATAAATGAAATTAAATGGAGAATTAAGAGAGAGAACCGGTTCTGTTGGCTTTGGTTTGGTCCGGTTCAGTTGGTGTGTCTTTAGTTGGTCCGGTTCAAAAATTAAATTGAAGAATAAGAGGGGATTAGGTTATTTTAGTTTTCTGAATGGAGGAATCGGGAAGAGGGAGAAGAGGGAGATCGAGGGAGAGGCGCGGCGACGCATCCGGCGAGCGAGTGAGCTACCGGCGACGACGCATGAGGCTTGGAGCTCTGTGCTCGGGACAATTCTTCGCGGTGGGAGGCGTCGCGGGTCGCAGCTAGGTCACATATTCGACCGGTTTTGCGGGATGAATCGGAGCTCCTGCGGGTTGTGTTTTTCGGCGTCGATTCGAGGTATGTTTGGCCGGATTTTCTCCTCCTCTGTTCTCTGTTGATCGGACGTTGACAGGGAGCGATCGGCAGCGGCGATCCGCGATGGCTAGGGGCGAATTCGGATCCGGTCAGGGTACGTTTGGGTGCTCCAACTCGGCTGCGTCTAGATACCCGGTCTGGCCGGTTCGGGTTGAGAACGAACCTTCCACATTGGCCCTCCTTTCCAGCCTGGAATCCCACCCCGCGTGGTGGACAGTCTCTGGAAAGCTGCATAGAGTAAGAGATATTGTCGGTGATTCGTCTGGAGATGGACAGAGGGGGAGGCCTGGGCTGTCGGGCATGAGAGAGCTATACTCTCTACCCTCTATTTTGGCAGAGAGTGTCCCTTGGTGTTAAATTATAGAGGAAGGGTGCAGGTGAGTGTTCTGGGATGGAGTCCGAGAGCTGAAGTGGGAGGAGAGGCCGAGAGGTGAAGAAATTGCAGAGTGATGGAGAAGCTGCTCTCGGGTCTGCCCTGTTGGTGAGCTTTTCTCCTCTATCATTTGGTTCTGTTTCCCGATGCTAAATCCCACGTTGATATTGAGTAGTATTTTGGATGGTTGTTGTTTGTTTTGGATAAACGTTCTCTGCCTCTATCTATTAAACACTTTGAATGGACGAAGTATAATCTATTGGAATGTTTTATTTGGTTGGAAGTCAATGCTCTGTTGGTTTGATTCTGCAACTGTGAATATGTTGGATATAGCTACTGCCATTAGTGTTTTGTGATAGTAAATTTAGCCTCTGTTGGATTCTAAATGAGTTTATTAGATGGGATTATTATTTTGTCATTGATTCTAGTTCAATTATGTGCTCTGTTAAGACTTTGGTTGATGTCCTGTGATGTTTGATTAGTGATTTTACATCCTCTGTTGATTGTCTCCAAAAGCATAAAATGTTAGATTTAGCCTCACTGCCCTGTGGTTGATAACCTGTTATGTTTTGTGAAGTAAAAATGTTACGTAAGTTTGATTAAAACTTGGATTAACATTATGTAAAGTTGCTCTTTTGGTTATTGTCTAGATGAGATATTAAAGAGATGCTCTCTACGTTTAGATGAACTGCAAGAACTAGTTATTACTCTGTGAAGCATGTTGGTTGGCTGGTTGTTCTACATTTTAGAGTATTGTTATGGAATGATAGAAAATACATATGCTTTCTAGAAAAGAATGTTGTTTTGTTAAAGTAAAAATGCTATGCACGTTGGATTGAAATCTGGATCGATACTCTGTTGCTGAAGTTCATAGCCTGAAATGTTTAGTTGATAATTATATGTTGTGGTTGGATGATCTTGTTGGATATGATAAGCTGTTGGTTAGTGTTTGGAGGAGATATAAAGCATATATTCTGTACGTTTGGATGAACTGTGATAACCTGTCATTGTCCTGTGATATAAGTTGTTCTTTGGTTATAGCTTGATTGACAGGGTTGATTTATTGTCCTGTTACTCGATTCAGTGATGTGAATTATTGGGTTATCAGTTGGTTTTTTATTCGAGTCACTAATTAGAGTGATATAGTTTTATGCCTCGATTTAGATATGAATATTGAACGTTGATTTATGGGTCATTCATAGATGAAATTTCATTGGCTTCCGCTATATGTTAAGCTTAATTTTTAGAAGTTATCAGTAGAGATTAATTAATTAAGTTGAGTTGTAATTAATGAAGCGGTTTTGTAGGAAACTCGAGTAGGTGACGTATAAGAAATAAGAATATAAATGAAGGTGAGGTTAATGAGTTGATTAAAGCGATTAGATCAATAATTAAATGTTGTTAAATTGTGAATGTACTAAAAAGAAGAAATGTAGCAATTAAGTGAGAATGCAGCATCGAGGTAAGTGATATGCATGTGTTTTGGTCTTCAGACCCTACATCGCAAGAATAGGAGATGCATGTTTCATTGCTTACTGCTTTCCTAGCATGTCTACAGTTTTGATAGCATGTTTCGTTGTTTACGATTTTAAATAGCATGCTTCGATGTTTATCGTTTTAAAGTATGTCTACAGTTATTAATCGCATGTTTCGTTGTTTATCGCTTTCCAAGCATGTCTACAGTCTTTAATTGCATGTTTTGTTGTTTACTGTTTTTAAAAGCATGCTTACAGTTATTATTCGCACGTTTCGTTGTTTACTGTTTTCCCAGCATATATCTAGTTTTATATTACTTGCTGTGAATCATATTACTTCTGTGAATCACACGTTTGAATGTTTATTTATGCTTTCATATTACTGTTAGAAATTGTGTGCATTCACGAGCATCATGTATCACGATTTTCTAAAGCGCATAAGAAAACAGATTTTGTGCACGATTTTAAAGAATGGTTTAAGGGATGCTCACACAGGCTGAGTATACAGTGTTCTCGAGGGTTGATCACCCAAAGCAAACTACCATCATTTGGATTGTAGGACTATCCAGTTTACCATGAAAAGCGAAACAGATAATAAACGAGTAACGATTAAAATAAAGAAAAGAAAAGGGTAACGATATGACGCGAGGCCATTTAAACCTTTGTGGCACGGCCACTAGCAAGCTTTCGGATTATGCCATTGCTGCTCATATTTGTTGCAAGATCCCTGGATTATGCCGGGACAGTCCCTGGATTATGCTGGGACATAACGGCCAATGATTAGCAGGCTTTCGGATTATGCCAACACTACTATATTAGAGGTAAAAGACGAAAATGATGAATAAAACGTAGAAAAAACTAACGAAAACGATGATTAAAACGTAAAAGATAAAAAGATAAGAAAAAGAAGAGAACTTAAACTGCATATGATTTAAAGATATACAGCATGAGCATATAGTAGCATGATAGGTAATATCACTTACTGAGCCTTATGTTCATAGGATACTACTTGCGATGTAGGTACAAGTACGAGAGAACAATGACGAACAAGTGTAGGAGCAGTTCATAAAAGATTTGCGCGGGCGAGACTTGCGGCTGGTCAGGCTAATGAATTTAGTGAGCAATTGTAAAACATAATTAATATAAAGTAACGATTTAATTAACTGTCTGTAAATGAACTATTTATTTTACGCTTCTGCTACGTTTTCAAATAAAAATTAATTTACGCTTACGCTATGTTTTGATAAAAGATTTTATAACTATAGTTTCCTGCCATTTATAATGATTTTCAAACGATTCTAATGATAGAGTAGTAATGGTCCGGTTATAAGAAACGTACTCTGATTTTAATTTAAAAGGTTTTTATAAAGGTTTTCCGTCGTTTTATAAAAGAAAAGAAAAATTTTTAATTTCACGTAATTTTAAAAGGTAACGAAAAATCGAGTCGTTACATTAAGTCTTGTAATGCAGGTACATGTTAGATCGAGGACAGGCTAAGGAGCAGTCGATCAGATCTTATGGCTAGATAGGCTAAAGGATTTAAAGGTTAGAAGGATTTTAAATTACGACAAGTTTTGTAAAGATTTAATTAATGTATTCTTTAATGCTTTGTTTTATTTAAAAGTTCTTCCGTTGTGTTTTATAAAAGAAGTTTTTCAAAATTTTATTTATTGTCTTTAAAGAATTTTATAAAAAGTCTTCTGCTACGCAACCATTTAAATAGATTTAAAGAAAAGAAAAAGTTTTAAATTTAAACATTTTTCTAAAAATGATGCATTTTAAATGTAAGAAGAATCGGGTCGTTACATATAAGACACTATGAGGCTCAAATAAACGAACTGGGAATTGAGGCGAAACCTTGTCAATTTTTATACTCAGTTCCAAAACACTTAATGAGCGTACAACCTAACTCTCGTCATCCCTCAACTTGAGTTTTGCATTTAGGAGAGTTAGGATTTAGTTTGTAACTTTCATTCTACATTGTACTCAAACGAAAAGGGCGACACCCTACGAATTAGTCGAGTAAAAGGTGATGCCCTGTGAAGAGTCAACTGTAAAAGGTTTGTTTGACACCCGTGAAGTCAAACATTGCCAATCTGGGAGGTTGGGCGATTAAGGATCTCCAAGGAGAAGCTTGGAGCGTGGACATATGCCGAGGGTTGCCGAACTGCATGAACAAACTGATGTCAACTTTCTATCCTTTATCTCTTTATTATTGCTTTTGATTGTGTGTTTGATTTGCATTAAATCACTTAAGAATAGAATAATTAAATCACATGAAAAAGTTTAGCACACATAATTCAACCTCCCTAAAAATAGCAAGGTTCACATAATGGAGTACTCTCTCTTCCTAACCACTAAAGAATTAACCCATGACAACAATAAAAATCATCATATTAATTCTAAAATTAAAATAATAAAGAGCAGAAAAAAATAATACTCTCCTATGTCGTCGTGATGTTGTACAATGCTGTAGCAACGACTATGTTTAGAATATTTGCAACAATG